>JACYFF010031956.1:306114-367146 GCA_017589665.1 Selenicereus undatus | reverse complement strand
TAGTTAGATGTAGAAGACCATTTATGAAAGATATTCACAAGCCTCGGAGACTTAGTAAAATAGTAGGCGCGCACTAAAAAATGCGGACACGTGCTAACTCTGCCCTTCTTTTTTCGACTCAATAAAAAAACGTATAAATTAACGCCCCCCCCCCCCCCCAAAACAGATAAAAATTTCTGGCTTCACCCGTACTCTCAAGTATTAACATTACTTGTATAAACTAGAGTGCCCAATCTAAGATCGAAGCGCCCAAGAGTTAAAGGTTCACAAGAGGGAGAGAAGACAAAGTTGAATGGGAGAGGCAAGTGGAGACACCTTGATGATACCAAAGCCACCTATTATATCGTCCTCTGTTTTTAAAGAAGGCAATACAGAGAACGTTTAGGAAGCCCTTTTCGTAATGTTCTTAGCACATCTGCTGATAAAGTAGTACAAAGCTCAGGATGAGGAATTTTTGTTGAAAATCTATCCAATAATTTTTTGTCCCTAGTGTGTTAACCAATCCAGTGCTCAATTGCCTTTCCAATAGATATGATACAACATCAGCAGGTAACAGTACATCACACCTATGGTGAAGGCAATCAAGCCCCAGAACGGTTAGCATGCTACAGCCAGAAAGTTACAACAAATTGGTTTTGGATAGAAATTCCAAATTCTAAGCTTGGTACCATTTTATCAACAACCAATGACAAGAACTCCTATCAATGCTACTATTGTAATCAACTGCTGTGCTAAGAAGAGCCTTACAAGAAGGGCCCAATAAGCAGATATTTCACTTGTTCCACAAATTTATTTGAAAAAATTATTTAAAAAAACCTCTTAACATTCTGCCATAGGACATTATGTGCATCTTGGAGTATCAAGATATCCTCCCTCCTTGAGTGCCCCCAAACATGTCTGACAAGATACCCAACAATCAACACAGCAAAGTTACCTATAAGCCATGAGACAACATAGAGGCAGACTTGCAGAAGCCTGTATGTAATTTATCTTAAGCTGAAGTCTGCAGCTTAAGAGGGAAGCTCCTAAGTCGTTACAGCGAGAACAGTAGAAATTGACACCACCCCGGCACTGTACATTAGTTACTCCAGCTTCAGCTAATTCAAGTTGATGTTCTACAACATGAGATTGAGTTCACCAGATTCAAATGGGGATAGCCCTACTGATCAGTCTGATCTAGTATTGGCAGACACAAGTCTGTTACAAGCACCACCAAGGCATGAAAGCATATCTACAAAATACCTATGCCTATATTACAGATAATACAAAATACAAGAAAGTTCATGGGTCATTTTATGCCAGACTTACTCTCTGAAAAGCTCATTCATTCTTCGTTTACCATCAGCTACAGCCTCTGGGTCCATGCCCTGAAAAGAAACAACATGCATGCTCAGAAATAAGTTCATTCCACCAAATTGCAAGTGGTAAGTCCCAACAACAGAGGCACATGCATCTGATAACAAAGAATGAGACATATTAGAAGCAATAACAGAAACTAACTCAACAAAGGAAGCGCCTTGTGGCTGTGCACTAGACTTAAAGGGCACCGGAAATAACCAAAAAGAGCCAACAACTGTGGGTTGGGGATCCATGCATATAATTAATTACACAACAAAAGCTAATCCAAGGATGCTTGGACGGTACACTAGTACAGTTGGTCCCTTGGTCCAAGTGAGGAAAATAGAATTACTGATTTCATTTTAAGACAAAAGCTACGCAGCCAAAAGCAGAGAGATTGCAACACTTGCCGCATTAAAATGGTGCATAAACATTCCAGGGGATTCCAGCACGCTAGGTAAGTACAGACAATCAAATTAATTAAATGAATTTATAAGGCGCCCGTACTCTGCAAATACTATTAATAACAAAGGTATGATGTCATACTACCCTTCCACACAATAATTTGACTAATTTCAGTCGTGATTAAACCACAGACTTGCTATATCCCACTGCTTATAAACAGGGTGTAAAGATAAAAGCAGCCTCCAGAGTGAAACTCTCGTAATTTTCCTTCAAGAGTAACACAGCAAAGTGTGATTGGTAATTTACAAGAATAGGCCAGGATGCACTGCATCAACCTAGCTTTCAACGACAAGGTGGAAAAGGCATCTACACATGTAATCAATCAAATCAGACATCAACTATATAGTTTATGACGCCTTTGTAACCTAAAGCTGCTGAACATACCTTGGCTTCCATCTCCCCCTTAATCTCTTCAAGACGTGGCCTCATTAGCTGCAAACAAGACATTAACAATAAGCCTATTTCAGAATATAAATCAGCTATACATAAAACGATACTTGACATGCAATAACGACGGAAAATGCCTATTAAACTCTCCAAAAATAAAGCTATACATAGACCAACATGTATAACAACGAAACATCACCGTTAATTTGGAGGTGGCCTTGAGCTGATTAATCAGAAACGGGACAGTAACTGAGCGAATCAACAAGGTAGTAATAGCTATTGTAGCCCACCTAAACACATAAATTCACACATCAGAAGCTCGCAAGACTTTCCACTTCCATAACAACCAAATAAACAAACACAGTTGCACAATGCATATTCTCTCACCAATTTAACCCTGTAAAAGAGTGAACTGCATCGATCAC
Organism: Selenicereus undatus; assembly: GCA_017589665.1. Taxonomy (NCBI): domain Eukaryota; kingdom Viridiplantae; phylum Streptophyta; class Magnoliopsida; order Caryophyllales; family Cactaceae; genus Selenicereus; species Selenicereus undatus. Next base: position 364,531 of record JACYFF010031956.1, on the reverse strand, counting down.
ATACTGCAAGGCTGCAACTGGGTATGCAGAATCAGCAGCTGCAATCGCAACTTCGCTCACAACTGGAGCCTGTGAAGCTATTGTCTCCACAGGGGTATCACCAATAACCCCAGCAACGTCACTTAAGTACTCAACTTTTTCTGATCCTTCTCCAATGGAGGTTGACATATATCTATGAAAAAGCAGCCCATTCCCATATCCTGGAGAAATTAATCTTTGCTGACCAGAAAAATAACTGGGTCCCCACGAATTATTGGCATAAGAACCGAACGACCTCTTTTGAGCTACGAGATCAACCATTTGATTCCGGGCTGGTTGACTTTGTTTGTTATCTTCATGGTCATGAGAGATGTAACTAAAACAAGGGTTGAATCTTCTAGCAAGAAGAGTAGCTCGACTACAAATGCTACGCCTATAAGCCATCTAGAAAACCAAAATTGACGCCCCACCCGATCGAAATCAGCTCTCAATCAATGAAAAGACAATACTCTGAGATAAGTTACAGCCCTGAAATTGTCAATTGAAAAACGAAAAAATGGAACAAAAGAAAAGGCGATGTCAGTGCGATTCAGAAATACACATCAACAAAAATGAAAACCCATCCCCGACAATGGTGAATCTGGTAGGGTTTAGGGTTTAAGGAAGAGGGAACTTACCGTTGAAGGGCTTCGGATTAAAAGAGAGAGAGGGGTGGGTTTGGTTTTGTGGAGTTGAAATCTCAGCCCAGATTCTCAAATCGAAGCCTGAAGAGACGGCCAAGAGGATAGAGACTGGCGCTGCTGTGTGTGTGCGTGTGGATGTGGCTGATCTACTGCCGCGAGCCAACTAGTTGTTTCGCAGGAGCCATTGGCGGCGTCCTCCTACAGTCCTTCGTTGATGTCTTTTTCTTTATTTATTTATTTATTATTTTGTTTGTCCCTTGCTATGGGAGCTCCCATGAAAAATCTCGAGGATGTTTAGTGTTTAATTCAATTGAATTTTTAATATTAACTACTTCAAAAACTAAAATTGTGACAAATAATATATGAAAGATAATAAAATTTTTGACGACTAATTTAATCCAATTAAATTCTTAATAGAACTATAAAAATAAATGATGCACATAATTTTTTATTTGTTTGCGAGAATAATTTATAAAATTTAAAATAAATAAAATTCAGTTAACTTCCCTTACATGCTTCACTATTAAAACAGGAATATGTATTCAATTTGTGAACTATTTTTTTTCCAATGCAAATTTGTAAATTTATGACATTAATATCTAATCTATAAGAACTATTTCCTCACATCTTAGCAACAGAAGATTTTCAATGTTTTAATAATCTTTAAATTCAAGTAACAAGCAACAACTATATTGCATATAAAAATTTGCATTATTACAATTTTTGACAAACAAACTGTTTATAGAACTTGAAAATCCTCGTGATTTTCTTTATTGGCTCCTTATTTTTCATTTGTGTGGTATCCCCAGTGTTGCATTAACTCATCCTGCACAAGAATACAAAATCAATCGCATAAAGTAAATGATACTTAATATTGTAGGTATTCGTATAAAGGTACTATGACTATGAGCCAACAAATAGGTTGACCTGACCCATGTTTGGCCCAAACTTGGATTGTATTACCAAGGCTAACCAACTCCAGTAGGACTATAATTCGGCTTAACAATCTGCGAATTAAGTCCAACTCAATCCAATTAGAGCTGATACATGGGCCAACTCGGCCCATAAACACGGCGTACCCGCCCCGCATCGAATCCAGTTTAGGCCTATAGTCAGCAGATTGCAGGCAAAACCCCCACCCCCTTTTTTGCCATGCAAAGTGGATCGCATGTGATTTAAATTTTAAGGATGTTACACATTACCAAAACGGCAACCCGTCCAAACCCATTTTGTCAAGGGTGCAGTGCGGTTGTTTGAATCTCAACCCAGGGTTTATTGGGCAGGTTAGGCTGGTTAGCACAGCCTCCCCATTTCCCACCTCCAAACCCAGCATGAACTCACGTTTGTTTAGATCAACTCAATTACTACCACTATGAAGGGGAGAGAGAAAAAGTTAGTAGGGAGGAGCATACTGAGAACAATCAAAGCTGTTGGTAATAGGAGGCAGCTTGAAGTTAATCCCACACTGTCCAGGTAAGTAAGACACAAGAGTACCATTTACAGGGCCATCAAGGTAGGGCATCACAGACACAAGGCAGCTACAAACCCCTTGTCTCTCGCTCTTTGATTTCCCAAAATGCTTGAACACGTACTCAGCTCCTTCACAACATATCTTAGAAGGGAGAGATGCATCCCCACCTATGTAAGACATGCAAGGGCTCAATTCTTGAATCACCGCATCACATGAAACAATTGCGTCTACTTGCTCCATGAAAATCGCGCTATTCAAGAACAGGAGAAAAGAAACGAGGTATAAGCTAAGGCGAGCCATTTTTGAAATATGGTCTTGAGTTTATGGAGTGAATAATGGATTGAATGTTCGATGTGTTCATATAATGCGGTTTTTAAAGGATGGGCTTGGAGAGATGAAGCCATGAAAGTTTTGTGAGGTCATGATTTAAGGGTAATAGTTGAGGTTTTCATGCTAGTTTTCATCACATTTTAAGGTATCTTACTGTGTTCACACATTTGTGTCAGTTTTTCCAGTGAATTCCCGCAGTAGAGCAGCAGGAACTGAGGGAACACAATACTCGAGCAAAACCAATTAAACAGACAATTAGAAGAAAGAAAGAAAAGCTTAGGCGCAAACTTGGAGCAATCTAGCTGCATAACTGTGAAATGTAGATAATGCCAGGTATACTTAATTTCCAATAATCTTCAATAACAGTCAGGTATGCTTAATATTCGATAATCTTCAATAACAGTAACAGAGAGCTGTAGTTCAATGAATACTTTTACTAGTCTTATCAGTCAAAATTGCCCAGCAGCCACCCCCCCCGGCCCCCTCCCAAAAAAAAGAAGAAGAAGCCCGTGTACAAATAATACAGCTGGCTATGATTGTGAATTGATGAATTGTGATCCATATGATACCTTGAAGATTCTAGCGGCCAGCGGTTAAACTTACAGTTGCTAGAAATGCCTCTTGAGTTCCTCAGAGGGGAATAATGACTTTTATCGAAGAAATTCAACTTTAATTCTATTACTTCATATCGCTTGGTCCCGGAATATGGATCGTGGTAATAGTAAGCATGCTGGTAACTATGAGCCATTTTCGGATGATTTCTGTGGTGAATTCCGACATAGAGGACAAGTAGCATTCATCCTAAGCCACTCATCTATGCACTCGGCATGGAAATAGTGATTGCAATCTGGAATGGCCCTCAAGGTCTCCTTGGGCTGATACTCTGACAAGCATATAGGACATGTCCCATCACTGAGCTTCGGAAGCCGCTTGCTCTCCCCTAACACGGTCTTTGGGTAGGATTCTATCGTGGGGTCATCGAGGCCCAATGTCACAATGATCGGTTGTGGGGTGATTGTTGATGAAGATTCGGCATTTGCATGGTTTCGGCTCTGATTATAGGCCCTGACCCTACTACTCAGGTAAAATGAGAGGCCTATCATGAAGAGAATTCCAGGCACCCCGGCTCCTAGCATTAGCCCATATTTGGCACTCCTTGGAAGACCTGGAATGTAAGAAAGTGAAAGCCCTACATTAATTAAGGCAATACTTGAAAATCCAGTTAGTTCTTGCTTTCTTCACTGTTTTGCAATTCAATAACTTAGGCAAACTATGACGGAAGTCTGAGTAGACAGTTTAATAACCAGAACTAGTAGCTAGATTTCTTCCATGCGGCGTAAATATAAAAACAAGCACATTAGTATCAACTAATCTAGTTGGTATGCAGATGTAATGACGACCACGAACTTAGTAAGAACTGCCCGTGGTATAATTGTTGAGAAACCAATCCAACTATTCTCAATAGGCGTCGCCCCATGGGAAACCCTTTGAACTTGAAGCGCTAAAAACGGAAGCCACATAGATAGAACCTTTTGCTTAACTTCCTCTAAACTAATACCATGAGAAAAGAACCGAACCAAAAACTTAAACTTATCGTAAGAGGCCCAAATCCCGACAAATGATTTTGAGCTAATTCTTATAACCAATTCTCAAATCCATGATTAAGAAAGCATACAAGTTAATTTGAGAATTAATTCTTATAACCACTACGTCAACATCCCACAGTTGGGTACCACCTGCAAATAACCCTGCAACAAGAACTTCCACGTTAATGCTTTTCTTACCCTCAACATTCAGTCTTTGCTTCCTACGCCAAAAAATGCAGCATGTTTGCGACAGGATAACAAGTGGGAAACCCTCAAGTGACTCAGACAGGGAGAAGATTGTAACACCCCCCCCCCCCCGTTCCCCCAAAACCTACCAACCAATAGAAAATAAAAAAAAGATAATTCAAAAAAAAAAAAGGCTCTTGCTTGCTTCTAAAGTCTAGACTTAACAAAGGCACCTAACAAAGGCACCAGATATACATCAACAAGCAAACAGGTGGTTAAACACATAGGCCTGGTTTGGTATAAGATAAGACATATATCAGCATTGGTAAGTCAATTAGAGAACAAAATGACACCAACTCCAAATATAGAACTTTTTTTTTTAAAGAAAAGGCTGCTGGCCTCCCTTGAATATAGAATATGAATTTCATTTTTCTGGGGCACATTAGTTGATAAGTCCACATCTCAAACCTAATCAAGGACAGGGTTACGTGTTCCTCAGTTTTGAAAATAGCAGTAGTAGTCGAAAATATGAACTCCATCAGCTCTTATCTCAGCAATCTATCAATAACCTCAACTAATTCGGTTGTTTAGTGTACAAAGTGCATTTGCAAATCTCACTTATGCTAAAAAGGCAGCCACTTTTCTACTAACACGAGCACGCTGAAATTTTCAGGGAATACCTATTCGTACTTTCACTAGTACATCTGCAAACTGAACTTATGACCTCCAAATCACAAGGTGGAGTTCACAGCTGAACTCTCACTTGACCGTTGGTGTTCACTAGTTCTTACAGTTACAAGCAAATATGCTGAGCCTGTGGTGATGATAAATTGGATACTGATCTCAATAGAACTTTGCAATTTACCAACCTCCAAAAGATAGTACGCCGCCATATCAATGACTTACGATACATTATTCCCATTCAATACATACATCATTTACTTAAAGATTGGATGGATTTTCATTAGAACCACTTCAAATTGAATTCACCTTTCTTAAATATGAAATCTGGTATTACCTAAGTTGTTGAAGTATTAGGACATCTCTAAACATGAATAGGCACTGAGGTCTATGTCATATCCCCCCCCCCCCCCGAACCCCCTTCATTCTTTCTCTAACATTGAAAACTAAGCGCCCATTCCCACCATTCCAACTTTTTCTTACCAGTTTATAAATTCACTTGTCTCACCCTGCCTGTATAACACTTAAAATTCTAACATTATCAATATGTGTTTCTTTTCGCCCTCCACTTAAATAAACCCAAAAATAAAGAAAGAAATTCCCAGATATTTCATAGGAGGTAATTTGCCTAATTATAGCACTGTTTTGTGACAAACGATCAATGCCCTTTCTAAATATCTTATACTACAAGCCAACTCAGCTACTAGTTTTGCTGGGCACTGCTCATTTAACAACTAATTTTGCCAAACTTGCCAATGGTAAATAGCAATGGTAGACCCTTTAAATTGCAAGCATTATATCCATCAGGGACGGATCTAGCATGGTGTCAGTGGGGTCACCCGACACCCCTCCCCCGAAAAAAAAAAATTAACATATGGGGAAAGTTTTAAAAATTAAAAGTTTGATATAAAGTAACGGCAAGGAAAACAAATGCCTGAAACTTTGAGTGGCCCGGAGGTGCAGCGCGTATTGCTTAACTTTGCTGTCGCCTCCCTGCGGTCGCTGGTTCAAAACCGTTAACATGCACTGCTTTTAATTGTTTTTAAATTTTCCGCCTTAAAAGTTAGAACTAACCCGCCCCATTCCTCTTTCACCTTCGACAGTCTGCTATGTGTTTCTGTGCTAGCCATGGCCCACTAGACACCAGCCCCACCTCCCCTCTATTTGTGAGTTTTCCTTTTACTTAAACTAGTTTAGATAATTTAATTGACTTCAATTTGTTATGTAATTCTTTAAGTTGTAGATTAATTTGCTTTCATTGTTTGATTTATGTGTTTATTAACCAATTTTAATTCCGAATTAGTTTAGTTTATATAATTAATTTCAATTCTATGACAATTCTTCAATTTGTAGATTAATTTGCTTTTATTGTTTGATCTGTGAGTTTATTTGCTAATTTCAATTCCAAATTTGTTTAATCTATAGGTTTAATTTCAATTCTAGGTTAGTTCTTCAATTTGTAGATTAATTTGCTTTCGTTGTTTAACTTGTCATATTATTTGCCAATTTTAATTTCAAATTTGTTTAATTGAAAATGCATAGATATCTCAAAAAGTTGGTTAAGGAATCCTCGTTACCTTCAAGTCCAAAATTGTGTACTGTTAATTCCGACACCTCTCTTCGAATTTCCTAGCTTCGCCACTGATATACATACTGAATTTAAACCCAATGTAATCAACCTCAACTCAAGAAGCGGCCTAATGACGCATGCCTTTTCAAGTACACTTGAAGGAAAGCATTATAGGCATGCCTTTTCAAGTACACTTGAAGGAAAGCATTATAGGCTATAATACATACGCTTCTCCGTTAAGTACAAACTAGAAACTGCTCAAACAGCCCAGCTACACCCGCAGGAAAGGAGAGGGATACTCAAAAAAAAACTTGCTAAGAGTAAATGACAATGCTAATCTAAGGTTTAGCCATTAAGTTAAGTTGATTCCACGACATTATGTTAAACCTTCCTAACTGAAACATCGAGAGTTCGAATACCAGCACCCACAATACAAACTCAACTAGCATTTGCACGAGGCGGGCATGTCAACAGTAAACATCGAACCTAATGTTTGAATTTTTAACCATTAGTTTAAACTTTTGATTATGCTCATCTCTTAGCAAAACTCACTCAAAGCATTCACCAACCACAACAAAACTACGCACCTGTGATTTATAACAACTAAATAAAAAAATAAACTAAGACAATAAGCAGAAAAGGAAGAGAGAGTCACTTACCACCATTGCCACCGAGGAGGAAGCAACCAACAACAAGCCCCGAATCGCCGACGAACCCACAAGAACCGCCCCGAACAACACAGTCCCCACAACCTGGCAACTCCCAGCTCAACTGAATCAGAACATCGCTCATATCCATTGGGTAAAACCCGTACCCGAGCCCGCGCCACCACAGCGGAGCGACCGCCCTCTTGGTCACGTGACACTGTCCATTTAAGTTCACCAACTTCTCCTCCGCCTCCTTTTCGAAAGTCAAGACCGCCGTGAAATCCTGCTCGCTGAGGCACCGAACCACCGACGACCCAACCGGAAGCTGGGTCGGGTCAACGGGTCCGGAACATTTAAGGAATGTGTACTCGACACTGTAAGGGCCCGACGTATACGGCGAGCCCGTTAAGTTCAGGTTCATCACCCGCTTCGGAGCGCAGCCATTCGGGTCGGATACCCAGACAATCTGGTCCGCGTAGTCGATTTCTTTTATAACAAGAGGTTCGGAGGGACTTGATGGAAGGCGGAGAAACGTTTCGCCATGGGAGGAGCATGAAAGGTCGAAACGCGGGTACCCACAACGCTTCGACTGGTTTCGGGGCACCCGAAACGGGAAATGGATCGGGAAGTACTTCCGAGGGTAGTTGCAAGAGAATGATGGGCAGATTCCAGCGGATTGGGTGCGGTGGATGAAGAAGATCATCAAGAGAGAGAAAATGGTAGGAGTGATGACAAGATTATGCATACTGTGCTTCCTCTTTTTTTTTCTTTTTTTCTTTTTTTGAGGGGTTTATGAGTATGGTTGGTGGGGTTGATTGTTTGGTGATCAATTCGTATGGTGAGATGTCAATTGAATTCGAATTGGGTGCTTGGTTTTGCTTCTGTGCTTGCTATAATTGCAATAGGGCGGGGTTTAGGGAGCTCTGAAAATGGAGGTTGATGGAGGTTTTAGAGTGGATTAAGCGGCTAATTTATGCGCGTCTGGAGAAATGGATCTTCCTTTTGAAGTCGTCTTTGACTCGTTGCTTCCCCCGGACCCCGGTTGTGATCTAGTCTTTGTCTCAATGTCACATATTAATTTTAGGCAACATGATTTTGCCCTTTTTTTTTTTTCAAATGGATCTTAGAAAGCGATAATAAGTCGTAAGAAAACTATTATTCTTTATTCTTTTTGATTTATAAAATTTGAGTCGAATACTTTATTTAAGATGAACAAATATCAAATTATTGAAATGTTAATGGTCGTTTTCTCACCTACGTGACAGATTATCTGAAGCGGACAGCATCCGCGTATGATCCATTAATTGTTGTGGGCTTTATGTTGACTATTCGTGCATTTTGCCCATAAAGGCTTGCTGCTAGTGACCGTGGATTTTTCATGCAATTTATTTTCTTTGTTTGGTTAATGTTCTTTCAAAACCAATTATCAAAGTCGTGCATGGATGAATTCTATTAGTGTGAAATATAAAGAATGTGAGAAGCTATAACCAAATCACCTAGTTAACGAATTACTTAGTTGTTTATCAAAGCCCCCGACTCTTGCTATCAATTCTCAGTTCAGAACTTGAATTAGGATAATATATGTAAATGATGATTGTATTCAATCACAATTCCTACTTTTATATATAGGTAGGACATTTTCAACGTACTACATATGTAATTTATATAACGAATTTGCCCAACACAAGTTTGGCCATTTTTCTCCCCACAAGATAGATGCGATAATTTTAACATGTATTAATTGAAATGAAATGCGTAATTTTGTATGGGTAATTGAGAACTGATAATATTTAGAGATAGTTTTGCAACATGTCTTCTCATGCGGTCATGGTGATTAGTGTTCGGTTGACGCAACTCTACTTGCTTTTGAAAGTTGGATAATCACACATTATCAAATATATAGCCCCAACTTTTAGAATACATTATTGACACCCATATTAAGGCGAATAAATGTTCAAGTGAAATTGAAAACGTTGTTGACATTACCACCAAATTGAAAGTGTAGTGGGGTGTCCAAGCAAGCGTGCTGCTAGGGCATTGGGTTCATAAATGCGGCGTCTCTAGTATTTATATGACACAAGTACATGACTAAATTGTTTGTGGAGTTTATGAATAATTTTTTAGAATTGAGAGGTGAAAATCATATATTATATCAAATATTAATTTAGATGCAGTCCACAATGACTTTTTTCCCCATAGATTTTTCAAAAACATTTTATATGCACTATAATTATTTTATTCTCCTTCTAAAAATATCGATATTATTATATTTCAACCAACCAAAACTCTTATTATAATTATCTTCTCTATAGCTTAACTTCTACGATCATAAACATATAATAATAATAATAAGGACTTAAATTGTTATATTGATCAATGTACTGCTAAAATCAAAGTCTCAATCATTAACAAAATACACTAACATTTATATATTTATTAATCATTGAAAATTAAAAATCACCTAAATAAAAATGGAAGAAATGGAGGGATTTTCCTCTGTGTAACCAACTAACCATAGGGAGGGAACGGAATCCCCCAAAATCTCACTTGCCACAAAAATCTGGCGGGAAATGTCCTCGAGATCCTTAAAAGTTCTTCTATGCTTATTGTTCTCCACTATAAAGCCCTAGCCCAGCTTCATTTGTTCTCTTTTCGCTCAACTCTTTCTCAGTGCCTAATTGGGTAGAAATTCTAGGGTTTGATCAACGAATCGAAATCTCCAACAGTGGGCTTCGATTTCTGGCGAAAATGGACGATGTGTTTGAGGAGGAGAAAGACAAGCCATCAGTTACTCTCGATGAGTACCTTGATGACCTCGAAGAACGCGAGCTGGTATACTTCTCTTTTGATTTTCATATTCAACATCTGATTTAGGGTTTCGCCATTGCTTTAGCTTCGAATTTTCGCGTTCTTATTCGGTCTAATAGGCAATTAGAGGGCTTAAATGTTACAATTTGGGGAATTCTTAGTGTTTGTCTAATTGATGGAAGTGGAAGTGTTTGCATCTTTCAATTGCTCAGTAGGATGTCTCAATTTCATTTATCGATGGTGGAAACATGTGGTATTCTCTGTCTATGTTGTACGCAACTGCATAGGGGAGCACCTATTTTAGGGTATTGTCAAAGAAATTAATCATTGACGACTTAACAGTTCAGTATTAATCCCGCCTAAACATGGACGCACAGCTTTACCTGGGTTCAGAGATTAAAAGGCTGACCTCATTTTAGGATTTCAAAAATTTGATAAGTTGATTTTCACGAGAAGCTTGGTTCAGTAATCACCAACTGTCTTATGTGGCATCCTAGGGGTCATATTCGCGCAGAAATTTCTTTTTCAGTGTGATGTTTTTCATTTACGAATCAAATGTTGGGATCCCTTATTCCCTATGGACTTCTGATCCAATTATTGGGTTGTGGGTGGCACAAGCCAATAGCTTAATCCTTTAAAATTTTTATTTTGGTTGATGTTTCGTGTCTCCATGATGCTTTTTCACATTGCCTACATACCAAAATAATGGTAACCATGGATCACAATATAATATGGGCCGTTGAATGTAGAGCATTAATGTCACTTAGGGTTCGTTAAATTTGATTTGAAAAACTTGGCCTAACAATCTCAACATGTGTTAGTAGTTTAATTTGCTTCTCCTCTTATCTCAAATATGTATTTGTTCTTTGTGTGTTTCACATTAGTAGATTTCTGCTACATCCTGGACTTTCTGTTCTTCATAAAGGTCTATGTTGCTTGCAAATATTAATATTCTCAGCCTCTTCGATAACTTTACTTTGATTGTAGGAAGCTGAGATGGTTTTGGGTGGAGATGATGGGGATGAGTGTACATATCTTAAGGGTTACATGAAAAGACAGGCAATCTTTTCATGTTTGACATGCACACCTGAAGGGAACGCTGGAGTTTGTACTGCATGCAGCATGTCCTGCCATGAGGGACATGAGGTAATGGTTTCCCAACTTCTCTAGAAACGAAAATGGATTTTTTGCATGTGCATTTTGTTTGGCTTTCTGAGTTTTCCTTTCGGGTAGTCTGGGGAAAATGTCAGAAAACATTTACGATTAAATAATTATCAATGCTGGAAGCCTGCAATCCTGTTTCAATTGTCATAAAGGCAAACAATGTGCCCCTGCAAAGGAAAGGAATGCCAATGTGTTTGGGAGGGAGGTGCTCATAATTTCCTATCAGAAGTAGATAGCGTGTCTTTGAAGGGCTCCAAGTACAATCATACGATAGATGACAATATTAATGGAGTGAAAATAATAAATAAATTGTTTCATATGATGCGAACATACCCCTTATGAGAAGTTTACTTGGTGTGGGAGATAGATTTGGTTAGGGGATACATAATAGCAATACCTGAAGTTTATTTTGGTATGCTCCCCCCCCCCCCCCTATTGAAGGGATAAATTATACCTGAAGTTTATTTTGGTATCTAGGACTATCAATTTCCTTTTCTCTCTAATGCATTTATTTCCATTTTATGTCTCTTTGAAAGTTATTAGTCTGGTCCTTGAGTATATGAAGCAGGTTTAGGAATCTCACTCCAAAGCAGCTTCTGCCCACAGCTGAGTCAGTGCTTTGGTTGTTCAGTACTCCAGGACAGACCTGATTGTTTCCTATTTTCTAAAATCCAGCTCTTAACCATTGCATATCTCTATTGACACCCCCTTCTCAACTGATTCTATGTGAAAATAAAAGTAAAGCCCTTGTGAAAACAATAATAAATGAAATCAACTGTAATAACATAATTTTTTTGGAGCAAGTTAACATAGTATGTCATTCTAACTCCAAATATAGCTGCATCATTGCTGCTACATCTTGAAGACAAGTGTCGTAAAATAAGAAATGAATAACTTCACTTTTAGATTACGAAGCTGTTTGTAAGCAGATTAAGGAGCTGATTACTTTCCAGCTTTGGTCACTTAAGAAAGAAAATCCATAAGTTGTATGATCGGAAAGCTTTCGTGCTGGAATTTCTTGTGGATGATGTGTTAACCTGGTTATTGGCAAGGTGTTTGTTTCAGTGGTAATAGAAGCTTTGCCCCCCCCCCCCCCCAAGGGGAAAGCATAAGAAACAAATACCTTGTAAAAAAATATTAATAAATCTGTAACATATGAAATTAATAGCAATAGCATATGAGAGAAGGTGATTAGAGAAACACAACTACAAAACAATACTTTGAGGCAGAGTCTGCGAAGGGCTGGTAAGGATGTATAGGGCTATAACAACACAAAAAAACTGGTTCAGAAAGAAAGAATATTCCTAGATAGAGTTTGTTGCACAAATCCTAGAATGCTGTAAAAGCTTTTCAAGGTCTTCATTTTGGTTAAACTATCCCAGCTTTTATTAGTTAAAATCTACTATTACTTCCCCCCCCCCCGTTGGAGTAGGGATGGCAATGAAACTCGTATTCATTTAAAACCCGCAAAATTTGTCCCATTTAAAACCCAAGCGGGTGGTAAAAATGGGTTTTAAATGGGTATGAGTTGGGTATTGAAAAACGGGTACGGGTATGGGTGTAACCCTCACCCACCCCATACCTGCACCCCACCCGTTTTTATAATAAGAAAAACAATTGTATTAGCCCTACATTTTTCTGGTTTAAGTCCAATCCAAATCCTTTTAACAAGAAATTAGTCAATAAGGTATCTGAATTTACATTTCTAAACAATTTATTATCAAAATAATACAACTTTGCAATCTTATAATGACAAAAATATATATCATATTTGGATCTGGGTTGCATGTGCGTATTAATTTTCATTTTCTATGTGAACCCAGATAAAACCCGCAAGCTCGCAAAATCCGATGGGTATGGATATGGGTTTTATTTTTTAATACCCGATAAATACGGGTATGGGTACGATTTTCGAAAATGGGTATGAGTGAGGGTATGGCTCAACCCGTCCCGTTGCCATCCCTGCTTTGGAGCTATTGGTTTTAATCCTTTCACTCGCGCCCTCAGGCAGCAGAGTCTTTTTTTTTTTTTTTTTGGGTAGGGTTCCCAAACCATCTAAGTTTTACCTCATACCTATAAATTGTATATTCCATGGAAATTATTCTCATGTTGTCCCCATTCAACATATTTCTAATCCTGCTCTTTCTCAACCTTGTTTGAATGTACTCATGTAAAGATAGTTGTACATATCCTTGCTCGTAAAATGAGGGGATGCTTTTGAAATTGTTTGATCACTTTGATGTCAATTTAATGCTTGGCAGTCCTTAAACTGAAAGCTGAAATGGAAGTTAGATTTTGTGGATATTATGGATGAGGGATTGGGGGCATTGATGATATTTGCAATTGCTTGTTTTGACATGGGTGAGATCCCCTTGACCTTTTTTAATACAAATGTTTGACTATTGATAAAAAATGCTCGAAGGGAAGTTAAAAACTTCCAAACATACTTCTCTGTTTATTATCTTCAAATTTCAAACTAGAACTAGTTGGATATTGATGCTTTGTTTCTTTGGGATTGGAGTAACCCTCAATCATTGATAGAGAGGTTTTCCAATTCCAGCCGCAGTTGTATCAGTCAGATTAAGTGATGAAAATCTACACTTTGATACCTTAGCTGGTCTGTCTATGTTCTCTTTTAATTGAAAGTTGCAACATCATAAGTTCATTAATGCATCCATAATGGACTTGTTCTGTGTATGCTAATTATCCTGGGTCCCTTTCTTGTTGTGTTTATTATAATATGAGTGGTTGCTACTTGCTTGGGATTTAATGGAATTATTGTTATAATTGCATCACTTTTAACTTGTAATTTTCCCAAGAATTTTCAATTATTCATGCATTTAACCTTAAACTTTGCTGAAATAATTGAAAAAGCAGTGGGTGATTGTTTTACCCTTGTAGTCTGCAAAAGATCACACTTAGCTTGCTCTTTGGCAAAGAGGCTCGAATCGCTTTTGTCCGGGTGCTTTTAGTCCTGGACTCTGTCTTGGGGTAAATTAAATGTATTTCATCTCATGGTAGTTATCTAATGGGATGGAAAGTTAACAAATAATGTCCAATCCTTAATTGCATGCTAAAAACACAGAAAAGCTTTAGAAAGTGGCTCGCATGCGATCCACTTCATCCTCTAACTGGGGTGTCACCACGTCCTGAAGTAACACTGCTTTTGCATTTGTGTGTGATGCTCCCCCCCCCCCCCCTTCCCTATCTCTCTGTGTGTGCGTGTGTGCTTCCCTGCACCACATGGCTTATTTTTTTCCTTATTAGGCAAATGAGGTCTAGAAGTAGAACGTGAATGTTTGAGATCAGGTGTCTGACATTGTAAATTGGATATTTAGTTCTTGTTTCTGATAATCTCCCTGTGATTGATTGCGACTTTTAGGAAATTTTGGCATTATGGCTTATATCTTAAGTTGTTCTGATAAAATAAAACTGATTCCTTTAACTGGTAGTGCTTAGCTGCATGGTTTCTTCTACTTTCAGTCCTTGCTGTTGATGTGCTCAGGCTGGCAAAATAATCTACAGGATGGCCTGTGATCAATGTGAATAAGAATGCACAGTGTTGTCTGATTGCCATATAATCAATACCCCCTGTGCAATTTTTTGCTGCTGTGATAATTTTCTCTGGTGAGTCTCTGCAAAATGACATTCTCCTATCATGCTCTTGCATGCATATTTTGTGCATCAGGTCTTAGAGCTGTGGACCAAGAGAAATTTCAGGTGTGACTGTGGAAATTCGAAGTTTGGGGACTTCATCTGCAAGCTTCAGCCAAACAAGGAAATAGAAAACATGGAGAATTCATACAATCATAACTTCAAAGGCACATATTGTACCTGTGATCGCCCATATCCTGATCCAGATGTTGAAGAGGAGGAAGAGATGATACAATGCTGTATATGTGAAGATTGGTTTCATAGGGAGCATCTTGGTCTTGAGTCGTCGGAGAAAGTTGGTACCTTTTGTGGCTTAGCTTATCTATTGAGAGTTAATTTAATTCACTTATGTCTTTTAAACAATAAATATTGCTAAGATATCTAGCTGGATAACTAATCTTGCTGATGGCATATGATATTCTTAACTGTCATTTACCTAAGTGACTGTATTCCAAGTTTCAACCTTCGAATACCCCATTCTGTCTGTGCAGACAATGTTCTCTAATTGGGGATTATTGATGTTGCAATATTACCTAGCATCAATTCTATTGAATTTAAAGGCATATGTGTTGCTAATATAGGAACCTATAGAGTCATGGCTCTTCCATGTCTTGTAGTTACAACAATGTCTCTTTGTCCTGGCTCTTTTTTTTTGTTTATTTATATTAAGTTGTCTTTTTAATTTAATTGCTCATTCGCTCTTTTATGTTTCTCATTTTTTGTCAACTTTTGTTTGGTGTTTGTTTCATATTCCTCTCTCTGCAATTCCCCTTGGCAAAAAATCTGGACTTATACTCCCTAGAGTAATATGTTGAACTATAGTTATGCATTTTTCCTTTTGCTTTTACAGTCTCTCTGATGTGTTAGACCATCTATTTCAGGTTCCAGTGGATGAGGAAGGAGAGCCACTATATGATGAGCTTATATGCCAAAGCTGTTCTGCAGCTTGCTCCTTCTTGACCCTTTATCCTCAGCAAATCTTTGTTGCCCCCAAGAAGTGTAGTGAAACTGTAAATGATGTCAAAGGGAAAGGAATATTGGAACAGGCTTCGTCTGACCATGCTAGCTCCTGCAGTATTGAGGACTCCAGTTGTGTCCTCCCAAAGCTGGGGGGTTCTGTTCCCAATCTCAAGTCTGAAAATGGTCCTGATGGCGAGGGAATGGCTTCTGCAGAAGCATCTGAGAAACATTTGAGCTTGAGTAAATGTAGTCAAGATGCCAGCTCTGCTACTGGTTGTCAGCTTGGTGTTGATCTTAGTGCAGCACCACCAGTTCTAGAGAGTTACAAGGCTATGTTCCTTGTGAAAAACTGGAGGGACTTGCTCTGCCGGTGTGAACAATGTTCAAATTTCTACAACCAGAAGGGTGTGGGTTTTCTGCTGGACAAGGATGAAACAATCGCTGAGTATGAGAAAAGGGCAAAGCAAAGGAGGGAAGAAAGGTTGCAGCAACAGGAGGGTGCCACATTAAATATGTTCAATAATCTTGGTCATATAGAAAAAGTGGAGATCATGAGTGGCATTGCTGACATGAAAAATGAGATGGAAAATTTCTTCGTATGTCCATCCCTAGCTTCTGTTTGAAGGGTGGTTTAATTTATTATATTTCTGAAGCCATCGAACCTTTATTTTAAAACCTTTTTCTTTCATTTGCAGGCAAATCGTGATGCATCAAAAGCGGTTACATCTGCTGAAATTTACCAACTCTTTGACAATCTCAACAAGAAACGCCGTCGCCAAATGTAAGCTACATCGTAGTCTCAATAAGACTGGTCTTAAGTTATGCTTTAGTCTTTGTCACATATTCCTGGCTAATCAGAGGACTGAACATGGTTTTAGGTGGCTAGGTCTTGGCTTTCATTGCAATGTTTTCTATACCTAGTTGCTGTTTCTTATGTCTTGTATATGAATGGTGTTTGTCTGTTTATCTGCATGGTACTATTCGTAAAACCTCAGATTTGTGAATCTAATGCAGCATGACTTCTTATACTCGACAAGATTTTCTGAGATTGAACAAGAAAGTAATTGCTAGTTAGTAAGCTGTGGAATTCTACTTGTTGACCTAGTTGATTGGGAATGATTTCGGATTTATGGCTTTACCTTGATGAGAATGCATCTTGTATTTGGTTGCATTTCACATTGCTGTTCCTATACTTAACTGTTGAAGCTCTAGAGGGTATCTGAGCTAGCTTGGTCAGAAAATGCTTTGGATTAGGAACGTGAATTCCTTTGAGGATGGTATAAGCTCTTGCTCCTGGCCTTTTCTTTTTAACGTGTCCTTGCCTCGGGAATATGATGTAAGATAAAGCGTGAAACACATCATGGGAAACCATCGTTATATGCCTTTTACTCTAGTAATGAACTAAGCGTTCATAAATATGAAATGTGTAAAAAAGTTTGTTATTAGTATGATCATATTGAACTTCGTTTCACCATCCTATATGGCATTTGCTTTTATTTATGCACCGCCTGGGTTAAAACGCGGGTGTTACCATACCCGCCCAAGCTCGTGGAAGTTGCGCTTCATACGGTTTGTTTGCTATCATGTGTATGGCCTGTTTATCTCTCTGAGATTACTACGTGTAGAATGGATTTGTAGTGCCTTCCCCCCCCCCCCCCCCGGCCCGGCCCGGCCCGGCCCGGCATGGAAGAACTGCTGAAAGAGATATACTAGTTAAATCTTAATCTTCTTGTCTACTTCTAGGAAATTGTTGAGTTCAAACATCACTAGGATTATTTTGTTTCCATTAGTTTTTATTGTGAGCCGCTGTAAATAGTGTGTTCCTTCTTCTCTTATTTAAGATATCTTTATAAAATCTGGACTTAAACCCTAAATTGGACTTATTGTTATCATGTTTTTAAAATCCGAGGTTTGGACATGCACTAGCCCTATATCGAACAGTTGGGTTCTAAACATGTGGGAAAGAGAATTTTATTATTTGTGATAGACTTATTTAGACTGATATTAAAAGGGTACATTAACTGTTAGGTGAAAGAGTCATGAGTACAATCCTATTTTTCACTGCGGTGGGAAAATAAATAGCTTGAATATGTCCACGCATGTAGACAAAAATGACACTAGACAATATTTGTCAATCGAATCCATGCATGCATATGCATTCGAGAGACTTAGCATATTGTCAATTTATACACAGTATTATATATGCATCATAAAATTATGTAATCTAGGTGATAAATGTAAACCGAACAGCTTGAGTAGCATGTTCTTTTACTTTCAGCTTGTCTCCAAGAGAGCTTTTCTGAAAATTAATTCATACCATTTTGCCCTGAAATATGTTTTGTTTAAATCATTCACCCTCCATTTTTTTATTTTTTTTTGTGAAAATAAGTTCCCATTCACTTAAGTCGCATCATATTTGGTTCATTCTAATGATTCTGTGTTGGCAATGCATAAAGTTAATAGCATTTCACGAATGGATGATCCATCTTTTTTTATTTTATTTTAAAGAAGATAAATCTGGGATGTAATTTTGTATAAACATGATTTATTTTAAGGTTTTGTTTTTCATTATAAATACTTTACCAATTAATATATATCTACATTTTTTTTAACCAAGGTGTTGGGTCTTTTGTGACAATCGTCTTTTTGTATCCTTAATTGGAAATTTAGTTGCTATAATTAACAGACCCGAATTCAGTGCTGCTGCAGGAATTTGGAACACACAAAAATCAAAAAGATTTCAATACATATGAGTCGGCTCTAAAATCTAAGGTTAATGTGTAGTCTCTACTCCCTAGTCCCTCGTGGTTTGAAAATTGATTTTGTTGAGATTTAGCCACACATTTGGTCTATGTTATGTGGGGAAATGACTCAGTGGACTATATTTAAGCTCGTTGGAATGAGAAAGGCAACGGTCAAAAAGCAAAAGGGCATTCAATAGGGTTGAAAAATTAGGCAAATGAAAGTCGCTTCTTCTTACCTAAACTTGGGTGACTGTCTGGCAAAACAGCATTAAAAGTTGGGATTTTCTGCCTATTTTTTGAAAGTGATGGGCTCTGCTCTGAGTTTCATTTATTTATTTGTCACAGTTAGGGAGATGGCGGTTTTGAGGTTAACTGTATGCCTTTATGGACCTCTCATAGCAGTTTGGTTCAAGATGGTTTACATGCTAATAAGAGAGAGGGGTCCCTTTAAGGCTTGTGTTGAAGAGTAGTAATCCAGCCTCTGTTTAGGAAAGAAATATATTTTCCTATTTTCTTAACACAACACTATTACCACCATTCAGTATATTTCCCATTTTTGTTAAGAGTTTAGGATGGCCTGAATATATGCAGTTTTATTCATGAGAAGAGAGGCCAATTCTTAATGCTTAAAATGTATTCTTAAAAAGAATTTTATTGAGGTTTTAAATATAGTTATTTCACAATAAATAATTACTACATGGTCGGATTATTTAGTGAATTATAGGTTAATATCATTATTATCTCACAAATAAGTGTCAAGTTTTTAGATAGTTAAATGCTTAACTAGATGAAATATTTAGAAGTTGTGATCATACATTTGTGAAGCAATGTTTATACTTAACTATGCACCGAAAATACTAGTATATATCTAGCCACATTTGCGTCATGCAAGCGTCACAATGGCGTCAAAACTAGGGCACATAAAAACAAGTAGATTTGCAAAGTTGATGGACCTAATAATAAATTATATTGAAAAAAAAATTTGAAATAAAACCCAATGAATTAGTATTTAGTAGCTGTCGGTGCATGTGTCCGGCAGCCGTGCCATTACACGGTGATTAAATGAGGACAATAAAAATATTTCATTTTATTAAAATTTGAATTCCTTTTATGGCCTTAATTTAGAATAGGTTCTGATGAATCATAGATAATTATTCGGTGGAATCGAAGCTTAATGATCAGAGTAACATGGGTTGGTTCCTGATCTCCCGCTTGAGTAGGTGAGAAGATCACAATATTAAAAAGAAAATAATAATAACAGAACTGCTTCATAATTGTTTGTTTTACAAATGTTTGGCTGATTTGTTACATTATCGAGGTTAGGTAAGTCTTGTGATTGTGTTGTTGACAAAAAAATTTCAATTTGGAAGCTTCAATATGTTTAGAACGAAAGATGTAAGATTCTCCTTGGAAAACTTGAAGAGAGTATAACCTATTGTCCTTTGGAACTTGCACTATTGCTGCCTAATTTTTTTCCTGTGATGATTGCGACAACTTATCAATCTCTTTGTAATTTTACGGTCTTAAAATAGGTGTTATATCGGATTTTGTAACACTTCAATTAGACAGAATTCGTGAAATATGGATATTGATTTGAGGTATAGACAGTTTTGCTATTTTTATTATTTTTTGGTAAATTTGTTGATTATAAATATCGATCAAGTTAAAAGACAGTTCATTTTATTTTATAAAATTTTTTTTTTCAAAGTTTTGCAAAGATTATTTGAAAGTAACTTTTAGTCTTTGATATCATCTTAAAGACTACTCAAAGGAAGATATAAAAGCTAATATGAGTAAGAATTAAATCTTAAAAAATGTTTCAATTATTAAGAGTTTCATTAGATTAAGTTAACATTCATTTTATAATGTTTGTATGGACCCAGCTTGGTAGTATAGTTGTGAACAGAAATTTGGAAATGTACTAGCTAATGGGGCCCCATGACAAAAACTAAAGGGACGTGGCGTTGGCTGGAAGGATGATGCTCAAATTCTATGATTAGCAAGGCCAAACAGTAAGTACCAAGTGGTAAAAATCCATTCGATCTCTTACTGTATCCCTTCTTTTTAGTTGAAATGACAAAAAGCTTGGCTGTTTAACTAAAATAGCATTTCACACCTTTAGAGGGGTCGCCTCATTGTTTTTGTTGCCATCAATGTAATGCTCTTTCACATTCCTGCGTCTTTTAAAGGAGCTTTTCATTTCTGTTTTGTGTATATGAGGGCAACGTTCAGTGTTAGTTATAATTTAAATCCTAATTTTTGGTGGTAATTACTTTCAAAAATGTTGTACTGTGCTAGTTGGCTTTGACAAAGGAAGTTTTCATTTTGACACAGAAAATACAGTTTTGTTTTTTTTTTGGTCTCTCATGGTTTGTTTTTAATTTTTTATTAACTTGTTTTTCCAATTAGGCCAATGTTGTGTAGACACTAGTCAACTTCTCATTGATGATTCTCCATATTTTTATGTTGCTAATTGTTGTAATACTCAGAGTACTCTAGATTAATACCAATTTATAAGCATAACTCATTACAAACTAAACTACTATTTCTTTTTAAGTAATAGTCAAGTGGCTAGGCCCAGCAACAATGTGGGGGTGTTTGAGCCTGGCACTCATCAAAAGTGCAAAAGGACAATGCCCGTGAAAAGGAGTCATATTTTTCTACGTACATTAAAATCAATCAATAATTCTTCCATTATAGACTCTCAACCAACTTTTTATATATACCTCCTTTCCTTTTTCCCCCTCCACTAAGCATCTTGTGCAATACCTCATCTTCCACTAATTTGCATTTTTATAGAAAGAGCATTTGCTCCTTCCACCACCACCACCACCACCACCAACATTCAATATAGTTCCTGCCTACACAGGGTTTGGTGCAGGGAATTTATCTTGGAAAAAACACAAATTCTTCTGTAAGATAGTCTCACGCAAGAATCACTGTGTAGATAATGGGAAACTGCATTGAGAGTTGCAAGGATAATCAAGGAGGAGAAGAGGAGATAGAGAAAGAGAGAGAAGAACACAGAGGAATGGGAGATGGAGAAGATCGAAATTTGAAGGTTGTTGGAGAGAAGAACAATGGTAATAATGGGATGCGAGTTAAAATGGTGCTGACAAAAGAAGAGCTACAATGGCTTAGGCTGCAGTTAAGCAACAGAGAAGCTGGTCGAAATGGCAATAATAAGAGTATAGAAGAGGTCTTGCTAGAGATAGAGAAGGCAAGAAAGAGGGTATTTGCTCAAAGTTGGAAGCCTTCTCTTAGCAGTATTTCTGAGGTTCCTGAGCTTCAAGAGATGCATAAATACGGCATTACACAAATTAGATTAGATAGATGAACAGATAGAGAGATAGTGCCTCCTTAAACTTTTTTTTATTTTTAATTTTGCTTTCTTCATGCAAGTTTGTTTTTCTTGATGGTCTTGAAGTTTTTGGGTGTTGTGGCCTTTCTTGTTTTGGATGATCAAGTAATGTAAATAGTTTATCAGATGAATAGATATCCTTTGTGAACATCTTAACATATGGAAGTATTTTCTTTTAGACTTTCTAAATCCTTCAGTGCATGGTATCTGGCTCAGCAAGCAAAATCTTTGAGGGTTGCTAGTTGATATTGGCCTGCCAATTCCAATTAGTTGGCTTCTCTCCTTCCCTTGCTCAAAAAAGCCTCCTTCCCCACCCCTAAAGAAGAAGGGTCGGGGGAAAAAAATTTGGAGAATGATCTATTATAGGAACTGCAAGGCTGTCATATCTGAACCCATCTCCAACCCACTCAGCTTAGGCGGGACTGTGGGGTTTGGATTTGGATTTGATATTAGCAAAGTGTCTTTGCGCTTGAGATAATGAAGTGGTAGTCAGAGCTTAACTTGCTGTCACAGCCACAATTCCTTAGAAAGGAAAAGTGTGGCACTATAGTTAGTATGATGTGCTAAGCATATCAATCAGTGATCCTGATACCTTATCCTTGATAATGATTATAGTTGAGCATTCACATTCTGTTTGGAAAGCTTAACTACAATACCATTGTGGTTTTTGTCGAGCCAGTAAAGCTTTATCCTAAATTGAAGATAAGATCATAAGATTAGTAGATAGCATCACATGGCGTGCCTTTCAAAATTTCCAGCTAGCGAAGTGCATCTCCTTTTCCGTGTTCCAAAGAAAGGGGCACAAAACTACTATCTATAATAATTAATTAAGGAGTTGTTAAGGAAACTGACACCGCTTATACAGGGTCCGGTGTAGTGAGTTTAGTCTTGAAAATAACACAAATTCTTCCATAAGATTGTCTTATGCAAGAATCACAGTGTAGATAATGGGAACCTGCATAGAGAGTTGCAAGGATAATCAAGGAGGAGAAGAGGAGATAGAGAAGGAGAGGGAAGAAAACAGAGGAATGGGAGATGGAGATGATCGAAATTTGAAGGTTTCTGGAGAGAAGAACAATGGTCATAATGGGGTGAGAGTGAAAGTGGTGCTCACAAAGGATGAGCTACAATGGCTTATGATGCACTTAAGCAACAGAGAAGCTGGCGGAATGATAATAATAGGTTTGGTAGCGATAGAGAAGGTGAGAAAGAGGGTATTTGCTCAAAGTTGGAGGCCTTCTCTTAGCAGTATTTCTGAGGTCCCTGAGCTTCAGGAGAAGCATATATAGGGTATTAGATAAATAGTTTATCAGCTGAGCCAGATATCCTTTCTGAAGATCTTATCACATGGAAGTATTTTCTTATGACTTACCATCCTTCGGTGCCTGTTATCTGTCTCAGGAAGTACAATCTTTGAGGGTTGCTAGTTGATATTCACTTGCAAATTCCAATTGGCTGGCTTCTCTGTTTCCTTTGCACAAAAAAAGCCTCCTTTCCCACCTCGAAAGAAGAACGCTGTGTTTGGATATTAGAGGGGGAGGTTAATGAAGGGGAGGGAAATGGAGGAGAAGGGAAGGGAGGGGAGAAAAAATGTATTTACCTTGTTTGGATTTGAAGTAGAGGAGAAAGGAGGTTAATTATATGTGTTATGTTTGGATTAGAAAAGGGAGGGGAGGGGAAGGGAAAGGGAAAATTACTAGTAAAATTTTTATATCACTTCCCCTCCTCTCCATTCACCCTCAATTTGGGGGGGGGGGGGATAAAAATTGAATTATGGGGGTTAATAGAGGTGAAGTGTTTCCCCTCTTTTCCCCCATCCTTTTTTTTCCAAACAAGGGAAAGAGGGGTTAATTAACCTCCCCCCCTCCCCTCCCTTCCCCTCCTCTAACCCCAATCCAAACACGGCCAGGGGGGGGGGGGGGAGAATTTGGAGAATGATCTATTAGAGGAACTATAAGGCTGTCCTATCTGACCCCATCCCAAACCCACTTGGCTTAGACGGGGACTGTGGGATTTGGATTTGGATTTGAAATTAACAAACTGTATATTTGCTCTTGGGATAATGAAGTGGTAATCTGAGCTTAACTTGTCATATCCACACTTCCTCGTAAGGTAGAGCGTGTGAATTTAGTTTATATGATGCCCTGAGCATCTTAATTAGCGATGTTGATGCCATCTTAAGCCTTAGACATTCACATTCTGTTTGGAAAGCTTGACTATAAATAGTTAACAACTATTGCACTGTTGTCTTAGCCAGTGAAGCTTCATCCAAGATTAAGATAAGATTAGTTAATTGAAATGGACAAGATGGCATGGCATAGTGATAGCGTGCCTTCCAAAATTTCCAGCTAGTTAAGTGCATTTCCTTTTCCTTGTTCTAAAGAAAGGGGCAAAGATCTACTGTATATGGTAATTAATTAAGGAGTTGGTAAGGAAACTAACACTGCTAATGGAGCAGATGACATAAGCCAATTACTTGAGAAAATCTAGATCTCTCTAAACCTTGGTTAGACGGTATACTCACTTGGTTGTTATTGCTGAATCTCTTGGGTTTTGCATGAAATGCCTGCTTTGGGTGTTGGGAGACTTTTGAGCGTTATGCATTATGCATCATATGCTCATTGCTCATTGTGAAGCTGACTATCTAGTGCCTATGAGGGTTTGTACTGAAAAAGAGCTGAATATGTTTAGGGGAAATTTAACTTGTTTTAGGGTTAAGAGCTGAAGTGGATGTATTTATAAATACTTCATCTTTGGAGATAATGAATACTGCAATTCTTATATACTAGAGATTTTCGCATATGAACTTTTGTTATCCATAGGGAACCACAGCCACTTTGTTTTTCTCAGTTGAGTTTCTTGTTATTCCTCCAACTCAACTTTAGAATTTTTAGCATATATGACAGTAATCATCCTGTGCTGTTTTCTCTCATTTGTGTTCAGCTAGTAACTGTCTGTGACCAGAGTAGGGCATTGTTCAGGTGGACATTGAATCTTTGAAACCTCCAGCTGTGACTTCTACGAGAAAGGTAGTTTTGCGCCACTAGTGGATATTTTAGACTGTAAATTGGGATATTGGAATGCTGTTGGGTCTCCTCTGCCCCCCTTTATTGTTGAGCGTCTGGGGGAAGAGGCCTGCAAAAGACCCCACCTGTTAGAAACCTTATACTGTGTAGATTACTAGGTTTAAAACCTGGGATACAAAAAAGGGTATTGCTATTGTTGTTTCTTAGAACCTGAGTTTGCAAGGATATAAGACACCTTGTGAGCCAGTGAGCAACTGCTTCTTTGAGACATGCTCGGGTAGCTAATTTCACTGGTCTAGTTGATTAAGACATTGGAATCCCAGTCATAGTACTCAGATCATTTAGAACAACACAGACCGCATGAGGTTTGAGCGTTCTTGCTAAGCATGAACTCATCCGCCTTGCCCAATTGAGACAGAGCAGGGCGATAGATACACCTCAATGGTTAATAGTTAGCTCATCCGCCTTGCCTAATTGAGACAGAGCAGGGCGATAGATACACCTCAGTGGTTAATAGTTAGCACCAATCCAATTCTGTTCATTGATCAAAATCTCTTCATCAACTAGAAAAATATAGTACATAGGACCCATAATTTGCTACATAAGTATTTATTCTACCTAATCAACAACTACTACCCCTGAAAAAGTCTTCATCTTCGTCTTCATCCCAATCATCCTCATCCTCTTCAGGGATGGTACTGAGCATCGTATCTTGGCAAAAACTAGATATAGAAACAACATTAACCCTCTGAGCAGGGAGTTTCACAAGCTCATTTACAACATATGTGGCATCCAAATTCGAATTCGCCTCCACTGCATACTTAGCCAGTAGCTCTGCTGCCTCTTTCTTTGTCAATATAACCTTCACTCTTACATTATTGACCTTACTATTATTACTACTATCACTGCAGCTTTTTTCTACATCTTCAGGGATAATAGATGGCAGAATTGGCATCTTCAGTTCTTTGAATACTTGTGTTGCTTCATCCTCTTCTCGATAATAACCGATGATTTTGGGGCTTCTCTGAAGCTTTCTGGGTTTGCAAACTCTCTTCTTTCTACTAAGCTCGTCTCTACATATGTAGTTTTGAATTTTGGGTTTGTTGGTAATCATGGTTTCAAGTAACTTCTCTACTAATTCAAACATCTTGAAGAGGAGAGAGTCTTTCAGGGGTGTTTTTTTTTTTTTGGGTGGTGATGGGTTAGTATTGTGGTGACGAAGACGAAGAAAAACGGGTCATGGAGATGAAGGTATTTATAAAAAGAGGAAGAGGGTTAGTGAAATGTCACGTTGGAGACCAATTGGATTCGTCCATCACCACAAGTCTTTCACTAATACAACAAAGTGAAGGTGGCTAAGACGGTTCAGTCTTACTGTCTTACCAAGTCTCCGCCATTTTGAGTCATTTTCTTGCCACATTTTCCAGTCTTTTTACTTGAAAGACGGGTTCGGGCAGATTCATGTTTTGTTTTGTAGTGAAGAAATTTTGTTGTTTTTGACGTCTAATTTTGATTTAATCAGACTGATTTCATTGGTAATTAAAGAACTTTTTATGTCAAAATACAGCAAAAGAAGGAAGAGAATTTTGTCTTGTATTCATGTAGCAGCCGAACCCATCAAATCAATATATATATATATATATATATATATATATATATATATCATACTCCTAGGAGCATATACTCCTACGAGTTACATCATCAAATATATATTAAAAAAATTAATATATAACAAATACACACGTGAAAAATATATATACGTGGACAACGAGAGCATGTGCTCCCCGGAGCACATAAGAAATTGCCCACATCCAATATATACATATGCACGCATAAAGCTTTACCTCTAACCCTAGCTTAGCCTCTAAGTTAGATATAAAATATTATCTCTAATAAATACAATATTATCTTCAAAATATATATAATATTATATTCTATAACATTTTACCATAGTATTATTCGTAACTGGTGTAAGGTTAGGAAGAATCCTAAGCTTGCACGCCATCCCCATATGTTCGTCACACAAATTTTGTTGGTCATTGAGGAGATTTTTGTCATAGTGTCATTCACCATTGACATTAGGTTAGGAAAAATCCCGAGCTCGTATGTCACGTGTTCTCTAATTGTAGATCTTCCAATCCTAACGGTTTTCCTTTTTTTTTTTAAATCATTGAGAAGCCTGAAATTCGGGATTAGGAGGATAGCGCTTAGGTGTTTACTATGTGTAAAACAAAATTAGACTTACAAGTTCTAATTTCCTTTTTCTAATTTGTTTCAATTTTCTTACCAAACTATAACTAAACATCTAGTTTTTTCAAATTCAAACAAACATACAATAACAATACCTCCCAGTATGGATCCCGCTTTCGCAGGGTCTGAGGAGGTTCAAACAAACATGCTCTTAGTTATTATAGGCAGCGTGTTTTTCAGGCGGTTTTAATTTCATACGTTAATGTCAGGTATGAAATTCTAAAAGGTTTGTTTTAATTATACAATAGAGTTATCTTTTGCTTTCTTTCATTAATTTTAAGATGGTTTTCGTGATAATTTTATTTTCTTTTATATATTTTCATATTATAGAATGTTTTTGCTGATAAACTTGATAGCTTTAGTCATTTTTGTATTTATGAGAGGTTTGTTTTCTAGTTATGGTGATGGTCGATCAGTTTGTATTAATTATCATAATCAACTAATTATTTTTAAAAAAGAAAATCTACACTTATTTTGTCATTGTGTTGACCATAAGATGTCGAGCACTCTAATTCTTGTTTTGACACGGTAAAAGTCTCATAGGTTATATTCTTAGTACAGTCGATATAGACTATTTAGTTGAGTGTACTATTCATAAAACAATTTAAGGGTGCCAACACAGATTGGTTCAAATGGTCTGATACTTGTTTCTTGTAAGCAAGGTCTTAGATTTGAGTCACGTGAATGGAGAAAATTTATAATGAAAGAACTCTATCCCAGATTAGACCAACAACAGTTCTAATTTTAATGAAATAGACGATCTAAGATCAAAAAACAAAATAAAAATCCAAGGTTTAGAGCAAATGAGTATTGGATAAGTCAAGTCTGCGAGTATTTAAGTGCATGATGTAGAAAATTCTAGCTGCCATATTGATTAATCCTTAAAACTGACCATTTCAACGCGGAATTGCATCATTTTAAGTCTCTGTCTGCGCAGGTTAAAAACCTTAAAATACTCATAATGATGGGGACTTCTGCCTAGCAAAAACAAATTTCCATGAAATGACAATCACATATTGTTGGTTGCCCACAGAGAAGCAAAATAATGACGTCGTCCCATGAATACATTAACAGCAGGACAGTTTAATTGGTAAAATTGTTAAACTTTTGTACAATTATTAGGAATTTAAATCTTGTTTTATATACAACAACAACAACAACAACAACCTTTCAGTGTGGGTCCCGTTTTTGCGGGGTCTGGAGAGATCCAGATGTAGGCAACCTTTCCTCTATCGGTATTTCTACCCATAGAGAGGTTGATTCCAAAAGACCCACAAAAACAGTTTTGTGAAAAGGTTTGCAGGGAAAAGCGATTTCTAACCGTTTACCGAGGAAAAGAGCCAAAGAAAGAAACAAGGAGCAATCAATCAGGGGTGGGAAACATACCTCGACAATTCATGGGTGTGCAGATGCCTTGCCTCTCATAAAAGCTCCACCTGTAAGTATGCACGCCAGACCCCTACCGGCCCTGCGCTACTACCTCTACTGACCCCGACGGAGCCGAAACTCTGCCATCTAAGACCTTAATCCTATCCTGCCACAGCTTCCTATCCTGGGCCAGGTCCTCCGTCAAACCCGCAACTCTCAAGTCCTCTCTAACCACTTCATCCAGACTCTTCTTCAGTCTACTCCTTCCTCTCTTACCAGAAGAGGGCCGATCTGCTCAACCCTCCTCACTGGGGCGGCCACACTTCTCTTTTTCACATGGCCGAACCACCGGAGTCTTGATTCCCTCATCTTCTCTTCTATGGGTGCCACTTTAACTAGGTCCCTGATAACTTCGTTTCTAATCATGTCTCTCCTCGTGAAGCCGCACATCCATCTAACCATCCTCATCTCAGCTACGCTCAACCTTTGGGCCTGCGACTTCTTTAGAGGCCAACACTCCGCTCCATAGAGAACAACCGGTCTAACTACCATACGATAGACTTTACCTTTCAACCCTAGGGGTACCCTCTTATCACACAGCACCCCTGAGACCGACTTCCATTTCTGCCAACCCACTTTAATCCGCTTGCTAATATCCTCGTCAATGTCCCCATCTTGCTGGATAATCGAGCCAAGGTATCTAAACTTAGCTACCTTTGGTATCAACCTCCCATCCAGTGTAATTTCTCCCCCCTGTTCTATCCTTCCACTGAAACCGCAATGGAGGTACTCCGTTTTCGATCTACTTAACCTAAAACCTCGAGATTCTAGCGTATGCCGCCATCTCTCCAATTTGTCCTTCAGCCCCTGTCTGGTTTCGTTGACAAGAACAATGTCGTCCGCAAACAGCAAACACCATGGAACCTCATTCTGAATCTCTCTAGTGAACTCATCCAAAACCAAGGTAAAGAGAAACGGGCTTAAGGCGGATCCCTGGTGCAGCCCCCTACTAACTGCGAAGTCTTTAGAAACCCCTCCCTGCGTCCTCACCCTCGTCCGCCCTCCCTCGTACATGTCCTTAATCACTCGAATGTACAAGGGCGACACCCCTTTCTTTTCCAAACAGCTCCACAACACCTCCCTTGGGACTCTATCATACGCTTTTTCCAGATCGATGAACACCATATGGAGGTCCACCTTCCTATCTCAGTACTCTTGTTTTATATATTAACATAATTTTCTATATTTGGTTACAAGGAGGGAAGAGAGCTTGTACTTAATCACTATCATTTTTTGTTGTATAATAATAATAGTATTGTAATTAATTATTAGTTCTGGTAACTACGGTTGTAACAAATTACGTGATTACATTGTAAAATTGATTCCATTATATTACTATTATATTACGTTAACCTAGTGTCATAAAAGTTCGTAAGATTGAGTTTTAGTTACTATGACTTGGTAGTTATTTTTTTCCCTCTTCAATTACGTTAGAGGTATCTGATAATTAGTTTTTTGAGGAGTTTTTTGGTTAAAAAGAGTTTTGTAGATCAAAATTAGCTATTTGATTTAGGCAAAAATTAATTTGGTTGTTTAATGCACTCATTTTTTGAAGGAATTGTTTGGGCCCAAATAATTAGTTTTAGAAAGGCTAAAATTATTAGCTTTTTAAATTACAACTTTGTTACTAGCAGTTTATCTTGTCAAATACTTTTTTTAAAAATAGTTAACATAAACAATCAATACAAATAATAGCTAATATAAATAGCAAGTAAATATTTTTGTTTTGGATCCTTCATTTCATTGGAGTCGAGCTATTATTAGTCCAATAAGAGATAGAATTTTCTCATCATAAATTTTCTTCATTCACAAGATTCGAACCTGAAATCTTGCTTAAGGGTAACAAGTGATAAATTACTTGAACCAACCCATGTTAGTTTACCAAATAAATATTTGACAAACAAGACTTCAACATGTCAAGAGGACTTCTGTCAAATGTGTTAAATAGTAAAATGAAGCATTAGCTTAGTGGGCTCCTGTAATTGCTTATTGGCAACTAATTTTCAGATAAATTCTCAGTTGAGTCTTAGGACTTATTCTTTTCGTAGGTAAATTGGGGTGGATAAGATGGTGAAATATATATGTTGAAGTGGGTTGAATTTTTTTTTTGTAATAAATTGAACTTGATTAAAATAGTGGAAGTGGGTTGAAATAAATTGAAGTATGATGAAGTGGGTTGAAATAGGTTAAAGTGAGTTGAAGTGAGTTGAGGTTTGTATTTTGAAATTAACCCATGAAAAGAACATGGCCTTAATCGTGTTTCATTGGATTCTTTCATTCACTTTGTGGAGCAAAATAAGGTTAATCGATACAGTAGCCATTGCCAAATAATCAATTTGAAAGAGAAGGAAATGAAGAGTTATTGTAAATTGTGTGTTGAAGAAAAACTTCTTTATTTTTCCCATTTGATGTGAAGATCAACATCATCTTGAAGATATTATTGGAGGATTCATGTGACATGTAAAAGTTTTTATAAGAAAAACATCCTACAATGCAAGGAAAAGTAATTCATATGATCAGTTGATTATAAAAATTACTATGTGTGTGGAAGATCTTACCAATTGTGGAGTGTTACATATCAAAGTACTAGTGAAATATAACTACAATTGTTGTGTCATATATTACAAAACCTATTATAAAAAGCTACTTTTTTATTTAAGAAAAAAGATAAGTTGGGCTGCTTTTCTGTTTCAATTGTTGTTAATGTCAAAATGACTTGAGAGTTGAGACAGTAAGTCAGCAACACAACAAAGTAGCAAAATATCGGGTGAGACCATCTCAGACACATTGGATCCTTATAATAAGATAGATCGAACAAGTTAAGTCTAAACTCAAGAGCTTGTTATGTCATGCACTCCCCAATTTGTCACACAAGAAAATTAATGCCTATTAGGATTTGAACTTTGGTGGTAGGGATGGCAACGGGTCGGATTCGGATCGGATGTATAAACATCCGAATCCGATCCGATTAATATTCGGATCCGAAAATCCGATCCGACTCCGATCCGACGGATTCCGATATAACATCCGAATTCGAATCGGATCGAATCTGATGAAATCCGAATCCGATCCGATTATGTTGGTTTGTTTGATATTTTTGAACGTTTTTTCCAATTTTCTTGTCATTTTTGCATGATATTTCCTTCAAAGTAATTAAACTCCTAACAAATTATGTTTGTCATTTTGCACGATAACAAATTAGGATATTTAGCAATGTCTCAACAAATTATACAAATTACACACTTTTAACAATGTCTCGACAATCAATTCATCCAACTTAACAAAGGTGAAACTTGAAAGTCAAGGCTACTAATGCTCTCCCAAAGCTCCATGCCTCTTGCAGTCTTGCTTTCCAATGTCCATGCTAACAATCAATGTCAATTATTTTGACTTTCGACCTACAATGTATAAAACAATTAATACACAATTAGCGTAAAAACATAAACTTTATTTTAATAAATAAAAGTAATAAGAGACCAAACTTAAACTTAGTCCACCAATCTCCCAAAATGACTGATCCAACATTCAGCATTTACATTGCGGGATAAGAAAAGCAAAATAATAGCCCTAAACAAGGATAAAGCACCAACACATGAATTCATAGTATAGTTTTCCATTAAATAAGACAATTCATAGCTGAGCGCACAATTTCACGATTCGAAATCGGAAATGAGTTTCTTCAGTGAAAATGCACCTTTAATTATGGATATTTATAATAGAATCAAGGATCTGAACCTGGCGGTTCAGGGGTTAATACAAGACATTATCACCCAGATTATCTTTTGCTAGTTAGGGTACAGACGAAGATGAAGACGAAGAAGAGTGTGAAGCAGCAAAAGGAGAAGCAGACATGTGCGCATACCTGTAGAAGAAGGTGAAGCCTGAGAGACTTCGGTCTTTCCCAACCCTCGCAAACGCGCCTTCCTATCTCTCTACCTCTGACTCTCCCTCTCCCTCAGTCCCACCCCCCGCCCCGAATCCCCAAAATGAGCATAAGAAAATCAGATCCTGAATGAGAGGCACTTACAACAGCATAGGCAGCACAGAGGACGGCGGAGATGCACGACGGAGAGGCACGACGGCGACTGGTGACTGGCGAGCAGCGTGGACACTGGACACCACGAACAGATGTAGCGACTAGTGAGCAATGGAAGAGGAAGATCGAAGGACAGAGAAGCGTACGCCGGCGATAAGGCTAGAGAGAGAAGTGAGAGGAGTAGGAGAGTGGGAGTCTGGCTGGGAGATGAGGTGAGCGAGTAGGCGATGTCGATGACTGATGAGGCGATGAGGGTAGAGACTAGAGAGTGGGAGAGTGGGAGCCGAGGACTACTGGAGAAGGAGAAGCCTTGAATGGTTGAATGACTAGGGAGTCTAGGGTTTTCTAATTTTCTCTGGCTTTTGGGCCTTCAACACAATCGGACCTTAGTATAGTAGCCACGCACGGACGCACGGTCATGGGCCACAAGCCTCACATGTCACAGGTCATTTGAACAATTAATCGGGTCGGATTTTTTATCGGATCTGATGGAGCTAACTCCGAATCCGATCCGACCCGATTCGGATTCGGATTTTCTTAAATCGGATTCGGATCGGATTCTTTTAAATCGGATTCGAATCGGATTATTTATCCTCGGATCGGGTCGGATTTGTCTCGAACTCGGACTACACTGCCATCCCTATTTGGTGGTGTTTATGAACAATTGTGTGAATGACACTAGATTGAACTTTCTTTACTAGTAAGAAAATACTACTTAAAAGTAACAATAAATGCTTCTCTACTAAGAAAGGCTATGGGCACAAACTACAAATCTCATTCAGTATATAGACTTTACCCCCTTTTATTTATCTACAATCCCTATTGCTCCTACCATGTAGTACTCAGGGCCTGTTCTTTTTGTGGGTAAATTAGGATGAATAAAAGGGTAAAGTGGATTGAAGTAGGTTGAAGTGGGTTGAAGTTTTTTTATGTGATAAATTAAACTTGGTTAAAATAATGAAAGTGGGTTGAAGTAGGTTAAAATTGGTTAAAGTGGGCTGAAGTAGATTGAAATGGATAGAGATTGATATTTTGAAATTAACCCACGAAAAAAAACCAGGCCCTCATTACCTTTTAAAGTTTAGCAGGTGGTCTAAGCCCCCTTTTTTTGGGGCCCGGTGGGAGGAGGGGGAATTGATTATGGTGTTCTATAATCTCAAGCATAGGACCAACGCCAAATGGTTGAGGAAATAGATAAAGGTTAAGCGATATTTAGATTTAGATTTAGTAAATTTTAATTCGGATCGACTTTAAAACAAATGATATTTGATCCAATAAATTTGTTATACAAAAGCAAATAATTTTTCAAAAATTGAAAATCAGAGTATAGTTTAGTTTTGCATCAATTTAAATTTTAAATTTATTATATCATTGTCAAATAATTGAATATGAATTCAGTCCTCCTATTCGT
This sequence comes from Selenicereus undatus, assembly GCA_017589665.1. Classification (NCBI taxonomy): domain Eukaryota; kingdom Viridiplantae; phylum Streptophyta; class Magnoliopsida; order Caryophyllales; family Cactaceae; genus Selenicereus; species Selenicereus undatus. The sequence continues at coordinate 330,556 of JACYFF010031956.1, read as the reverse complement.
CGAGTGTCGCCGACTAATTTTCCTTGCCAAGTTAATTCTAAGGTTCGAGAAGCTCAGAAAGATGAAACTCCGCGCCTCCTCACAAAACCTACTTTCTCGGGTTTTATATATACGAGTTTCAAAACGGCAAAGGGGCTTTCAAGAATCACCTCCTTAGTCTTTTGGCCTTCACCCATCTTCGACTGTCTTTCACTCTGTCTACGGGCACAGAGAGAGAGAGAGAGAGAGAGAGAGAGAGATGGCAGGACAAGCAATGAAGAGGATTCCACGCATCAAGTTCCCACAGAGACGTCCCAAACCCTCTGGTATTCTTCTCCTTCTTGTTTGTTCCCTCATTGTTTTCTTCAATTCCAGTGGTATTCATGGAAAAACCGAGTCTTGTTGGATGATATTCCTAGGACACTTATGTTGTCTTTTGTGGGTTTAGCGTAAAGCTCATTTCTTTGCAAGTAATTTGACCCCTTATTTGCTTTTTCAATTGTGGGTTGTTTGAGTGCCATTTTATGGAAAACGAAATAACGAAGACAAATTTTCAATCCCATTGCAAATGCTCATTAATAGTATTGATTAAGCAGCATTTGAAGCTTCATTTTGCTTAGGAAATCGTAAGAGCTTGGGATATCATTGGACCTGGCCCTTTAGATTTGCAGGTTCGGTACTTTTATTGAGCTTTGAATTCATGTTGATGGATTTATGCGGGGTTTCTATGCAAAAAGTGCCCAACTTCTATATCTACTTCTGCATATTTTGTTCTTGTTGGGTTCAATCTAGATAGGTTTGGTTTGTAGCTAAGCATTTGCTACGATATAGGATTCTTTTGCATTAGTTGTTGGGTTGGGGGAGTTCGTTTGAATTTGGGCCTGTTTGATAATTGATTGTGTACTTGCATCTGCTTTATTTGGATTAGTTTCCGGTCTCATGCAGTCAGGTGTGCTTTCCTTTAACATGCATTTTACCATTGTGGGAGTATACTATGGTTTCTCCCTCGTATTACTTGCCTGAGCCGCACTCGCCCTGCTTTCTGTAAAAAATTGGGATTTTGAAGACGAGGGACTCAGAACTTTTCGACATGCAAGGTACTGGTGAGGTGGAAATGGAGTCCTTGGTAAAATTGGATTGTGGTTTTCCCAAAAACACGAGCTCCCTTTTTTCTTTGACTTAAAATCCCCCATATTTGCACCAGTCCCCACATCACACACACACACACACACAATTTTTTTTAAAAAAAAGGTCTCTGGGCCTATCTTACAGTAGGTCAAGGACTACCATATACAACTCGAGTCCTTCAGGTTTATATGCTTAATGGGTCTGGCCTTTTTTGGCGCATTATGGGGGATGGGTGACAAACAGGTGTTGCAGCTGTGACAATTGACTATGCAAGTTACAAGAAATGAAAAGGCACTCAAATTCTGCGATTGCTACAAAATGCTATGGTCCAAATCCATCGTATATTGTAAGACATGTAAATGATAGTTATGCCTTTAGGCTTCTCTTGAGGTTCACAACTGCTTGTAAGGAGTCTGATGGAGATTAGCTAAATGTTGAAAAATGACCCATAGCTGACCTGTATCTATTATTCTATTTTGCACTGTAAAGAGCATCACATAATTCTAGGACTGAATGACATGCCTTCTTGCTCCTGGCCATCTCATGTGCTTGAATTTGTAAGCGCTTAGGGTAGGATTGTCCTCAACAGTAGGACTTGCAAACAAGAAACACAACGTGGTTGCTGGGAAGATGTGTACTCCTGTCCTGGTGTTATATTTCACGTTCTGCTGAACTCAAAGTACTCTATGATGATATTTGCTGGCAACGACCTTTTGGTCTATAGTTACGGTTGTGGCTCAAGAACTAATCCACATGTTAATGATGAGCTTTCAATTTGAGTAATTGTTGCTGAAGCATTATAGTGATTACCCTTATTCCTTTGGTGCTCTAAGTTTCAGAGTCTTCTTCTCAACCAAAAGCATCTTCTACTGATGATGCTTTAACGTCGTTCCTATCAAGGTCAGCCTCTCGGAACAACACCTTGTCTACATCTGGTAGAGCTTCTGAGCAGCCTAAGCGAACACCGGTGTCAAAGGAAGAGATGGAGGCCATACTGGTATTTCACAAGTCCTGCTATATTCTTTTGCATCCTGAAGTAGTGAAGTGTCATATTGGTATGCATGCTTATTTTTTTAACCATGTTTTTGCAGTTGGGCGGCTGCATCAATTGATGAAGGATTTACTATTGCTTAGATCGTTGGTTCCTTTTCTTCTTAGGACATTTTAGTTCAGTTTTGATGGAGAGAGTCGTAAACTGGAGTTTGCTATTGGTGATCTGGCCCACTCTGATAAGCATTTTGGTAGTGCAGTCTTATAGCTGAGAGAACTGTGGTAAAATACATCAGCAAGGTTGTTTTCCTTGGTGAAATGTACTCAAACATCTATTTGAAAATACCATGTAATGAATCGAAACTGTCTGTATTTTCACATCCTTTTTTGGATAATATAACCTCATAGATAATCTAGGGAAATTTTTTTTACCTGGATCAATTATTGGTACAGCTTGATGAGACAATTCACAACAGGAAGGGAATACCAGAAATTCAAATGAATGATTCTCACTACCTATGTTGTTTGCTTTTCAAGCTCTTCACTCAATGGCTCGAGGACAACCGACTTGGGGTTACTCCCTGGGGGACCTTTCTCTCTTCTCTCAAGCTCCTCAAGCCTGAAGGTAACAAGCCTATCCCAATTCCCTCCTTCAAAGAGAACACCAGCTTTGCCATCAGTAATCCTCTGCACCATACCACAGTACATGTAAAATGGGTTGTTCGGATTCTTAACGAGCACGATCATTCCTGGCAATATCAATGGTAATTCAGGTGGTTTTGGCTTCTTTGAGCTTGGTGCCAACCACATTTCTTCACTCTTTTGTGCTTTTTTCGAAGGTGGGTATTTCTCAATGAATTCTTTGAGGCCCTTTTCACCCCCAGGAAACCCACCAGTTAGGCCTAACATCTCTTTTTCAAATGCATTTTCTGGGATTCCCTCAAATACTAATGGTGTAGTTGCTGTGTTGACCACTTTTTCTTCAGTTTTAGCACTTGTTTGTGGTGGATTTTCGGGCTCTTTTTTCAGCTCTTCTTTAAGACCTACCTCACCATTACATAAACCTCTGCCACCCAAGAGTTCATATAGGTTGAATTTCGCAGAAATCGGTTTGATTGATGCTGTTTTGGGATGTTTAGAAGAGATTGATCTTTGAGGTAATAGTGTGATGTGATTTTGGCCTAGAAACTGAGATTTATGAATCAGGGGACCTTGGAAGCTTGGAGGTGACAGAGAAGAAGCCATTATTGGCCTATTGCTCTTTGCAGCAAGCAGTCTTTGTTGGAAGTCTTTCTTTTTTCTTTTTTTTTTGGGAAAGAGGGTTTTTTTTTTTTGGGGGTGGGGGGGGGGGGGGGTTGTTTGGTGTTATCTTCTTTAGTCTGAATTTTGGCCACATAATTGTTTCTGTGGGGCTCATGCGATTCCTAGACGACTGCCCAACTCCGGGGATGAAGTTTAAGGTTGGAACTTCCCCTAAGTTTAGCATGCCCTCTGCTAGGCTTATGCCACATAATATGCTGGATTGTTTAACCACTCTCTGTGATCATGGAAGCTTTGTTTAAGGGTTTTTTTGTTTTTTTTTTCCTTTTGATCTTTGAATACAATAATATTCTCTCTTTCTCTCTCTTATCTTTGAATATATAGAGAGGGTAACAACAATAATAGCAACTACATCAAACAACAATAACATATGCACATATGTTGCGAAATAATAATTGTCTAGTCAGATGTTTCGTTCCAACTTTAAAATTATATTATCATGTATTACGTTCAAAAAAAAATATGGTATGGTACTATGGTTGAATATTGGAAGGTATTATTACTTATAAATTATATAAAATCAACTTTTCATCTATAATTGTTGAACAATTATAAAGTTATGCATATGATATGTCTTTAAAAATATGATTGATTTGATTAGGGTGCCAATTTATATCCATCGATTTAACTGATTTATACTAAATCTTAGTAAGTATCTTGCTACAAAACACATATTATCAATGATGATATGTGAGACAATAAATACTGAAAGATAACTAAAGAATAAAGACGTTTTGTGAATAAGCTATGCACTATTATTGAGAGAAACTAAATTAGTAAATTTATACTAAAAAGAAGAGCAGAACAATCACATTCATTCTATCGACCCAACAAATTGATAATATGAGTAATTAACCTCAACTAGCTAACCAGCAAAGTTGAAGCTAGAATTAAATAGTCGCTTTGTATGCCACAATGTTGGTTAAATATAATGTAATGAAATCAATCTTATAATGCAATTATGATTATATAGTTCATAGTAATTATAATTGTAAGGTAGCTGTTATTTATGATACTCTTTTACTGCCAAACAAAAGAATGAAATTACAATTACAAACTTGTTTACGTTACAAAATTATTTATGCTCAACCAAACATTACATAACATTATAGAAGGAAGTATTAATCCTCATGCACTTCCAAGGTCGAAAAAACCAAGGTATTGAGTCAGGTTAGGCTGCCTACAATTCACCCATTGGGTGCAGCCCTTCTCCGTACTCTGCGTGAACACGGAATACTTATACACCAGGCTGCCCTTTATAAATTTAATAAAGTAAGATGACATGGAAAATTGTTGTTGCTATATTTACGCATCTATATTTTTTTTGTTTGTTATAGAAGTTTAGATATTTTTAAATTAGTTTTAACTTACAAAACTCAATTCTAACTTACCCTAAAATTAAGGCTCTTGCCCATGATTTTGGGTTCAAGTATCAGGATAAGATCCACTAAGCTTTGTGGCCCGAATCAAGAGCTTGAGGTGGGTCACTCCAGATTGTAACCTCGGTTAATTAGCTTAATAAATGTCCAAATGGCTGCCATGGATATAGATCTAGAGCAGAGCAAGACCAGATTAGAAATGTGTGGTTAGTCAGACGGATGGGTCCTCCATGGGCTCAAGGAGCAGGTAGTAGCTTGATGATTGTTGGTAAGAGGTTGGACCCTGCAATTGAAGATACTAAGGACATGTTTTTTTTATGGGTCAATTTTAATATACCAACTTCAACTCACTTCAACTTATTTTAATCCACTTTCATTATTTTAACCAAGTTCAATTTATCACATAAAAAAATTTAGCCCACTCCAACCTTTCTCGACCTACTTCAACCCACTTCACCTTTTACCCGCCCCAATTTACTCACGAAAAGAACAGACCCTAAGTCATAAAGCTCTGGGTGGATTCTTCAGTCATTGTGAGCAAAACTAGACTCTATAAAGTGTAGAGGTTAAAGTGATGATTTTACGTTGGTCCATAGAAGTACATAGGCAGACTAATTTTTGAATGCTAATCTTCATAGAAGATTAGAGATTGGTGATTCAATTTTCGAGACCCAAACCTAATTACAAACAATCTTGTATAGGGGAAGACATCTAAAATATAGAAACCCTAAAACACATAAATATAAACACCAATATTTTTGTGCCTCAACTTTTTGCTGGTGAAAAAGAAGAGGCATATTGTAGAATGACAGGTATTACAGTTTCGTAGAGAAAGGGTAGAATCGTAAAATCGCAAGTTGGAGCGTACACAATGCAATACGCAAACAAACAAAATAATTCCGTATCATATGCTTGAATTGCTGATTGGCGATTGCCCATTTGATTTTGGATTATTTTACTTTCGCACGAAGAAAAGGGCAACTATAAACTCCCTTTCTCTCCCCTCCATTGCCAATCCAACGAGCTTCAATCTCCTCCCGAAATTTTCGACCTCAAGTCAAGGTACTATGCTACCCAATTTGTCGCGCTTCTTTCTTTTTTGCTTTTTTTTTTCTTTTATTGTTTTAATTCGGTGCTTGAATTATTTGATTTTCATGATCCTTGAACTTTTTTGACAATCCTGCCAATTTGGAATGTTAATCTTTGGCCTTTCTGTGTTGTTGCTGCTGCTGTTGTTGTTGTATGATATGATATGGGGATCAATGATCATACTGTATATGTATATTTTTGGGAGTGTTTATTCAATTTCTGAGTTTCTGTGATATTGGAAGCTGTTAATTTTATCTGTAAAATTATGGGACTTTTTTTTGTTGGGGGGGGGGGGGGGGAATCAATTTTTTCTTTGGAGGGGGTTGAGGCATTTGGAGCGGCAATTGCTTTTCTTGATTGGCTGTGCACTTGTACTTCTTTAGGATAAGAATTTTTGGGCAAGTGAAAGTCAAAATTGGCTTAAGAGTTTGAACATAAATGAGAGTTTATTGGAGATTTAGTGAGTTCTAATGAGCTGATTAGCTAATTAAAGGGGTTTGCAGAATTCAATTAATCATCACATCATTTGAGGTTTTGTTCAACAGTGAGAATTGAGCAGAAATAATTATCAACAACTATTAGCTGGTTAGTCTTGAGGTGTTTTTGCAGCAGATAAATTTATGCCTTGGGTGAGGCTTACTATCGACTAATTGTAGTTATAGAGAGGTGGTGGACACTAACACTAACTGTAAATTTGTTGTACTCAAACTGGTAGTGGGTAACTACTTACAAAGGATAAAGAAACCTTGAGTAATGTAGTTTTAAAATGCACAATGCCATACTTGAAACGATTCATATGCCGTAATTGCAATTATGGTTGGATTAGCTTAGAGTTGCTTAAGAGCTAATCAGAGCCTTTGCCTATGCAAATGGAAGTTGGAACTCAGAACAAGGGCAGGGCACGACGACAGCATGAAGGTTCTTACACATAATACGTTGACATCTTGACCTCAAATCATTGAAGAATCAAGGCTCTAGAGCTCTCCTGGTGCGACAAATGACAATGATCCTGCTACGGGTCTGGTGGAAGCAAGTGTTGCGGAAGTCTAGATGAGATAATAATTACAAGCTATAACAATTGTGTTGTATTGTTGGCTACCACGGCGTGGTGATGTTTTTCTGATGACCCTTTGTTGTTTTAGCTTGATGAGAGCAACTCGTGTGAACAATGATGTCGATGTTCTCTGCTTGTTGGTGTTTCTGTTCTATATAATGAGGAAAAGCCATCAGTGCTATTATTTGCTGTGTGGGCTATTGGCAACTGGCAAAACGCTTGAAGGCTTTTGCATAATGAAGAGCACCAGATGGAGGTGCAGTATGTGTTTTGAGACAGAGAGGTGCTGACTACATGATTTAGTGATAAGATGAAGTGCCAGAAGTGTCTTGTAATATAATCATAAGATACATCCCATTATAATCCTGCAAGCCTTAAACTAGAACTATTCATGCTGAGGTTTCAAGTTTTAGCATCCCATTGGCTGTCCATGGTTAACGTTCTCAACATCTCACAATTCTAATGAGACTTTTTCGTTGGGGTGGGCTTTTTCTTTGGTGGAGGCATGATTACTAGCCTGTAGGTAGGCGTTCTCTGTAGAACTCTTGTGTAAGCCAAATTATTCTCAATAATTTCAACTTCGGTCGTTTCAGTCCATTGGATTCATAGCCTAAGTTATAGTAACAGTGTTGCCGTTATTGCACTACCTATACCTGATGGAAACTAGACAGTTTCACAAGTCTGACGCGAGAAGCCTTTTCACTAGGGTCAGAGCGTTCAATGATATTTCCCTTGTATTCTTATTTCAGATTTTCAGCAATTTGGTGTGAAGTTCTTTCATGGATGATGGCCCTGGCAATATAGAGGTCATACCACATTACTTTGATACTTTATCATCTACCACTGCTTCTTCTCAACAAAGAGGTTCAGATACATTAGTGTCGTGTGAAGATTATCCTTGTACATAAACTTTTGGCACAGCTTCTCAGCCACAGGAAAATTTGTGTGCGTCACATCTTGGTAGTGGCAGCTCCTCCTGGTATGTATTTGCTGGAGCAAAAAAGAAAAGACACAGCTGGTTGATTCTAGTTCTCATACCTCTTAACTTCAGTCTTCAGCCCATTCAGAACAGTTTGCTAGTTAAAAAGAAATTTAGAAGTGCGCCATTGATGTTCCGGTTATTTAGTCTGCGGGGGCTGCTTTTCTCTGGCTCGAATGGAGAAGAAAAGGTATGAGGCAATAATTGTGTTCTGTTTATGCTTACCGTGCTATGAGTGTATCTCTTAAGCAAATTCAATTTGCAGGTTCAGCTGAGTGCTGTACAGTTAGAGTCCCTTCGTTCAGAACTTGCTGATGTAGAAGAAAGAGAAGCTCATTTCAAAGCACAGTAGATGCCTGTTTCTTCTTGGTGTAGACTTGAGTTAGACAGACAGATTACTTAGATCCTTGTTGACATTTATCTGTTTAACACAGGTTGGAACATCTTGATGAGATATTGCGGTGGGCTCGTTTATCGGGTTATTTGTATATCAGGACAGTAAGGGCTCCCCCTTTTTCTAAGTCCTTCCTAGCTGTCTGCACCTTTTTTCTTCTGCCTCGTACTTATCCATCAATGAGTTGATTCATGCTATCTTTTCAGAGATGGGCAGCATTACCTGGAGAACCACCTCCTATTGATGATAGTGATATTGATGATTGGATTCCACGCTTTGTTGTATTACATGGATTGTGTATCTTCTTCTACCTGTCATCTACAGGTACTATATTTCAATGCATTTGGAGAAGTATTTATATTGCTACGAAGCTCAATCCATAGGTTCATCCTGATAAATGTCTCTCTTTCTATTTAGAGAACCTCCGAATGATGGTCTGCTTCCCTCCGATTCTGGGAACAGCAAATTTACTACATACACTTACTGACTTTTCTCTCAGGACTTCTTAATTGCATGCCATTAGGAAGTTAATTATGTATCTATTCAGTGAATTTGAGTCTTTCTGGGAAAGTTCTTGTGATGTGACATTCACTGTGGGATGGAGGAGCCTTACGAGTCAGCCTGTTGTATATTTGCATATGTCAAATGTATTATTAAAATTGTACATATCAAACTTGAAGACCGGTTGATTTTGAAATTTGTAAAGAAAATTAAAAATGCCACAGTGAAACTGAACCTGTTTTCAAGGTAATTTCTGCTAAATGTAAACCTATACATTTTCCTTGGTTATTTCACCTTGATGACAGTTATGTTGGGGTCATGGTGACTCTGTTTATCTCCAAGGAATAAGTCCAGCTGCTCGTGAGCTTGTCACCTGACAGCCTGGTGATCTTGGTGCAGATTTGAGCCCTCAAGATTCAACACTGCTTTCTGAAATCAGTGAAATAGTCGAACTGCCAAGCTTTGTACGCGAAAATGAAGAGATTTGGCATTGCTTTTACATTGGAACACGTTATGGACTTCGAATTGAGTGCTCCAGCGTTTCCAGAATACAGGTATATCCAATATCTCATTGTGACACACTATACTACTCTACTGCTAACATGTTCTTTCAAGCAATTGCTTACATGCCCATGAGTGAAAATTTTCCCTTGTGTTTCTTGTTTTTCTGACACTGATGCTATACCTGATTGTGAACAGGTTGATTCTTGGTTGACAGCATTACAAACAGACTGCAAGTTTGGACCTGATAAAGCCAACTCTATGGATGAAAAATGTAAATATGACTCTCAAAATTGTTCATAGGCTAGAAAAATAAGCAATCCTGTGTGCCAGTCTGATTCCTCTGAACTCACTCATTGTAGCTTGTAAATGTTGTAGCATTCTGTGTAAAAATGATAGAAGTACAATGACTTTCGAAAATGCCAGTAAAAAATTATACATAAGGAAATTTATTTTTTCTGAGGATTACAAGTGGGGTCCTTCAAAATCAGAAAATCAGTCAATGAGGTCATAATTAAACGTATGAATGGATGGACTTTGATCTTGTTCCTTTTTCTTTTTTTTTTTAATCACAGGAGGCCGTTTTATTTTTATTTTTATTTTTTTAATTAAAGCAAGGTCCATCAGCCCACCATTGGTCACTTTACCTAACCCAAATAGTGGAGGGGCAGTACAAGATTGGATTAGGTCCAATGAAAGGTTGACTGTGAATGTAATTAAGCTCAAAAGGAGTTGATGATAACCCTAAATTCGCTTGACAAGATAATTTCCACTCTTATGATTCAAGTTGCAAAGCAAAGAATCCAATCATCAAGATGATCTAGAAAACAATCCAGGGCATCTATCCCTTTATTTTGTCAACTTAGGTAAGGTTTGAACTTCGATACCTAATCCACACCCAAAAAATGAATCTATCTAATACTAGCTAATTGAAATTTTACTACTTTAGTGAACACAATTGTGCAACAGTACATAAACTAAAGTATTTGGTGTCAATATTTAACAATTTCATCAGAAAAAAACCTAGATAGACGACTGCTCTTCCTCCTGCTCCTACGCTCCTCCCCACCCCCCCCCCCCCCCGAAAAAACTTATTGAAAATATTATCTCATCAAAATTATAGAGAGACTAATATTTGATAGGTGATTTTGAATACTTTTTCGAAATTAATACTAATTCAGATATTTTTCATAACTTTTGTTTGAAGTTTAAAAGCCATTCTAAATAATTAGCCATCTTTTAAATAAAAATTCGACTTGAAAATGACCAAGTAATCATCCTAAACAGTTTAAAATTCACTTGTATAAAAGATGGAGCATCCATCGTATCATGTCACTTAAACAAGACTGTTTAGGTATGCAACGCTTAATTCAGTCATAAAGTATTTTAAAAATAGAGGGCTAACCCTATCCCCATGCCGCCACGCACTAGTCGTCAGATACAATCAGTCCGGCCCAACCCGAATTAAGCCCCTCCCGGGCCCACCAAGCGAGGCAAAGCGTCTTTATGTGACACTCTCTCTCTTTCTTCCGCTCACTCTGACGGCTACTTCCCACTCATCTCATCTCACTGTTCTATCCCATTTCAGTCTCTCTCTTCCCATTTACTCGGAGAAGAACCAAAATGCGTTCCCAGATTTACAGATCCGCCGCCAGAGCAGCCAGGTCTCTGCTCTCCGCTTCTAAGAACACCTCCCACGCTCTCCCCGGTAGTCTCTCTCTCTCTCTCTCTCCGTTTTTCAATGGTGTTCTTTGCTTGTTACGCCATTTACTTGTTTTGATTTACGATGTGATTAATTGAAGTTGTTTAAAGTTTTGTAAGTGTTTTGATTCTCTATATCGAGATCGGATTCATATATACTTCGATTCTCCGAAAAGTGATGTTATTGCTCCATTGGAATGTTTAGTAGTTTTTTTTTTTTTAATAACTTGATTGCAGTTTAATTAGCTTTATGAAGAAGTATTGATTTCAGATTCTAAGGATGGGAATATGGAATTTAATTTATTTTTTATTTTGCTGGAGGGATTAATGTCGATTAGGAAAATATTGTTTTTTTTTAAAAAAAAAACCGTTTACAAATCACTGGTGAATGTTTGAACATATTTGTGGAAAATGTGGTTAAGCTGAGCATTTGGGGGGGGGGGGCTTAGAAATTGTGAAATGGGAAGACTTTTTGGATTGTTGGCTTGAGAAGAAGTAATTATTAGACAAAAAAGTGTACTAATTAATTTTCCCCCTGCTTTTATTGATGAAATCCATCATTAGTCGGTCAATAATCACCTGTGTCACTGTGTTGATTGGATGCTAAACTCCTGCCTAAGGTGTTAATATGAGAGTTGGAAGGTTAAAGTTAAGAGATAATTATATGGAACTCCTGCAAAAGTAAGTGGGTCAACTATTGAATCAACCCCATTCTGTGATTGTATTCTTCGAGTCTCACTAACACGGCGGGAGCGTGATGTGAAAGGTTGAAATTGCTCGAGAAGGGATGTAAGCATGAAAGAATAGGTGTACATTCATTGAGGTCATGTGCTCTATAGTAGGAAATCTAGGAAGTAGAGTGTATCGTGAGCAGCCATGACCGCCTCTCCCCCTCATCCTAAACCAAAAAATGTCCGCTTCCGAGAGGATATATACTTGCTTGTGAGCTATGTCCCCGGTCCACTCTCATTCCTTTTTCCATCTGGTGTGGCTTAGAACGTTCGATACAGCTTATAAACAAAATGACTTTGCTCTTTTTATGATGAATTAGCTATCCTTTTTGTTCTTCTAAGAATCGTCTCAATGTATGTGCGTTGCAGGAGGACGAGCCCTAGCTGCTACAGCTGCAGTTGCTTTAAGAGGAAAAGTACCTTACTTGGCCGCTTTTGGAAGGGCTGAATCAGGCAATGCATCCAGGGCATGGTTGGCCTCTTTTCTCGCTGTCCCTGCTGCAGGTATGTGTAGTTCTGCACATTAATCGACCAATGGACCTACTTATGAGATACTAGTTAAATTGTGGTCTCACTGCATGCTGTAGGCAATACATTATGCTGCTGAATGCAAATCTATGGAGATATTTAATGGATAAACTTGATATTTTTAACTTGGATTAGATTTTTGTCCCCTTTTTTTTCAATAGCAAGTTTATATAGGTTAATTGCTATGTCTAGAAAGTAAAAACCCATTGTTTCATGTTCTCTGTTATAATTAAAGTCCAGTAGGGCATATGATGTATCTCAATTTATGTTGAAGTTGGAACTGCAGAAAGAGAATATCAGTATGGTCATTTGTTCAAAGAAGAGTCTTATCTGTTGCTTGCATCTGAGCATCGTGGCATCTGGAACCTCTTCTACATGAACTATAAGAAGAGTATCCTTGTGTTTGAGTTTTAGCACCAGCATATGTTGAACCCCCCCCCCCCCCAAGGCCCCCCCCCCCAAAAAAAAAAAGAAAAGGTAAAAAGAAAAAAACTATGCTATGTTTGGTTAATTGGTCTAGGCCTAAAGTATAGTCAGCCTTGATCTGTTATTTAATTGAATATTTCTACTGTCGTAGATCACATTTAGTATCCCTAAGCCGTCCTACACTATGTTCCGTTAAAGTATTTTGTGTCATGTCTAACCTCGCATCTGGCTCAAAATTATCTCCCACCTCTTTTTTTATTTGATAAGCATAACATGACAATGTGTTTTGGGGGCTCTATATCTCTAAGTCCCTTTTGGGATGATCGGACTATTCACTGGTCACCTGTGATGGAAAAATGCTTTGATGATTTCTCCTCGTGTTGCTGATGTTGTGGAATGTTTTTTCCCCACTCCTCTCAGATATTTTATTTTTCCTTTTTTTTTAGTTTACATGCTCCAGGACCAGGAGGCTCATGCTGCCGAGGTATTTGCTCTTTCTACTTTTGATTCTCTTGCTAAGGCTGAGTCCCTAATCTCATTGGTGCACTCTGAATTATATGAATTAATGCTGAAACAACTTTACCTGTTATTTCTTATAGATGGAGCGAACATTCATTGCCATTAAGCCTGATGGAGTTCAGAGGGGACTGGTAATGTCATTCCTATTATATATACTCTAAAAGAAATATTTCTTTGAAGCTTTTGGGTTCAGAATGAACTCTGTTCAACTGACATAGATTTCATTTATTTGATTAGATTGCGGAGATCATAGCACGTTTTGAACGTAAAGGTTTCAAGCTTGTGGGCATCAAAATCTTGGTCCCATCAAAGGAATTCGCCGAAAAGCATTACCATGACCTCAAGGAGCGACCTTTCTTCAACGGCCTTTGTGAATTCTTGAGCTCTGGCCCAGTGATTGCCATGGTTTGAATATCAGCTTTCATCTTCACGCTATAAGCAGTTTTCTGGCTGTTTGTAAATTGTAACTAAACTTTCCCATTTTTAATAGGTGTGGGAAGGTGAGGGAGTGATTAAGTACGGAAGAAAACTCATTGGAGCCACCGATCCACAGAAGTCAGAACCTGGAACCATCAGAGGTGACCTCGCAGTGGTCGTTGGAAGGTATGAAAGCTTCACACCCTAGGCAAGGGCATTGTCATATGTTTGAAGTTAGAAAAAAGGGCCCTCGAGGGACTTCTAGGCTAGAATAGTAAGCACCTCCCAATTCACTGTGCCCCGATAAAATCTAAACAGTGCCTTAGTTCTAGGGTGTCACCTATGGCATATATGTCTGTCTTGATCCATCATGATGAATTTGTCCCTGGATCGTCGTTGGCCTATTCTGTATTTGCTGGATACTGGGTAGTATTCGGAGGGTTCTGAAGTCATGCTACATGTTTCATTATAGGAATATTATCCATGGAAGTGATGGCCCAGAGACCGCCAAGGATGAGATCAACTTGTGGTTCAAGCCGGAGGAGTTGGTCAATTACACACACAATGCTGAGAAATGGATCTATGGAGAAAACTGAAGAAGTTCATTAGGGTTTTTTTTTTTCTGATGTTACATTTATTTGCTCTGCTTCTGCAGACGTCTTAGATCCCCCAGAAATCCGGGGTGCAAACGTAGTTGCTACAATAAGCTGATATCTTCCAGTTTTAGATCCCTGGCAGGTGCAGTGGGTTTAATGCTCCCAACTTATGGATTATTTGGAACAGTGCAATAAGTTATTTTGGGCCTTTGGCTATTTGTTTGTTTTTGGGACACGAGCATGATGGTTAAGATTTTGGCATCAAATTGAAGTTGGAACCTCATCAAAGCTTCGAATTAAGACTGACAATGCTTGTGGTAACCTGTTTGAAGATTGTGTCAATGGGGCCTTTGCCTATTAGCTTGAATTCGATTGCATCATCGTTTGATGCCACTATTTATGTCTTTTGTGTTATGCCAATGGTTTTCGATGTTTAAAATTAATAATTGTAGGTGCATAAGTCATTAAAATATCCGTTATTATAGTATTATAAATACCGTACTGTATTATCGAGTATCGGTCGAGGCGTACCGTATCAGGTCAAGAAAAGGTACAAGTTATTATCTGATATTGTACCGGTCAATACTGTTTTGTATCGTCAAATACCGAACAGTGTTTGTATTTTCGGTCAAATACTGTCCGGTACATTAAAATTTCAATTTTTATTTTTTTTTTTCAAATTCAAGACAATATGACCTCGATGCAATGGTATATAAATCTAATATATCTCATTTCAGTAAAAAAAGGGTATGATGACCGGTACGATATTTATAATTTTGATTTATTATCAAACCAACTAATATTTTCAAATAAGTTTTGCATACTGTACATTGATTTATGAATAATACTTTTAGATTTTTGATATATTTGGCAATTTCAGAACAAGAGGGAAGCCCGGAGAGGGAGAGGGAAAAAAAGAACAAAAAAAAGGTTGTTGACAACCGGCTTTGAGCTGTAGCCCTGATCAACGAAATTACAAGCCTGCCCCCGCGCTCCTCCTATAAATACAGAGTCGATGACTTTCGACATGTAAATTTTGCAGCCCAATGTCAGCGCTGGATTTCTCTTGTTGAGGAATCAAAGCAAAGTTGCGCCGACCGGTTCGAAGTCTTCCCTTCTCTCTCATCTTAACTTCGCCAAATTCAAATTCCTCTCGAAAACCTAACCCTAATTCCCGTTCGATATCTCCATTGGTCATCGACTCTCTTCGTTTTTGTCGATTCGCAACTTCGTCGATCGATATCAGGTACCTTATTCGCCCATCATTATGCGCTATCGAAAAATTTAGGGTTTATTTAGCGATTCAAGATAAATTGATGATGAAAATATGATATTGTGACGATTCTTGTAGTTTACTTCATTGCTTGACGATTGATAATTCTCCAGTTTTGATAATCTATTTTCACAGTTCGTGATATATGTTACCATTCGAGATAAGAGGATAATATGTATTTGGAGGGTTTCTTGCTGTTTTTTTAAACTTATTGTTGTATCTTGCGCTATCTTTCCCGTCAGAATGGGGTTTCGTGGTTCAGCTGTTCTAAAATTACCAGGGACTACGGAATTCCCTGGTTTCCATGTTAACTTTGGTTGTTCTCTGATGCTCAAGTGACACAAGGGAAAATTACTGTCTTGGTTCGGATATCCGTTTTCTTTACTGGGCACTAACTCGTGTTTTTGATTTCAGATGGGGACTAAACCACTCACAAGTGAGGCTATTGCTCTTGCAGAAAAGAAGATGGATATGACTTTGGGTATGGCTTGTGTATGTCTTCGTCAATTTATGCGTTTAGCAGCTTTTCTGTGGGGAATTTTAGTAATTTGCCATCTCGTCCATTGCAGATGATATTATCAAGATGTCGAAATCTAAAGCAAATGCTGCCAATCCCAAGAAACACAGTGTTTCGGTATGCACACTCTAGATTTTGTGTTTTTGTCAACTCGTATTATACACATAAATAATTGTAGTCCATAGAGCATGGCTTTGAATTTTCAATCGCATTGAGAGTGGCAACATGTTTTGGTGCAGAACAAAAGTCAGAGATTTTTCAGTGGAAATCAAGATAAGACCCAGAAGATGCGACAATATATGAACTCAAGGTCTACTCTTAGACAGGTTGGTTACAACCTTGCTTGGTAGAAACCAGAGTCTGAATATTGTTACCAAAGTTTTTGCTAGATGTTCTTTTTGTGGGAAATGCATCTGACTCTGAGGCCTATCCCTTTTTGTAATATTCCATTCAGGGGGTTCTTGCTCAGAAAAGGTCCAGCTTTCAGGGGAATAGTTTCCCCTTGGCATCTGAGGCTGCTCGGAAGGCAGCTGTTTCTTCTTTCCGTGGTAGATCTTTTAGCCATAACAGGGCGGCTAAGTGGAATAAACCAAGGTGAGCACAGCTTATTTTCTGTACGGTTGCATGGATTTTACGTTAGAAACTTACATTTAAGATCACATTTGGGGGTTCTCGTATCCGTTTCACATATAGTTTTATCTGGTGGTCCAATTGAGTACTCATGTGTTGTAATGGATTGGCAGGTAAACCATGGTCCTATTATTAATGACCTTGCCTCATGCCTCCGGTTAACGTTGCTTGTATGCTGTGTTGGAACTCGGGAATGTCTTGAAATGAAAATCATTATGGGCTGAGTTTTCAGGTTACATCTTTGGTTATTAGGCTCCCATGTCACTACTGCCCCTAAACTTCTCATGTAAATGCACAAGGCTCCGCAGTTTGGCTAGCTGTTGCTTACTTATGCTACAGCAGCATCTTTATTTATCTCACGGAAGCACGTATCTTGTTTTCCCTTCCAGCGCCCACACGCAGTGTTTTGGTAACTTCTGAGGAGGTTCACTTGGTTCAGGATGGGTTTCAATTCGGGCTTCTTAAGGAAAGGTTTAAGGTTCCCCTGTTGCCTTGGGGCATTGGCATTGGGATGTACAGTAGATAGATTACGAGTGTAGACAATGTCTTGCTGCCTGCGGGAAAACCATTCATTTTTCGTAGTAGTTAGTAGCTGCAAGTGGCTATTCTTGAGCCCAGTTCAAGCCTTCTAGTTCTTTCGGGAACTGTATTCGGATATCTGCTTGCAGAGATTGGAAGAGTATGGGTGCCTGGGGAGTACATTTGTTTATCTGGCCTCTCATTGTTATGGTCCTCTGCATACTAATGGAACCTTGAGCTTAAATTGACTCTGGCAAGTTGCTATGTTTACATGAGATGAGCTGCAACCCCACCAGTTGCTGCTCACCGTTTGCCGTGTACTGCATCACAACAGATATTTGTTTACGCCATATATTTTGGACCTGTGTAGTCAGCTTGATGTTCTCTTCCATAAAATCGGAAATTGGGGAGGGTTTGGGGGCAGTCTTGTGCTATATAGATCCAAGATACATTTAGCATGCATCATTGGAGATTGCAATGTTGGGATGCTATTTCCTCACTGCAAGAGTTATATAATGGAGTTAGAGGGGGTTGCTCTTTCTTTTATCGTGCTGACATAATTGACCAGTAAACGGCAAGTTGCATTATTCATGAAAGCGGGGTCAGATCTTATCAATTTCACCTCAGCATTAATCTTGAAAAGCCATCGTCTTAAGCATTGGACCCTTTGGAGAGGTTTGAGCTCATCTGATCACATCTTGGGGTTGCTTATCAAGCTTGAGAATAGCCTCCTGGGTGTTTAATCAAGCTTGCGAACTGTTAGTGTACATGTGAAACATTCATGCTGTAAAAGGTAGTGCATAGCTGGGACCCGCGCTGCGAGGAGGCTTAGTACCCGTTTCTATGTCTTATGTGGAAATATGGTTTGTTTTTTAAGTGCTTTAGTGAAAGTAGCTCTAATGCTAGTGGTGAGTACCTCAATTGATTGTCTTGGCATTTCATCAACTACTATGATTTCGGAGGTGTTTTGGCACAGGAGGTGGTATGTACTTCAATGTATTGGATATAGTTCTGTGAAGCCTTGTTTTATTTATGAGATACTAATTAATGTTGCAGGCCTAGTGGACCTCTGAGGCAGCAGGGGAATCTTCCTAATAGAGGCAATGCTTTTAAGGTACACACTTCCAGACTAGTGTTTGTTTTTCAGATGTCACGTCCTATTTTCAGCTGCAAACACTTGTGAGCTCGAGAACATCCTTTCCTATGGCTTGTGTTCTGGTGCCTGCTTTCACAGTTACTCTGTTTTGCAATACGACCTTTAATCAAGACGAGTATCCATGGGTTATTTTGGGGGGGGGGGGGAGGGTTGGATTTTTTGGTGTTGCCTTACGTGAGTGGTTAATACTTGATGACATAGTAACTTCCTACCTTAACCTACGGATGTAGCGGGATACAGCTCTGCCTAATGGGCATGCATAGCACCCACGGGAGAAATGGGACTGCAAAGCAAGTCTATTGCCCTTTGTTTGTGTTTGATTTGATGTGCACAAATTTTATTTAGTTGCGAACGATGATACTACCACTGTTGTTTTCCCATCGGAGTGGTCCTCACTGTGGCCCATGGTTTGAAGGTTGTTGTGGATTCCTTTGCAGCATGTCCCTTTCCCGTTACTGTCCCTTGGAGCCCCGAACCCCCCCCCCCCCCCAACTGTAAGAGCATTTTGTCTGGTTGTTTTGGAAGTAGATTCTAAGCTTGGAATCTTTTCACGTTTCCTTCAGGCTCAAAACTCCGGGGATGCATTGCCAAAGTCAAAACCTAAAACACTGGATTCTCTATTTGCCGGGATGAAGGAGCAGAGAATGAGATCTGCTACTTCCACAAACAATGCCAGTGTCAGTCGTGGCGCTGGTGTCCGTAATCAGGTCAAAGCCCCATGGCTAAGGCGTAGATTTGGTGACTATCGGATTTGATCATCTGCAGCTTGAAGTCATGTTATTTTCAAGGATGGATGTTCCACATTGGAAACAAGATTCTGTGGTTTTGGAAGGGGAAGCTGTATGAAACAATGTCACGGTGCTTGAGAGTCTTGGCTGCCTTTTGGATGATGCTCGGGTTGATTGTCCTCTTGTCTGCTTCTGCAATGTGACGTTATGCATCTAATGCCTCTAGAGGTTTCGTTTTTTGAACATCACCTTTGTGTCTTTAGAGCAGTATGTTGGAACCCCCATGCTATCGATGGTGGTGTAGTACGACTTGGTTTGGTTTTGTCTTCCAATTGTTTACGACACATTTTGGACCAAATTTGATGCAAATACATCTCTCAGTCACATGATATTTGTGGAAAGAGTTTAGTACACAAAATAAGAAGGTGATGTCCTAAGTTTGAATGCCCCCACGAAAAAAGAAAGATCATTAAGAATAAGAAGAGAAGTATCTGCTCAATCTAACATAATGAAGATTAATCTCATTTGTTATAGTTTAGGAATATGATATACATATTGTTTCACTGGCAATTTCTTATGTGCTCCTGGGAGCACATGCTCTCATTGTCCATGAATATATATTTTTTACGCGTGTATTTGTCATATATTAATTTTTTAATATATATTTGATGATGTGGCTCGTGGGTGTATGTGCTCCTAGGAATATGATATACATATTGCATTTCACTTGCATTCTAATTGCGAGATGCCATGTCATCATCATGCCTGTATTAATTTGCACCAAAAATATAATAAGGTAATGTTTGGTTAGGTGTAATCAATATTTGAATGCAAACAACTTTATAATTATATTTTCATTACCTTGTTTGGTTATATGAAAGTATTACAATAAAATAATTATTATGTAATTATGATTACCACAAATTAAGTAATTATAATTGGATTGTAAGGTTAATTGTATTATATCATCATTATATTACATCCAATTAAATATCACATAAGTACTTGACCAAAAAAAAAAAGAACATTTGAGACCTATATTCCTTAGAATTCCATTACATGCATCCAACAACAAGGGGGTGTAGCTCATATCGTAGAGCGCTCGCTTCGCATGCGAAAGGCACAAGGTTTGATTGCTCGCACCTCCAGGATTTTAGATTTTCTTTCTTTTTCTTCGTCACGTTCTTGAATTTAATCCAATCGCTAATCATTCCTCATTGGCTCTTCATTTTCGTTTTTTTCACCAAACACACAAGCCCCAAAACTGTTAAAATAAATGGCCATGGTGAAGCAAGGAGAGGGGAGAAATCAATAGTATCTCAACAAATATTCTGTCAACATGTTTGTCAATTTTTTGTTAAATTAAGAGTTATTTAAATATTAACTTCTTTTTCTAAAGCTTTAAATTATTGTTGGCGTGAATATAATTATATAAGGGAGTAATAATACTCTTTGATGTAATGTTTTCAAGCGCACGGCATTCATAGCGTGTTGCAATGCCGACGGCGCCTTTTTAGGCCTTACGTTGTTTGAGTCGGCGCGTTAACGTGGGAAAGGGAGGTCATGCTTTTTCTTTTATTTTTTTTAAGCTTTTTGTTTTTTCAATTTTTGTTTTTTTATTGCAAAATGGATTTAAAATGCAAATTATATAACAGTGCTCACTAAAATGATCGATCCTTTCGAAAACTTGCTCTATTTATCATGACGTTGTTCCTAACCTATCACTATTAGGGCTATTCTTTTGGATTGAAAACAAAATATTGAATAAATAAAAATTAAATGGCACGTAAAGAAACTAATGGTGATGAAAGAAAAGGTAGAAGGTAGTAGAACAAATAGAATAGTACTCAAAGATGTCCAAAAAAGTATACAGAAATACAATTTTACAAGAACAGGAACCGAAAATCGGAGAAGTGAGACGTCCAGAAATAATAAAAGTACTACCCAATAATAACGATTGGTATTTATTAATAATGAAAGAAACTAAACATCATATCGTAATAAATGAATCAATATGCTTGACCTGTATCGAAAGAAACTGAATTATATTTTATATTAAAAATTATTAACAACGCTAGAAGTAAATTGAAAATAATTTATTTTTTTTTTGCGCAAATGAAATGCAAAAGTTAATATAAATAGAATTTACACTTAAATTTTTAGTAATAACTCTAAGATAATTTATTAATTGAGCAAACTGCTATAAAAAAATATTTTTAATAGAGAAAAATATTATGAATGAATTTGATTGATAATGAAGTTCTTTAGCCTCTTGGTGGAGTTGATTGACAGATGCCCAAAGCAAAACCTACGAGTCAACGATGTGGTTTGAGTCAACATTCAGGAACTCTGACTCTTTTGTTTAGGTTCGTAGAAAGACTAGTCCATATAGCAACCAAAAAAAAAAAAAAAAGGTAGGGGCAAAAAAGTCAAAACGAAGGACAGGTAAATACGTGTAGGATTGGACTGTGTGATGTACCCGTCGGTCAAGAAGGATGGAAGATCCGAGGAGAAATCCGGATGACCCGATTCCCGCACCACCATTCTTCCACGTGGCTGATCTGTTCTTCCTCCCCATAGCTAAATTAATTTAATAATTTAATTAATACATTGTTCAACTCCCCCCCCCCCCCCAAAAGAATATAATCAAGTAATTTTGAAATAAAAATAACTTAACTTCAGATAAAATGTTACTTTTTATATAGTTATTTGAGGATGGTTTTGAATTAGAAAACAAGCTATTTTAATGTCATATAATTTTGTAAATTGGTTTTATGATGATCAAAATAATTTTAAATATAATGGCTGTTAAAATTTTTTTCCAGGTTTTCACTTTTGTTGTTCACGGATTCGGACAAACAATTTTATAGACTGGGAATGAATATTGGCACCGATGTTGAATGCTGTGTGATAGTACCGTAATTTTGGTGTTATGTCATCGTTATGGTATGAATTAATCAAGTTCAATGTTGTACTCGACATAATCAACGAACTTCCTTTTAAATTTAATTTGTATGCTCATTCAAGAAGTGATTGATTTTGACAATCATCATCATTAAACAAACAGTTTGATCTCTATTAATTAGACTCATAATTAGATGAAACTTTTTGATCTCCATCAATCAACTAGTCATTATGTAATGTGTAGGGAATGATCTCTATCATATTGATTCATTAGATGAGCCTACTTGGTTATTAGATGAATGCACAATCTCATTATTAGATGAAAGTGAGAATATTTCATCTTAAATGGTTTTTCTAGTAAACATGAGATATATTAATTTTGTAATATAGATCTGGGTTTGGACCTGATTTGTTTTTAAAATTGAACAAATTTATAATTGCGTCAAATAAACTTTACTAAGAATTTCCTTTTGTTTCATTTTCCGACACTTTGTTAACTAGACTGGAATTACTTTTGTCTTATACGTTTGTAAAGTTATCTTAAAACGTATATTTTTCTACATTAATAGGACTTAAATTCTAAATATTATTTTTACAATGTATATATAACGTAAAATATTGCATTAATTAATGAAAATAAATGTCAAATATTATCTTTATGCCACAAATTAGGTGCCAAATTGTTGAAACTTTCCCACAAGGGGGGGAGCCAAAAAAGTTACAAATCATTACTCATTTTAGAATCCTGATTGGAAAATTATTAAAGTCACCATAGAAAAAATTTCACCCTTGTGACTCTCTCCCTTATATATTTCCCTCCCCATCTCCGCCACCTTTCTCTCCCAACCGAATTCCAATCCCCCTCCTCCAATTTTCTCTCTCCTGACCACACTTGGTTTCTTCCCATTCTCTCTCCCTCTCTCTATCTTCTCTCTCATTCACCCTCAGTTTTTGGATCTTTCTAGAAGAAATCCGAGGCGTGACACTTGCAGAGAGAGAATCGAAAAACCCAACAATGGCGAAGAGCATTCTGGTGACTGGAGGAGCAGGCTACATTGGCAGCCATACCACGCTTCAACTATTGCTCGGTGGCTACAATGTCGTCGTCGTTGATAATCTCGACAACTCGTCGGAAATCGCTCTTCAACGAGTCAAGGAACTTGCCGGCAAGTTCGCCTCCAATCTCGCCTTCCACAAGGTCGTTTTCTCTCTCCTGATTTCACTTTTCACTGTACGTTATGTGATTCGATTTTCATTGGTTCGATTTGGTTTGATTTGGGTTAGGGAGAAGTCGGTGGATCGTGTGAATTTGAGAATTGTGGAATAGTTTAGTTGTTATTTAAAATTGTTAAAAGAACTGTAGTATTGAGGCGAGGTTTCGGGTGTATTTCGTTGGGCTTGGGAGTTTCAATTATGGTATAGGAGGGAGGCATGTGATCTCTTGTCAACAGTAATAATTGTTCTCACGTTATGTTCTGTTTTATGCTTTAGACGTTCTGTTAAGAAAAAATGGCTTTTTTGGGGGAAGGGGGCCTAAGAAGAATGAATTCGTGTTCTTCCATATCATTTGGGTTGTAAATTAGATACATCATAGGAAGAAAGCTGCTTTTTTGTACTATATAATTTTGTAATGTTTTGTTAATCTCTGTACATTAGAAGTTTCTTAAGTTGGCACTCAGCTCCATTTGGCTATATAAAATGAAAGAAATGAAAAAGAATATACACTATTATTTTATGGCAGAAATTTCCCCACCATTGCCCCCACCAACGACCCCTTCCCCCCAAAAAAAAGAGGGAGGACGGAAATTTCCAACCTTTGGTGCTGTAAATTAGGAAATGACAATGTTTCTGGAAAGAAAAAAAGAAAAAAGAAATATTTTTTCCTGCCAGAATCTCCCCATACACAGTGCCCAGCACAAGGGGGGGGGGGTTGGATGAGTTTCCACCTTTTGTTGCTTTAAATTAGGTAGAGAAAACGTTTGAAGGGGTACTTCTTTGTTCCTCAGTAGAAGTCATCGTCCTATGTACTAAATTGTTCCAAAATAATTTCCAACTCAGTGTTGGAGATTGAGGAAACATTATTTGCGAAACGCAATCTGTCCAAGCTATCAGAACTTTGTTAAACGAGAAATTATATTTGCACGGTGCACCCATTGAAATAGCATTCATGTGTATCAATTTATTTTAATAAGTCTTTCAAATTTTTCGTCCTTAAAATTCCCTATTTTAAGGCGAGGATTTGCTGGTTTTATAATTGTATGGTGTTAATGTCCAATGAGTTTTGTTGGTATAGTTACTAGTTAGACTCATTGTTCTTAAGTGTCTAATTATTACATACTCCCAAGAGCATGTACTCCCATGCCCCCCCCCCCCCACACATATATGTTTATATTTTTATATATATATATAAATACACACACACACACACACATATACATGTATGTATGTATATATATATATATATATATATATATATATATATA
>JACYFF010031956.1:243959-305714 GCA_017589665.1 Selenicereus undatus | reverse complement strand
CATGTACGCATGTATATATGTATGTGTGTGTGTGTGTGTGTGTGTGTGTGTGTGTGTGTGTGTGTATACATATATATGTATGTATGTATGTATGTATGTATGTATATATATATATTTCAACAGATATTTGTGATATGAGCGGTTTTAATATATATTTCGCTGATGTGGCTTTCGGGAGTATATGTACTCTCTAGTGGATGATATAGGCTTTGTGCTCTTTGAATTTCTTAAGCATAGTAGTGTAACAGTTACTGCTAGTCGAAGTAACGGTATTATTCCCACCTAGATATATTTAAACTGTACTATATGGAGCGTGTTAACTCCCTTTTGGTGTTTCACTTAGCTGCCCTTGAGTATTGAGCCCTTCGTTTGTTTATTAATTTTCTTCGCTTTGTTAAATGTGGATTTTGTGCCTTATCATTTTCTTTCAAAAAAACTGATTTTTTTTGTTTTAAGAACTGTCACCAGACTGCTCAATATGAATTTTAATTTCCTCTGCAGGTGGACCTCCGAGACAGAAAAGCCGTTGAAAATGTATTTTCTTCAACAAAGTAAGGCATTTACTTTGAATTATTTCTTGTCTTAGGCCCCCCCTTTCTAAATTGTTCGCATCATTGAGTTGGTCATTTTGCCTGCCAATTTTAATCCACTTTTCTGGGCCGTACCCCTTAATTTCACCTTATTTTGAAGGGGGGGAAAAAATCTCCAAGAAGTTATCTGCATAATAACAGACTAAATCTTATCTATCCTGTTTGGTTCCAGATTTGATGCGGTCATTCACTTTGCTGGTTTGAAAGCAGTTGGTGAAAGTGTACAGAAACCGTTGCTCTATTACAATAACAACATCATTGGTACAATTAATCTGCTGGAGGTCATGGCTGCTCATGGATGCAAAACTGTAACTTCCTTACTTCAATCCATAGCTACTGATATATCCGTATTTGTTGACTTCTTGCTGAACCCCTCACCCATCATATTGGCATGGTTTAGTTTATATACACGGCTAAATTCAGGAATTTTTGGCATAGCTGTCTGAGTGTGCTTAAGACGAAATCATCACAGTGAGCTTTGGGGTAGAACTGGTTAAACAGCTGTCTCGATATGAGTCTCTTTTATCTCTGCTTTTAGGCTATCTTTCTTGAATTTCATTGCATATAGCAGCAAGATACCTGCCTGTGATTCATGTATTGGTTCTGAACCTTAGGGCAACATAAGATTCAATTCATTCAAGATGTGATATGCCAAAGGCAGTATGTTAGTCATGGACCATGCTAATGCAATTCTTCGGTATCTTAAATTCCTATCATATTCATTATGTTGATTTCTGTTGTTGCTATGTTTCAGCTTGTATTTTCTTCATCAGCTACTGTCTATGGTTGGCCCAAGGAAGTTCCTTGCACTGAGAAATTCCCCTTATCCGCCGCAAATCCTTATGGACGTACCAAGGTGTGTTGGATTATCTGAATGAATTTCATGTTCGATTTCTTTTACAGATGGAATGTGAGGAAATTTACTGAAAATCTAATGCATTTAATTTGGATTATGCTGATCATCTCTAACTTGTTGCGTGTAATGGTTTTTTGCAGCTCTTCATTGAAGAGATATGCCGGGATATCCAACATGGAGATGCTGAGTGGAAAATTATTCTGCTGAGATATTTCAACCCAGTTGGTGCCCACTCCAGTGGCCACATTGGCGAGGATCCACGAGGAATTCCGAACAACCTTATGCCTTTTGTGCAGCAAGTGGCTGTTGGAAGGCGACCTCACTTGACGGTGTATGGCAATGATTATAAAACAAAAGATGGTACCGGGGTGTGTGTCTAATTTATAATGACAAGCATTTGATTTGAATCCTGTCTGCTTTTGCTGACCACACATTCTTTCGAGGTTTAATAGGTTTTCTTTTAGGTTTATCACGTAGTCCTGTAAGTTGGACTTCTGGTTAATCTGCAATATTATCTTTAACTGCATCTAGATTTGTTTATTGCCATTACGTTTCGGAATTGGCATGTAATAGAAATACTCCACAAGCACATAAAGAACCAATACTTCTGCTATTTTGGAAAAGTTTGCATGCTTTTCCCTTGAGCATGCCAAGTGAAAACAGTAGGGTATCCAATGTGGCTGCTGTCCATGTAGCGATTTTTGGTCACTGATTTCTTTCCTGTGGTGACACTGGATCAAATTATGCATGCATCAAATTTGTTCGATGTGTTGACGTATAGTAATACAATACTTCTTATATATCTTTCTAATAACAAGACATCTTTCAGGTTCGAGACTACATCCATGTGGTTGATTTAGCTGATGGACACATAGCAGCATTAAAGAAGCTATTTGCAGCTGATATAGGTCAGTACACTTCAAGATCCTTTTGTCACTTTGCAATTTTCATTTGTTGACATTTTCTGCTACACTGCTCCTCATCATTGAAAGGATTGCATACCATTCTGGAAAATGGTAATTATAAAATTTATGCCATTTGCAACTTTTGAACGCATGCTCAGTCTCTTCTTTCTGCTACATGTTTATTCAACTGTAAGATTGTAATTATGTTAATGAAAAGAGTCATTATACTTCAGAAGAGCTGAAAGTTTATGAAATTTAACTGCAGGCTGTGAAGTCTACAATTTGGGTACTGGAAAGGGTACAACAGTCTTGGAGATGGTGGCAGCATTTGAGAAGGCATCAGAAAAGGTACTAGCAGTTCTAGAATTCTGCAAATTTATTTTATCATTAGTTGGGTCGTCTTCCTGTCAGCAACGTGACAGAATTTTACCTGATAATGTTGATGCAACAATGATGATTTACTTCCTGCTAAGGTTCACTTTAAAACATTGATGCACAAATATTTTAGCCACACAAGAATTTGAATCTTTTCCAATTGCTTCTAGTTCTTGTTCAGACAAAAAGTGTGAACTTCAAATCAGGAATACTGCTTTGTTTCTGTTGCCCTTGTACTAACCAACCTGTACACAAAATTAGTAACTTAGTTTGCTGTTTTCTTGGCAATTTACAAAGTGCACTTGACTGTTTATGTCATCTTGCTTCTCATTTATTTCATTTACTGTCCAATGATCATGTAATTATTAGGGTAACTTATCTTCCTCTCCATTGCCTCCGAAATTGTTGAATTAACTATTTCTTGTTTCTCCAGAAAATTCCTCTGGTAATAGCTGGGAGAAGACCTGGTGATGCAGAGGTTGTCTATGCCTCGACGGAGAAAGCAGAGAGGGAACTAAATTGGAAGTAAGTTCTGAATAGTAAACTGATTCTGGGTACCTTGAATTTCTCAAGAAGTGACTTTCCCTTTTTAATGACCACCATCCTGGAGTGAATCTAGCTTAGATGAGGTTTGGGAAGATCTAAATGTAGATAGCTCTAGCCCTGCCAAGCAAATATATTATTTTTCACAAGACCCAACATGAGCACCACCACCACCACCCAGTCATCAGTCGTGGGTCTCACGTTAGTACGGTCTGGGGATATTCAAATGTTGACAACCTTTACCCCTTGCAGGTAGAAAGATCGATTTTAAAGGATCCACAGAAAACATTTGTGGAAGACTGTCCTCAAAAACTGTCTTAACATAAGCCTTAAGAAGTTTAAAATTATTAAGTGGCACGTCATTTAGCTGTATTAAAATTCATGTTCTCTTGACCTCTTCTAGCCGTGAAGGAGGAAAGGAATATGTTTTGATGTTGTTTGTCTCTCCAATGACTTGTTTCCGATTTTCTTCCTTTTTCTGGCAGGGCCAACTATGGCATTGAAGAGATGTGCCGTGATCAATGGAACTGGGCCAGCAAGAATCCTTATGGTTATGGATCTCCAGACAATAAAGACTGATCAGGTTTTAATATCATAGAATAAATACATAAATTACAATCAAGTATATTGGTACATGCTACTGCTACTTACTGGTACACCACAGAACCTTTTCCTCCCAGGGTATAATATGAAGCCTGTTTTCAAAAGCCAGATATTTTGTTATTGTAAATGGGCTCTGGATTTTATGTTAGTTATTGTAAGTAATATAGGGTTATATTTTAAAGGGAAAAAGGGGATCTTCTTCTCTTGAGAAGATCAATTATTTTTTGCATGTTCTTTGTCCTGGATTGAGCATGCCAAGCTGTTATATGCTTGGCATTTTCAAAGTCTTGTCTGCTGGAAAGTGCAACATCAACACAACACTCAACCATTTCCAGCTTACCCAGAAGCCGAAAATCAATGGAAAATAACAGCCTGTGCTGAAGCTGCCTTCCGAGTCCAGCGAGCCAAGATGGAGTTTGAGCTACTACTGGGAAAGATCCTTCAAAATTGCTATTATTTTCTTTTACAAATTCATTTTTAGTCGATGAATTCAAAAATGATAGTGCTTTTCTACTATGTTTAGGCAGGTTTCTTTTTCATTCATTTATTTTTTGATTTGTTCATTTGTTTTCTCTTGTTAAGCCAGCGATAATTCTTTGTTGTTATTACTACAATAATGCTATGAAGAGTATTCATTTTGCCCACTTTAAAGTTCTTTCCAACTTTTTTAATTTATGCATTGACTCCAGGTTTCAGTTTCCTCGTAAGTCTATGATGTTTTTGACCCATTTGCTAGCTGCTGGTTTAGGGTTTGTTCTCTTTGACTTATTTTCAGATAGAATAAGTACAGATAAGTTCACTTCAGAATAAGGGTCTGTTCTTTTCGACTTATTTTCAGACAGAATAAGTTTAGATAAATTCAGCTCAGAATAAGTTTAATTTAAAAAGTTCATAATAAATTTAAATACGTTTAGTTCAGAAAGTTCAGAATAATAAGGGCATGTTCTCTTCGCCTTATTTTGTCTAAACTTATTCTGAATTGAACTTATCTGAACTTATTCTGAACTTTATTTACCGAACTTATTCTGAATTATTCTAAATTGAACTTATCTGAAGTTATTTACTAAACTTATTATTCTGAACTGAATTTATCTGAACTTATTCTGAACTTTCTAAACTAAACTTATTCTGAACTGAACTTATCTGAACTTATTTTGTCGGAAAATAAGTCGAAGAGAACAGACCCTAGGTTTAGTTTAGAAAATTCATAATAAGTTCAGATAAGTTCAGTTCGAAAAGTTTAGAATAATAAGTTTAGTAAATAACTTCAGAACAACTTTGTAATAAGTTCATTTCAGAATAAGTTCAATAAATAAAGTTCAGAATAAGTTCAGACAAAATAAGGCGAAAAGAACAGACCCTTAGTCGAGCTAATATTGGCGTAAGGAGTCGAATTCTTTTATTGCTTTTTCTTTTTCAAACACATGATTCATACTTGACACCTAATTTAAGAAACAAGAGTAAAATCACTAGAAATTTATGTTGGTAAATTATCATCTTACTTACAATAAGGAATTGTCATTAACTGTATTTGCTGCTAACAGGTTTTAATACTTTCTATTATTATTACATTGTTTGCTAGTCCATTGTCTTCAATAAATTATTCTAAAATAAATAAATTATTAAGAAGAGTCTGAGGAGTGAATCCTTCACCAAAGAACAAGTATTCGTATTTTTCATACAAATTTAAATTGCCGAAATTTAATTTTGAATTTAGATTTCAATAAGAACTGCCGATAGGAAAGGAGAACAATATCTACTGTTCATTTTGATCTAATCTCGAGTTCAGATACGCGTAGGAACTTTTTGATGAGTGACTCCAAGCCATTAACAAAGAACATGACCTTGTCAACATTACCAAAAACGTCACAGTAGCAGAATGAACTTGGCAGGTCGTCAACAGTCTAGGGATGACTGGATGAGAATATACAAGTAAGAATGGGTTGACCAGAAGATTGACTTATGAGTCTACTAGGGAAGCTTGTTGACTACCATATTTTTTTTTTTCAAATGAAAGGAGTTTATGCATCCTGGCTTCATTAGACTTGAATATACTATTCAAAAGTTGTAATCTTTAGAAATGCTTTAGAAATACTAATTGAAGCCTCTCTAACCCCACATCTCATGGTAGAGAGAATTTGATGGGTGGGGTCGGAACTTTGCTTTCTCTCTCTGTTATCACTGTAAGTTTTTCATTCATCGAGCACGCTTGATTTCCCTCCTAAATTCTTCAGCCTGATTTTGATTTTTATCTTTGGGTTATGCTAATTCGCTTTTCATTGATTGCCCATGAAATCCCATTCTATGGATTTTAAAAAGTTAGGGTTAAGAAATGAGCGTAACAATCAACATGTTGCATCTAGTTTCCGTGAATTTTCGTATAGGCCCTTTACGATTTGACTAATGCTTCGCTGAATCGCAATTGGGATCAGAAATTAGGGGCATCAACAAAGAAGAAACGTTTCATTTCCCTTTTCATTGGGCTAGGGAGACATGAATATGCTTTAGTGATAATTTTTGTTGCAAAATTTTGATCTGGGTAATTTGGGGCTCTAATGATTGTCCATGTTTTCCATTTGTTTGTTGCATTCAACTGATGGACTTCTATTTCTCGGTGGGGAAAATTTTAATTTAAAAAAAAAAACATGCATTTGGCTTAGTCATCTTGGCTAGAATTCTGAAGGATTATTTATGAAGGACCCTTTTTAGCAGAGAAATTAGGGACATCCTGAAGTGCAAAATGTTGTCTTCTCAAAATTGGGGAATGTCATCCTCTTTCTTTTGAATATTTTTGTGTTATATTGTACATGTCTCAGTTGCTTGTTTTTGTTGTTGTTGCAGAATTGAAGATAATGACTGGAAAATTAAAATGGCGAATGTAACCCAATTAAGGTACAATTCTAAGTTATGCTATGGGTTAGATTTCTAACGTCAGCTCGAGCTAAATGTGTGAATTAAGAGTTTCCGTTCTGGTTTAAATTGCCCAATGCAACCTTAGTCTGTATCTTGAAATTAAATGAGCTAGTCTGGGCTGGAGTTGCATATGTTATGTGCAATGGATCTCTCTTGAAGAAGAATAAACGATACTTGACTTGTACATAGCTAAGCAAACACGTAAAGACCCGCTTTCTCAACAATCATAGGCACTTCTGATTGATATTTTGCTTACAATTGATTTTGTTAGTTGAGTTGATGATGATCCCCTGATTTTTAGTCAATCTTGTGTTTTTGGGATCTTAGGGAGCTAGATTTAGCCAGCGCTGGGGCTGCTTCTAATCCTTGCCCTTGTCTTTTGGGCGCTATACAATTTAGTGCCTTTGAGGTGATCAGGAAGTAGTCGATGAACGTAAAGTGTAATGGCTGCTGCACCTGAGAGGGAAATTTTCAACTGTAGCGGACCTTTGCACCTTGCAGTTGTTGATTGGTAAGACCTGTATTGTCGTCACAACTCTTACAGTCATTTCAAATTCTAGAACTGTCTCTGAAATTAGGCAGGGTGCGGAGGGTGTTTATTATCCAGCGATTAACAGATTTGGAGAAGGTTTTGCATCTTTGGGCTTTGTGGTATTGTTGTCTTACCTTCTCAACCTTCTGCATTCCTTCCATCTTCTACAGGTAGCGAGATAAGTTATATAGCTGCCAAGTCTCTTGTCATTTTCAGATTGATATTAGGGCAGTAAGTGTGAAGAAATATCAAGGAAATTCAGGGGTTAAGCATAGGAAATAGCTCAGTTAATGTCCACTGTAAGAGACTTTGTTGATGCCATGTTCGCATTTATGATCTCGTGATGAATGTAAAGTCACATGTTATTAACAATAATTTTCAGGGATAATGAACATCACCGCAGGTCTGTTGCTGCTGCCCTTGCTTCAGGGGTGTACATCCTGGAGAGAGACCGCCAAGAAAAACGTGATGCCTCCCAAGCACTTGCTCCACCCTGGTATGAGTTCTTCCATCTTCGCCTCCTTAGAGCTCTTGTAGATGATGCAGATCACTCCATCTTTGGTGCAATCTATGAATGCAACCCAACAATAGTACACCGAAATTCAAAGGATGCTCCAAACTATGTGATCGCATTTAGAGGCACTTTACCCAAGAGAGACAGTCTAACCTGAGACCTTGAGTTAGACCTCCAAATTATCAGACAAGGGCTCCACAAACCAACCCGTGCCCAGATAGCTATCCAAGCAGTAGGAGACATGATTGCAGCCAGTTCAACGAATCTGTGGTTAGTCGGGCATTCTCTAGGGGCTGCCATGGCTATTCTAGCAGGAAAACATATGGCTACGAAGGGAATCTATCTTGAGACCTTCCTCTTCAGCCCACCTTTTGTTTCTGCTCCAGTTGAGAGAATCAAAGATGAAATAGTGAGGTTCGGGCTCCGAGTTACTGGGAGTTTAATCACAGCAGGAATTGCCTTGGCCATGAGTTCAAAAAAGCAGGATGAGCAGAAAACTCGATCATTGCAGGTGACAGTTTCTACTTTATCAAGTTGGGTGCCAAACATATGTGTTCATCCAGCTGACCATATTTGTTCAGAGTATATTGGGTACTTTCAACACAAGGAAAAGGCGGAATTGTGAAGTTTGCCACTCAGCATTCGTTTAGAAGTCTAATGTTGAATACAGCCGGGAGAGAGGCAGACCCGCTTCATCTCCTTCCTTCGGCCTGTTTAACTGTCATCTGTCAATCTGGCGCCTGCCCCAGATTTGAAGGTAGCTCATGCTCTGAAGCAGTGGTGGCAGCCTGAGTCTGAGGTACATTTCAAGACCCAGGTCTAAATGTACAGTTATTAGTGCTAGTTATTACTCTGAAGAGATACCAATTTTCTTGAATGAGTTTAGACTTGTTCTTTGATTGAGTCTTTTTGGAATTGGATTTTTTGATGGTATATATTGTTTTGCCTATACTAAGCTAGAAATAAATCTATTCAATTACTCTTATTGAATCAACATGACCCATGCATTTTGATCACTACTTTGATATGATGACTCAAACCCGGACCCTGATATTATGCTCCACTGGAAATTGGTTAAGTTTGTAGTCTAAGAAAAGCAAAAACATTCAAAAATTAATTCTGAATAATAAAAGGGAAAAGAAAAAGGAAAAGATAGAGGAATTAAGAAAGCAGAGAGAGAAGAAAAGTTAGCAAGAAAAGACGAGAAAGTCAAAGTGATTTGGTAGCAATAAGTGGAAACTAGGAAAGCAACTACTTTCATTTAGTCTAATCTAATCAAAATTATTCAAGAGTGCCCGCATTTCATGCCTACTTTTATCTCCAATTCCTGCAAATATTACCAATGCTGTCCCCCATCTCCCTCTCTCTCTCTAGGGTTGGTGTGAGCCATTATGGGCAAGTGGTACTGTAGTAGTACGGTAATTTCCTTTCTCATCATGCATCCTGAGACAGAAAAGACATGAATGGTGTTTTCCGATGACATCCCTGTTTGAACAGAAAAGACTGCTTACATCTGAATCTCTTCAGATCCTATAAAAACAGAATTTATATTAAGAGTTGTTCTTACTGTAGGCTTCAGCTCAACTAATATGCAACAAATTAACTGGTAACTAACTATTATAAATTAAGTAGGGAAAACTAAAAGTAGATCATGAAGAAATTTAGAGATAACGGCTTCAGTTTTAATTCTTAATTTAGTATATGAAAGATTTAATTACATTTAATCACTTAACAAGCTTATAAATGCACCATAATGAATTGTTAATAAAAGTGTGAACTTATGGTGATTGATTAGATACATATACTGTTGTAATTAGTTGTAATCCAAAATTTAATTTAAATGTTGGAGAAAAAAAAAGCTTTTTACACTTGGGCACCACCTAACTTCCACTACACTAATCCACTGTGCAAAATTTGCCCTACCTGGACACAAATGCAATGTAACTTGAGAAATAAATAAAAAGGGCGGGGGGGGGGGGGAATTAAAAAGAAAAATAAATAAACTTTCACTTTTTTTTCCCTTTTTTTTTCACCTCCCTGGAATAATAATTGAAATGTTAGCAATGGAAGCCAAGCACAGAGCCATCATTAATGGCGACAGCAACTCTACAATCAGCGACATCTTTCACATTGTGATTGAAGAACCACAAAACCCTAACTCTCCCCACCATCTCCATCCTTGCTTCGATCTCCATCGTCGGACTCACCCGATTCACCCCTGGCGGGCCCACCATCATCGGAAAGTTCGTCGCCGGCGAATTCGAGATCGGAAAAGCCTGGACGGAGAAGGTCGCCGCCATGTACTTGGTCCTTCCGGCGGCGATTTCTCCGGCGGGGATGAACATGAATCCGATTTGGTTTCCGGCGTAGAGGAGCTGGAGGGAGCTGTCGAAGTGGGAGAATTGGCCGCGGTTACGGTTGCGCACGGCGGCGTAGAGGGAGAAGGTGAAGCTGACGGCGGTGGTGGTGTTGGAGGAGAGAGAAAATGTGGGGAGTTGGATGGCGGTGACGGAGATTTGGGGGTCCTTGGGTTTGAAGAGAGAGAAGTAGATGATGAAGAGGATGATGAGGAGGAAGAGTATGAAGATTGTGGCCACTATGCACGAGGCTAGGGTTGTACGCTTGGGTTTCAGTGGCTTTGGCGGCATATAAGGCGACGAAGGTGGGACCCACACTGGTAGTTGTCGTGGTTGTTGCTGCTGCCGTTGCTGCTGTGGCTGTTGTTGTTGTTGTTGAGTGTGAAACCGAGGTGGTGGAGGAGGAGGATGACGCGGTGGAGGAGGATGGTGACGTGGAGGAGGACGATGGTGACGTGGAGGGTGGTGGTGGTTTGGAGGTTTGGTCATTTTCTTTGATGCAATGGAGTTAGAGAGGATAGGAGTGGAGTGGAGTGGAGTGGAGGGAGTGATGAATGAAGGTATGCAATGAAATGAAATGAAAGGGAGGGAAAGAAACTGCATGGGAAGTCAAAAAAACAAGGGCGAGTGGGGTAGTCAATCAATAAGTGTGAGTGAAACTGTGACTTTTCTTTTTGGTTTTTTCTTCTTCTTGATTTGCTAAGCATTCCTTGGGTTTTTCTTTTTTTTTTGGAGGGGGTGAAGTTTTTAACTTTCTATGGAGTGTTTTTGGACATACTTGTTTCAACTAGTAGACACTATAATTTGTCTACTTATTTGTGTTTTTTCAAAAAAATATTGTCTTGTAATAAATGACAATAAGTCTGATGAATATACAGTTGATTACCGCGATAATGCGACGTAGTATAAGTTCTATAAATAAGAATTAAAAAGAATTCTAATAGGTCAAATTTGGACTAATTGTAAAGCGCTTGTGACTTCTTTTAATAATAATTTATGTCAAAATAATATGACAAAAGCTACATTACTAACATGACTGTTCAAGTGAAATACGTATTATTCAGAAATAATAATATGATGTATAATTGAAAATGTGTAAAAAGACACTGAGATGCACCAACTTACAAAGGAGAAAGTTTGAAAAATGAAAAGCTATATACAAATCCACAATGCAAATTAGGCGGATGATTCTCTTGAGCATTGCACAGTATAGCTTAGGAGATTGAAAAATCATAAAACAATTTTTCAAAACAAATAAATAAATGAGGGGAAGGGGGCATAAAGATTGATTTTTTTTTTTTCCATCTGTCTATTCAATAAAACAAAGTTTGATTAAATGAGCTTCAACCAATCCAAACAATGTCTGCTCCCAGCCATTTAAATTAGGTGATTGGATATATGTTATTTATTTTAAATGTGAACCCACAGGCTTGAACTATGACTTTTGCTCAGAAATGGGCATATCAATGGTTAAATGCACCAGGAAATGGCCCACTCCTACAGTCCGGCACAGTACCTTTTTCTTTTTGGGTCAGTAGGACCAATTCAAAGAAAAAGATGAAAGAGTAGCTGAGACACCACCTCTGATGTATTCATCACCTTCAATTATCATACAATGCACAGCACAATGTTAAGACTAGCTGTGAAGAAGACTAAGACCAAGCACTTCTTGTCAGGTGAAATCCTCCAGCTCAGCATTTGCAGAACATGCATAAATTCCAGTTTCACCTGAAAAACCAATATTGAGAGTCCTCTCCAACACAATGTAAGGGCCTGATCTTTTCGTAGGTAAATTCGTAGATAAATTCAGATGGGTAAAAGGGTAAAGTAGGTTGAGGTGGGTTGAATGAGTTAAATTTTTTTATGTGATAAATTAAACTTGGTTAAAATAGTGAAAATGGATTGAAGTAGGTTGAAGTGGGTTAAAGGAAGTTGAAGTAGGTTGAAATGGATTGAGGTTGGTATTTTAGAATTGACCTAC
Source organism: Selenicereus undatus (assembly GCA_017589665.1). NCBI lineage: Eukaryota > Viridiplantae > Streptophyta > Magnoliopsida > Caryophyllales > Cactaceae > Selenicereus > Selenicereus undatus. The sequence continues at coordinate 293,545 of JACYFF010031956.1, read as the reverse complement.
GAAAAGAACAGTCCTGTAATCTCTTCAATGCAAGCCGAGAAGTTAAAAGGTAGATAGTTTCAACAGCTACGTTGGGATCATTGAAACTTCCACAAATTGAATACAGAATAATGTACACAAATTACAACACATATTTTTTGGTAGAGAAATCAGGCCTAACAAATGTTGGTCTGACAGTAGTTTTATTTCATGCTTATGGTAATATTCTTCTGTTCTTCAATACAATATTCTTCTGTTCTTCAATACAACTATGGAAAAACATCCAAGAGAAGAACAGAAGCCAAAAAAGAAAGGAGGAAGAAAACCTCCAAGCCCCTCACAAGGGGGGCAAGGGAAGACCATAGACATAATTTTATGCCCTGCAAGCAGTCCATCCAAAATTGGACTGCTTAATTTCTGACTACCATACATACAAATATGATAAATACAAAACAGACTAGAGTCCCTTCTCATTCGTTACTTAAGCTCATCTAGCCGGATATCCATGATGTGGGAAACTGCTTCAAGAAATCCTTCTTCGCTCATGCCTGGAAGCATGGACTCGCGGGCTTCATGAACAATTTCTTCAATCATGGATTCCTTGTTCAGAGTTGCCCTGCACATGATGTTTCCAATGGTAAATGGGGTAAGGCCTCTTTCAGCACCCTTTTTCAATAGCATCATGGAGATGCGTAGTGTTCGAGCACACTCAATGGGAACATCCCAACCATGGAATTTCAATAGTGTAAGGTCTTGTTCTGCATCAAGAGACTTTAAGTAGCCGATGGTTTCTTGGGAGAATGGTTGTTTGGCCTGTGGCCAGTACAGCCAATCAAATGTGCAATCCTCAAACTGCAATAATGAGGAAAAGGCACAGGTTAGGAGGCCGAACCCACATATTATTTAGTGAGAAAGCAAAATCAACTTTGTAGAAACATGGAGAAGAAACATAGCAAGAGTAGGAAAGCAATCGTAAGATGAAAGAAATCATCTAGCTTGAAACCGCAGCTTTAGGAGTTATAAAGCTGCTGTAATGTACTAATTTTGGATTTCAACTGCTTAAAAGGGCCAGGGGTGCGTGGGCTCAGTAAACAATCAACTGACATATCCAGCATGTGAATGAATGATCAATGAAAAAGCTAGAAGAGGAGTAAGCATCATATAGCAGGATGAGATGCTCCAATTGCCAGAGCCAACTATGTACATAGTTGCAGATAAGATGTTTCCGTTACACAAAAACAACATATATAGTATGATTATTCAAAAAACACAATATGTGATAGTGAGCATCAGTATAGAGTATTACTTACACTATCAGGCAGGCAGTAGCCATGATCAATTGGGATGAGCTCAATTTGGCCATCTCTATCACCTTCACGGAAAAGAATATTCCCTGCGTGCCTGTCTGCATTGGCCAACCTGATGTCAAGGACACAGATCTTGTGAACCTCATCAACAGGGAAGGCATTAGGGCCCATATCCTCGCAACTCCCATCGTTCTCTTTAAACATTTGTAATGATCCAATCTTAACATTCTCCAGTGCACAATCATATCCTTTTGGGTGGTAGAACCCCCTGTGCAAGCAGCAGACCATTACAGTAGGCGGTACCCCTGAGAAGCCCATTACTGCATTCGAGAATGAGCGACGCCCGTTCTTTGGATGATCTAGAAGATAAGCTGCAACTTCTCTTAATGCTCCTTCCCCAACCTTTGTTCCCTTTTTCAATCCTTCACCATTTTCAGATAGGGGAAGCCCTCGAGGATTATTCACAGCCATTGGCTCCTCATCCATGGGTTTGAACACGGCCACAATCTTCTGACCAAAGGGATCACGCATGAAGTAGGCGCCGCCTGTGCCATCGGATGACCTGATTGGCTGGTTGCCCTTATCCAACCCATCAAATGTTGAGTTGATTAGATCCCATATTGCTAGAGGTAACCTGATTTTGGGATTAACAATGATGGGTTCTAACCAAAAGTCTCTATCAACCGACTTCCTAGATATAGCATTGAGCTTATCCAATTGTTTCTTGCTCTCATCTCCTCCACATCTTGTCTCACTAATGTCCGATGCCACAACCGAGAGCTCAATGTTTTTCTCAACAGGGGTAGCCCTAACTTTCGCGGATTTCTTAACAAGCAAATGGATGACACCATCATTGTTCTTATAAATATCATTAATTACCCTCTGATCATCAAGCTTCTCTCCATTGCAGAAGAGTTCTTGATCCTCAAGGTCAACCAAACCTTTAGACTCCTTAAATATCCTTTGCTTGAGGTACCCAACATTTCTATACCTATCTACCTGAACCTCAAACTCCTTCCCACAAGTGGTGTTAACTGTGATAGCTAAAAGATCAGAGAGCTTGAGGATCAAATGTAGGACACCTCCTCTAGTGACACGATAATCCCTGACAAGACAATCGTTTCGGGCCAACTCTCTCCCTTCAAAAACAAGTTTTTGCTTCTTAACTACAAACCCTTTACATGTTTGGATCCTGAGTTTCACTGATGCAATAGAATCAGACTCCAAAACTCGAACCGGGATCACAGACCCAGCAACCCTAAGATAAATTAAGATTGATTCAGATGAATGCAAATCCACTGAGCTATTGAAATAACCCGGGAAATGCACCACATCATCACAAATAGGACTCAAGGCAACCCCAACACCAGCAGCCATTTTCTTAGAACTAACCCAGAGTCCTTTTTTTTCCCCTTTTATTTCTTTATTGATGCATAGATACAAGGTTAAAAGTATTCTAAGCCTACAAAAACCGATCGATCAATGGGTTAAGGCTCAAAGTGGAGAGTGATCAAAGCCTCAAAACTATAAAATGGAAAAATACCTTAGCAATTAAAACTAATAATATAATTTACAAGGAGGTGGGAAGAAAATAGAAGACTTTGTACACTAGAAGAAATTCAAAGACCCACAACAAAAAAAATTAGAAAAAAAAAAAACTTGATGATTAACGAGGGAAGTCCACGAAATTAGCTCTCACTGGTTAAAGCCCAGAAAGATTCAACCTTTAAAGCGAATAATTTCTAGGCAAATTTGAGAAATCCTGCCCCAGAAGATTAACTAATCAAACAAGGGTTCTGAGAATCGAGCAAGAAACTTAAGAATCAAACATGAGCAACAATGAGAGGGGAAAATTTTCAAACCCAGATAAGATCGATCGTTCTTAAGCACAACTCAAGTGATTCTGATGTGAGAAAATAGACGGTGGATTCTTACCAGGATAGGGAAGAACCACGAAGCAAATGAGGGTGAATGAAGGGTTAAATGGGGCCAAAATTAGAGGAAAAATTTGCCCAGATTAGCCTCCATTTGTAACAAAATTTAGTGAGTTTTGGCAATGGATGATCGGAAGTGGTTTCGATTTCACGAATTTGTCGCCGATAAGGGAGTGGAAAGTGAGTGAGAAAGAGCGAAAATTCATTCCTCGCTAGCCGTTGGTATTATTCTGCACTATGGTATCAGCATACTACCCAACCAAAAAAAAAAGAAAAAAAGAAAAAAAGGTGTAGCGGATCAATAACGGTAGCAATTGAGAGTTGACGTACGTAACGGTCTGGCAGCAAGACGCAAGGCGGGAAGCAGATTTTTTTTGGGGGGGGGGGGGGGAGGAGATGGATTATTGCCCCTCTTTGTTTTTCTTTTCTCTTTTTCTTCCTTGCTGTGTGGAGGGTCAGTATAATCATTTCATTGTATAAAAATAAAAGGGATATTCAAGATTGTAATAACTTTAAGGGCATCAAGCTGCTCAGCCACACTATGAAACTGTGGGAGAGGGTGATTGAGAGAAGGCTGCGAGGGGAATTAGAGATTTCAGAAAACCAATTCGGTTTCATGCCAGGCAGAGCGACCATTGAAGCGATCTACCTCCTCAGAGGGCTCATGGGAGCGTTCAGGGACAGAAAGGTGGATCTCCATATGGTGTTCATCGATCTGGAGAAAGCCTATGATAGAGTTCCGAGGGAGGTATTGTGGAGGTGTTTGGAAGAGAAAAGGGTGTCGTACGAGTATTTTCGTGTTATCAAGGACATGTACGAGGGAGGGCAGACGAGGGTTAGGACCTCGGGCGGGGTCTCCAATGACTTTGCTGTTACTCTGGGCCTGCACCAGGGATCCGCGTTAAGCCCGTTTCTTTTCACATTAGTTTTGGACGTACTCACTAGAAATATTCAGGACAAGGTGCCTTGGTGCATGTTATTTGCAGATGACATTGTTCTTATCGATGTCACCAGGCAGGGGGTGAATGACAGGTTGGAGAGTTGGAGGCGCACGCTGGAGGCTAAGGGTTTTCGGTTGAGTAGATCGAAAACGGAATACCTTCACTGTTGTTTCAGCGGGAGGGTAGTAGAGGAGGGAGATATCGTACTGGATGGGAGGGCAATACCAAAGGTGGACAAATTCAAGTATCTGGGCTCGATCATCCAGCGGAATGGGGACATTGACGAGGACATTAGCCAGCGGATTAGAGTAGGATGGCAAAAGTGGAAGGCAGCGTCAGGGGTGTTGTGTGACAAGAGAGTGCCCATGGGGTTGAAAAGCAAAGTCTATCGGACGGTAGTCAGACCGGCTGTTCTCTATGGATCGGAGTGCTGGCCTATAAAAAAGACGCAGGTCCAAAGGTTGATGGTAGCTGAGATGAGAATGGTCAGATGGATGTGTGGCTCTACGAGATTAGACAGGATCAGGAATGAAGTGTTTAAGGGCTTAGCTGAAGTGGCCCCGATAGAGGAGAAGTTAAGGGAATTAAGGCTCAGATGGTTTGGTCACGTTAAGAGGAGAAGTGCGGCCGCCCCAATAAGAAGGTGTGAGAGAATCAACCCCCCCGAGGGTAAGAGAGGGAGGGGTAGACCGAAGAAGGGTCTTGAACAAGTGGTTAGAGAGGACCTGAGAGTTGTCGGACTCACGGAGGACATGGCTCAGGATAGGAGGCTGTGACGGGACAGGATTAAAGTTTCTGATTGTAGGGGTCCGGCCCCGTAGATGGCTGTAGTTTAGGAGGTGTGGGGTGGGTAGGGTCTCGGATTGCTTGTCTGCAGGTCCTGCTTTTCTGGGATGTGATGGCACCAAGCGCTACTGGTTTGGCTGAGGTATGTCTCCGCTCCGCTCCGCTCCTTAGTTATTTGCTATGTATTCACTCTCTCTTTATGCGCCATTCGGTACCTTTTCTCATCCTCTCTCTCTTTCTCTTACTCGGTAAATGGTTTCTACAATCGTTTTTCCCTTCAAACCTTTTTCACAAAACTATTTTGTGGGTCTTTTGGAATCAACCTCTCTATGGGTAGGAATACCGGTAGAGGTAAGATTTTCTACAGCTGGATCTCCCCAGACCCCGCGAAAGCGGGACACACATTGGGAGTTTGTTGTTGTTGTTGTTGTTGTTGTTGTTGTTTTTCTTCCTTGCTAAAACAATTCTTTTTATGAATGCTAAAAATGATTTTTAAGTTACGGATTATAGTAAGTTGATTATACAATTATAAACTATTAGTCGCTTCTAAATACTCTTAACAGCTAATTATTGGTTTTCAAGAGATGTTCATTTCAGCACTTAAAATTAAATGTTAGTGGGTTTAGAAGCAGTTAAGACCATCAATTAACGGTTAGCAACGATTAGGAGTGGTTAGAAATGGTGAGGAGGGTTTAGTATGGCAATTAATAGTTAGAAATGATGATAAGTAGTTAGAAGTGGTTACAAAACAGTAAAACAAATAGGCTCTAACCGTTAAAACGAATGGACCCTATATGCTGCTCGGGAAAATAAAGAGAAAAAAATATTTTTTTCTATCTTTCTACTCTACCTTAATACCGAATCCTCTTTTATTATTATGATTCCTTTCAAGACGATTAGGCCTTTATGTGACTTTATTTAAATTCCACTTGCTGTAAGTCCCTTTTTTCATTTAATCATTTAGGACTTGTTCTTTTCGTGGGTCAATTCTGAAATACCTACCTCAATATATTTCAACCCACTTCAATCTACTTTAATCCACTTTAGCCTATTTCAACCCATTTCAACCCACTTTTACTATTTTAATCAAGTTCAACTCTTTTTAACCCACTTCAACTCATTTGTTGTGTCTCTCACTTTCTCATTTGTTGTGTTCCTCACTTCCCCATTCTAATCATTTCCAAAATGTTGTTTCTATTAATGAGTTAAGTATGGATTCTTGCATTTAATCCAATGGGTACTGTATTTTTTTAGAACATTCTACCGAACTGAATTTAGTTTTATGAATTTATTTGGATAAAAGGAATTATAGTATCCGATGTGTATTGTATTTTAATATTTATATATAGCCAAATACAATCCGAAATACCTGAAATATCCGATGGATATGGGTATGAGGATAGATTTTGAGAACCCAATGGATATGAGTGTAGACATAATGATGACTTTTAAAAATGAATATGAGTACGGGTATATCTCTACTCACCCCATACTTGCTCTACGCTAATCCCCATTAATAATGGAGGTTGTTTGTATAAAATATCATTCCATTTTAAAATCAATGAGTCAACTTATTGGGCTAATTTGGCCCAATACAGAACGGCCCAGTGGACATATATAGATCAGTTACGTTTGCTAACATGTGCATCAGGTAGCCCACATTTATCTGTTTGATCTTCAGTCTTGCTCATTCAGCCTTCTATATACCCGCCAAGAATTCTCTCTCCTTCTTTCTCATATTCAACAATGGCGGTCGAGTTCTCAACTTTCTCTCTCCTCACTATCAGCAGCCTCATCATCGTAATTTCACTTCACTCAACACAATCGCTGACATACCCAGATGAAATAGTCGACTCTTCATTCTTCCAAGACTTTCGAAACCAACCTTCTGCATCTCCACCTTGCTCTCTCCTCCCTCTATCTCCTTCTCCATCGCCGGCGGGGGATTCCGATCAATATTCCGACCAAACGTTGGCTCCTGCGTTCTTCGTCATCGGAGACTCATCCGTCGATTGCGGCAACAACAACTTTCTGGGGACTTTTGCTCGAGCTGATCATCTTCCCTACGGCAGAGACTTTGATACTGGTCGTCCTTCTGGAAGGTTCTGCAATGGAAGAATACCCGTTGATTATCTTGGTTGGTAAAAATAGAAATTTTCTTTTGATTTATTCGCGGCTTGTGATTCTTGATTATGTTTTTCGGTGAAATTAGCTTCTGGAAATCCCATTTATAATGTTTCTTGAGATTTTATTTCTGCCATTTTCATTTTCTTTTCTGCATCCCTGAATTTTATCAACCCAGTTTTTATTTTGTGTTTCTGTGTGTATCGTGCTTCCCGGAGATATATTCTGCTTCTGCGCCATTTGGCAAAACAATTTCTCCTCTTTTTTTTTTTTAAAAATCTTTTGCTGGGTTCTTCTTGGAATGTTCATTTGAAACGAAAAAAAAAATAAAGATGTTGGTGTTCTTACTAGATGTTTCACTTGTGGGAGAAGCTGTAATTTCTGGGGGATTTGGATCATCAATTTTCTGGGTTTTACTAACAGTTTTTATTTTGTGTTTTTTTGGGTGTAATTTACTTATGGGCAATTTAGCAGCATAAATTCTTCCTGGGTTTTGGGGTTCTTCTTTGAATACTTTTTTGAAACAAAAAATATATGTCCTGGTATTATTACTGGATTGCTCACTAGGAGGAGTTAAGTTGTAGGTTTGGGGAAGTTTGCATCATAAATTTTCTGGGTTTTGTTTATTACTCCTATGAGATTATGATTTTCTTTCCCTGGTTTTGATGGTCTCTTGATTTTGGTGTTTTCGATTTACAGCATTACGACTAGGTCTTCCATTAGTGCCAAGTTATCTAGGGCAAGCTGGGACTGTTGAAGATATGATCCATGGTGTGAATTATGCTTCTGCTGGAGCTGGAATCATCTTCTCTAGCGGCTCTGATTTGGTAAAAACTCTTCAGCACCTCATATTCTTTCATATTATTCATGAACTGCTTGTTGGTTCTTTTGGGCTTGTTTTCTGGTGAACTATAAGAATATGGTACCTGTCTTGGTTAATAGCTAATATACATCTGCTTATGTGAAGGAATATGAGGCATGAAGGCCTAACAAAACTGACGCGTAATTGATTACCCAACTTAAAAACTAATTGGATTGAGATTTACAAGATGATTTTTGCCAATGAGTGTTGTGCCCATAAACTGTGATTTTGCCTCAACAATCTGCTTGGTGTTGTGCACTTAACCTTTCATTTTGCCATTGAGCGATCTCTAATAATTTGCATAACTGCTCAAATAGGGTCAGCACATATCCTTTCAACAGCAAGTCCAGCAGCTAAGTGATACCTTTCAACGGTTGATGATGAGCTTGGGGGAGGATGCAGCGATCAGTCTAATCTCCGACTCCATTTTCTACATCTCCATTGGTACCAATGACTACATACATTACTACCTGCAGAATGTATCTGGTGTCCAGTCGCTGTTCCCTCCCTCCAGTTTCAACCACTTCTTGGTTATCACTGTCAAGCAGGGCATCAAGGTATCTTCATTCTACACTCTTGCAACGTATTACTTCAGTCCACATTTATTAGGGTGTGTTTGGCTATGTGACGATGGAGGGAAGGGTGCATTGGCATCTTGACTTTTGGCAAGATGCGCAGGATGGAGGAGAGGGGGTAATTTTCTAGTGATAGTTTTATTCTGACTTTGTCAAAGAAGGTGATGAAAGGAAAGAATCATGTTCTTGAAAATTATATCGGCATTAACAGACAAATGTTACATACTTCAGAGAGATGGATGTTGATTGCCTTCCTCCAAATGCGCTTTGGATACTTGAGCATGGTTCTGACTTCTGAGTAGTGTTATTTGCTTTCCCTTCCGAAGTCTTTTTGTATTATCTACCAAACACTGAAGAAGATTTACAGTTAAACTTGTTTTGTTCTTTCCTCCCTAGAAAATCAATTCAATTTCCAGCAGAGAAACATTTTCCCCTCTGAAGGCTATTTGGCAATTGGCATCATATTTGCCTACATTTCATTTCTTTGTAATATCTTGTGGGTTGTTCTGGCAATGGCATAAAACAGAGTTTATACACAAGAAAAGTGAGGAAAGTGGTGGTGATGGGGTTAGCACCCATGGGGTGTGCTCCTCACTACTTATGGAGGTACAAGAGCAAGGACGGGGAGTGCATCCAATACATCAATGACATGATAATGGACTTCAACTTCGAAATGAGATACATGGTTGAGGACTTAAACCATCAGTTCCCTGATGCCAACATCACCTTTTGCGATGTTTTTGAAGGTTCCATGGACATAATACGAAACCACCAACGTTATGGTATGTAACATGAAGTCTCCCCTTCAGGGTTTCATTTAATCAAACTTATTGGTATCTTATCTGTTTTCCGCTGGTATGAAGCGTAATAGCCTATCGTTTCTATGTACCAGTGTCATGTACTTAGCATAATGAGCTAGGATGAATTAGTGCATACCAAACTTTGAGCAGAATGATCAATGCTACAGCTTAGTATTTTTTGACCTGGAACTTGCTGATAGAAAGGATAGAATGGGGTGGTTTCTTGAGGAATTTATCGATGCCTTGTTTGTGCTTGTAGGATTCCAGGTTACAACTGAAGCGTGCTGTGGATTAGGGAAGTATAAGGGGTGGATAACATGTCTTCTGCCTGAAATGGCATGCAAGAATGCTTCAACCCACATCTGGTGGGATCAGTTCCATCCAACAGACGCGGTGAATGCAATACTAGCAGATAATGTGTGGTCTGGCCTCCATGCAAATATGTGCTACCCTATGAACATGAAGGACATGATTTCTCTGCCCAGATAACTATGGAAAAGGGCATTCATTCCTTTACTTGTTTTCCAGAAGCCAAACAGTCCCTTAAATGTACAGCAGTGTGTGATGGCTTTGAGGTTTTTGCCAACTACAGAATTGTATAGTTTTTCTGGTAATGTACAAAATGAAAACTTGAGAAAAGTATGCTTCTTGGGTTCTTGCTTCCAGGTCTTCCCTCTGTACAAAACTCGGGAATACTGTTGGGATGTCCCTGCAAATGTATAAAGACAGCCAATTACTTCAAATAGGGGATGCTAGATCTTGTTTCGAATGACTTCTGTTATCGTGTTCTATTTTGTGTGAATCATAGATATCTCATGTTAATGTTCGATAGATCGTATGTTAAACTAAAGGTGGTGAAATGCTGGAAGAGCTGAGGCAGCAAAGGCTGTTATGCGTGAGATTTGAATCCAGACATTAGACAAAAATTTGTAGAAACTTTATTAGTTGAACTAAATAACACTCACAATGCAATCAGTTTGTAAAAAGGGGGAATACACATGGCGAAATGAATAAAATAGAGTTGGGCTTGTCAGCAAACACAGTATAAAGGTTGGGCCGAAAACAACAGAGAGAAGTGATACGCCCATAGCCATGGGACCCGTCGGCTTTACAATGCGACACGAAGTCTCGGACTTTCGGGTCTGGGCTTTGGACCATTTTAGTTTGGACTTGTTGGACTCCACAGAAACGTTTCTTAACCAAATCGAAACTCGATTCATAAAATCGGAAAAAGATTTTCCTGTTGATCCTCCGATTTCCAGTGTAATCAAGCAGTGGCGGCCCTCATGTTCTTCCACACTTTGCTTGCAATTGCAGGTAATTTCTATCTTTCCGATTTTGCCCACCGAAATTGATGCGTTTGGGTCTTTCATCTGCTAACAATTTCAATTTTTTTTTTTCAAGTGGATTGATATGAGGTGATCGGAGCATCTGGAAACCCTAGAGAGAGCTACATATTCTTCTGGTGGCAATTTGCCCCACTTCTTCGAAATTCGTGGATTTGATGGTTTCGAATGGAATATTTAGCGGTCTTGATTGTGGTTTACGATTGGTGTTGTGGTGAAATTTGAAGTTATCGCGCGGTGAAAGCGCGGCATGGAGGTTGAGTTGTTCAGCAATGCGGTGTCGGAAGAAGATACAGTTGAAGTTGATTTGGAAAATGTGAGTTGTCTGATCAATCCCCGATTTCAGATTAATTTTTTGGCGATTCTTATTAGTTACCGCCTGTGTTTCTTATGTTATTTTGATGAAAATGTGTATTAGTACTGTTGTAATTTGGCATTGGAGAGCTCTCTGAGAAGTTCGTCTCAGACCACTGTAATTTGGGTTCAACATCAAGCTCTTATTTAATATGATACAGTAGGATTGAATCAATGCTTAAAAAAGGATTGAATTAATGGTCATTGAGTTAGATAAGTGGATAAAGAGTTACAATTCAGGAGTCCAAAATGAAGGCTTATTTGACTTTGTCTTCCCCGTATTTTTGGGGGAGGGGTGTGTTTGTCAGTAGCTCTCAAATGATGACTATGTCTTTCTACTAACCTTGCAAAATGTTATTGTCTTAGTTTCATTCTGGGTAGCTTAAAGACTATTATATGCCACCAAAATGATCATTTTTGTGGTGCTCCGGAATTTCTAAGCCTAAGGATGCTCTCAGTTAAGCAATTACAGTGGTTAGAATTGCGTAGGGAATATTTAGAATGTCATAAGAACTTTGGACTTGGGAATGTAGCCTTACAGAGTTGAAAGACCCTATTGTGTGACCTAGGATGTAATCTATTAGAATTGGCGCATCTGTGATCTTATTGAGCTCTGAAAATTTTCTGGAGCATCTTCGGTTTATAATGGATAGTCTAAATGCTGCTGTTTGCTGTAATAATACTCATTGGTGGACTGTGGTGTTCTAGAATCACCCACCAAAAGATAGGGAAAATAAAGCTACTACTACAATGAAAATTGTCTACAAGGTGCTTGGAATATCATAGGAGGTTTTAAGCATAGACTAGTCCAATCCTTGCAAGACTCCTAGAATGTGGTATATCATACACATTTTTAAGGTTTTTGGAAAAATGTGTACAAATTGTTACCTAGGTATCCATACGATTTTTGGTAGCACTTAAAGAGGTTGTAGAGCATTCTAAACAATGTGGAATGCATCATGTACAACCAAGGATTCAAAATGCGGTTTCGGTCGCGGAACGGTAAAATCGCTCTAATACGGCAATTACGTTCCATATCGCGGCTATTGCGGCATGAAAACGCGGTTCGCCCAACTCCAAAACCTTTCCAATGCAGCCATTTCGGTGCGGTTCGGCCACATTTTGAATCCATGTGTACAACCATGATGTCCATTTCTAAGCATTTTATAATCATTGCTTCAAAACCTACAACCATGGTGCTGAAGAAGCCATTACACTCTTTTAAATTCTTTGGAGGGACAATTTGGATTGCCCATGGATGTGTATGAAGTTGATGAACAAAATCTCTTACGGAGCCACCACCATAAAGGCTATTATACGCCTGGGCGTTTTGGCGTAAATGTGCAAATGTTGTGATTTTTTGACATCTTTTTTTTTTTGATAAGATGATTTTTTGACATCTTAAAATATTTTAAGTGCTTTGGAGTCTAGATAGTTGACGATATCACCATAATACTCATTTTTGGGTCTCTTGGAATCGGTCTATTCGATAGTAGGTTTGCTTCTAGGGTTAAGACGGCTTACATATGGATTTCCCTAGATCTCGCAAAAGCAAGAGCCATGTTCCTGTTTTAGAATCACAATGTAAAGTCTACTAGGTGGTACCAATAAAGTCATGCTTATTGAAATCGCTATGGAGATGTTTAAAATGTCCTTGGATGTTAAGGTGGTGTAATGATCTGAGCCTTTGGGCAAAATAAAGGCTATTGCACACTGTTTGTGACTGTGTGATAAATGTTGAAGGGCTTGTGAAGGCTGACTGTGTATTCCTTTTGATCCCTCAAAGGTCCACACTGTTTTTTAGGGCCATTATTGACCCTTGAAGCATACTTGATACCATCATAATAACCGTTTTTGGAACTTTTTGAATCACTTCTCAAATTTAATACTCCTCTATCTCTGAATAACTGAATTATTATCCTCTTTGACTTTTTGCAAATGTTAAGCAAGCAAAAAAAGGAATGGAGATATTTGTTACTTTACCCAAATTGCACATTGTCTTTTATAGGGGAATTGAATTTGCCTTCCGTGATTAACTTACCTTTTCAATTTTAATTCAGGGTGAAGGTGGACAATAGTATTAAAGTATAATAACTTTAGAGGACAATCAAACTAATACAAACTAAATAAGAAATGAGGATGGTGATTTAGAGACAGAGGGAGTAGATGTTAATGGCGCCATTATGTGCATTGATTTTTTTAATTTCTTTTGGTGGTGGTGGGTTGTGTGTGTGTGTGTGTGTGTGATATTTAGAATCACTTTAGAGGTCTCAAAGGTGGAATGTTACGAACTTCTTGGTACCAAAAAATGAAGGGCTATTATTACATGGTTTTAACTTTATTTTTTTAATTAATTTTTAGAAACAAAGTTTGTCAAATGGTAACTTGAGGCTGCTAGTTACCCTTAATAGTTAAGATATTTCAGAACCATTCTGAACACCTTAGAGTGCATTGCATACATTGTAATGACCATTTGGTCGTTTTGTAGTCACACTTCAAATTCTGTAAGATGGTGATGAAGCGGTTATGCTCATTAACTTGTTTAGAGGAATGTTTTCAACTTCTTTGGTGGTTTCAGAGATACAGTAGTAAGAACATGTTGGATTAGTCTTTAAGAGTTGTAGGATGAAGTCAAGGAACAAAATGTTCTGAAAGCAGAGACATGAAGCCAAGGTTACAGAACACGCATCATGGCTACGAGGCCATATTTGCTGGATTACTTATTAATCAATATTTTATACTATTGATATTCTAATGTTGGCTTGCAACTAATTGCTATAATATTGCCTAGAAGAAAATTTTAGAACCAAAACAACCTACATAAGTTTAAAAAAAAAATCTTTTTTTTTTGGGGGGGGGGGGGGGGCAGCACAGCTCAATTGTTGGGTGCCTTATATGCAATTGTGGCATTAGGATTAACAACTACAACACCTTTCTGTGTGGGCCTTGCTTTCGCGGGGTCTGGCGTTGCATTAGGATTAAATTAGTAATTAATTGGAAGTTGAATCTGGAGTTTAAGTTGATGAAATTCATGCAATTGTTTTAGGCCATTTGCTTAAGATCACATTCATCATGTGGATAGGCATCAAGCTGAACGAAATTCAGAGCTTGATGTCCCAGCTGTTTCTCTCTTGCTGTAGATGTCAACAACGCATAGTAGTAACACCCCTCACACCTCTGCTTAAGGTGCGTGGCTCTTTGAGCCTCAACTAGTTGTATTGACTTAGGAAATTAAGGTGATGAAGCTTGAGCTTTGTGCCTTGGTGAGCCTAGTTTGCAAAGAAAGAGTGTGAGAATCTAGCCATTTTCCCGAAAGCTTATGAGAGAGATCCAGTTTTTCCTGTTCTTCCTCTTCTTGTTTCAACCCTGAAAAATGTGTAAAGAAAGCTCAGCTCCACGTTAGATGTCACTCAAAGTGTAGTCAGTGCAGATGGATAGGTTGAACTTCTATACAAAATGATATATCTTTTTACCCCTACAGAATGAGTGCACATGGATTTGGATTGCGATTTGAGAATGAGTGCCTATAAATATAGCAGTGAGTTGTGGGCCTGTCTGGTATGTTGCTTGATAAGGAGACAAGTGGTCTTGTTGTTTTGCATACATGCAGAATGGAATACTGAAATAAACCATGATTTTTCTTTGGTGTGAGTGACATCGTTCCCCTTGATGGGATTCACTAGTATGGCTTGATATGGACCCCAGAAAGAGCTGTATAATCTGCTATTGCGATTTAATGTCAAAAACCATACTTTTTTGAGTAGTGATTCACTTCATGATATTTACTGTCTTACAAGTAAGAAGTAATTTGGATGTTTGCAGGATAATTTTGGTGTTGAGGGTGAAAGATGTGGGATATGCATGGACATAGTTATTGATAGGGGAGTTCTAGATTGCTGTCAGCACTGGTATGGAGCTTGAAAATCTATGCAGGACCTTGTCTTTCTGTCAAATAGCAAAATCAACTCTGAGAATAAGTGTTGTTTCTTTTGAATTTCAGGTTCTGTTTTGCTTGCATTGATAACTGGGCCACTATAACAAATCTTTGTCCACTGTGCCAGAATGAATTTCAGCTGATAACGTGTGTCCCAGTTAGTATTTTCTCTTCTCTTCTTGGTCAGCAAATATCGTCCCCCTCACTTTCGATCTCAACCTCTGCTCCCCTTTATCTCAATGAAAATCAAGCATACTCAAAAGATGTTTCCTTACTATGATGAAGGTGTATGACACTATTGGTGGCAGCAAGACAGATGAGGGCCCGGATCTGAGGTATCATTTTGTTTATGCTTTATAGTTTACAGTGGCACATGATGAACTACAATTAACTGTTTGGATTTTTGTGCAGAGATGATGATTGGCGTGTTGAAGGGAAGAATAATACTCTTTCTTTTCCATCATACTACATTGACGAAAATGTAATTGTTCTCTGATTACAGACGTGTGCAGCCTTTATGCCATTAGACCTTCTGTTTTCACTGAGAGTGGCTTTGGGACAGTGAAGCTGTTCCAACTTCTAGAATCCTTCACGATGCATGCATGCATGTTGAGCTAGATATTGTAATTTCAATTTCTTCTAAATGCGCCGTGTCTCATGTGATTTTTGCCTCTCTCCCCCTTTTCTCTCTCCTCATGTGGCCCTTTTTCTTTTTTTGGGGGGGGGGGGGGTTTCAGAAACTTGCTTCTCTGTGTGGTGCCTATAGACGGCCCTTCCATTTTGGACTGTCATTTCCTTCTTCTCAGTGCCCATTTGAGAAAACCCTGCTGCTCCTTTCTTGATGCCTGCAATTTACAAATGGTATTACTGGTGTTGCAGCCAACTGATTATCCTTTCCCCAACGCTTAGATCTTTCCACTGTTGAAGCAAGCAAGCAAAGTTTCTTGATTCCTTGGCAGCTTTATCCTCTCAGCAGTTTGGGTTTGTGTATTATAATGAACAAGTTAACAAGTGGTTTATATAATATTTCAGTTGTTTCAGGCTGTGTAGTTTGCACTTAATGTGCCAGTTCTTAACCTGCATTATTTGTTTACAGTTATTGCTACTATAGAGACTTGTTAAACCACCCCTGCTTCGTTTCACATTTTAAAGTGGAATACTCATATCCTACCAAGGGGGGTAATTGTCGAAGCACCCTAGGAATCAAAGCCATGAGGTTGATATTTGTGAACATTTACTGACATTAGAGAGTGATACTGGTTGTGGTTTTGTGTTGGCCTAGAGGTGGTTGACTGGGTTGATTGGCATGATAGTATAGTACAATTGATGATTTGAGAACATTTGGTCTTTGCACTATAGGTTTTGCCATTCAGTCCTGAACCACTGAGAAAAAGTGACTTGCGTTTGTCTCGTTTTATTTCCTTTTCTTTTCTTTTTGTGTTTTCTTTCCCCTTTTTTGGGGCCGGGGGGGGGGGGAAGAGGGGAGGCATGGGAGACGATGTGCCAACTTGTTAAGATTTTATGGTGATCCGTATCAGGCAATGCTACTTTGCTGTTGGGGCTAATTGGTAATG
Organism: Selenicereus undatus; assembly: GCA_017589665.1. Taxonomy (NCBI): domain Eukaryota; kingdom Viridiplantae; phylum Streptophyta; class Magnoliopsida; order Caryophyllales; family Cactaceae; genus Selenicereus; species Selenicereus undatus. The sequence goes on along the minus strand of JACYFF010031956.1, from coordinate 277,029 downwards.
CAAGGAGCATGTGCTATCATGACACTGCATCCTTTTGTTGGGGTCTGTGAACATCTGTTGAGAATAGAGAGCACTGCTGGTTGTGGTGTTTATTGTCTTGGTGGTTGTTGACTGGGTTTAGGGCCTTTCATTTTCAGCATGTTGAACCTCCTGCCTACCGTAACTTGCTCCAACCTTGTCCAACTTGCTCCAATCCCCTCGCAAAAATGCTCTCAATATGCTCCAACTTTGCCCAACCCACTCCAACATGCTCCAACCTGTGAACTGCTCATCCAAAATGCTGAAAATGAACAGGCCCTTATTGGTATAATACGGCTGGTAAACCAAGAACATTCTGTGGTCCAATCACCATATATGTTGCCACCGAGTCCTAACTCCTAAACAATTCAAAATGAATGACTTGCTTTTCTTTTTTTCCTTCTCTCTGTCATATTGTTTTCTGTTCGTTTTCTTCTGCGCCTCTTCTTTTCTTTTCCTTTCCATTTTTTGGGGGGGGGGGGAGGGTTAGCCGTTAGACTACATGCTAGCTTATCAATATCTTATGATGATCCTTGCCATGACAATGATGCTTGCCATTGGGGCTTGGGACGATGGCTAATTGGATATGGTAATAAACGGGAGCATATGCTATCATAATATGCTTGATCTTTCTCCTATTACTGCTGTGATCGAGTGAATCACTGGAAAAATGGACTAGTGGGGATTGAGTTGCTGGGTTTGATCTCACGAGGGTTGCTACAATGTATGGGTGGTTCATTAGATGGGATTGCGGGATGTTGGGAGTGATGGGCATTTGAATCATAACTTCAGAGAAATATTGATATCAATCTTGGAATAGGCCATATGACTCCTCATTCTTGATGTTGTATGATTTCATAGTATTATCCTGTGGTAAGCAGACTTCTAATTGTTCTTTGCGTGCTACCAGTGAATTTTCCATTGTGTATCTAACTTCTCCTAGTCCTCTTTTTCTCTATTAAATACTAACTTTCCGGGATCATTTGGTCTGCCTTGTCTACTCCTTGGTGATCTCAATACCTTGTGGTTTCTTATTTCTGTGAACTTCATCATATGTCCAGATCTAAGAAGCATGAACACTCTTTGACTTAGCAGTGTTGGACACTAACATTGGCTGGACACAAGCCAAGGACCCAGAAAATTGTGTTTATGTTATAAGGCATTTGCATGATGCGCATACTATTGGTAATTTCGGGTTATTCACACCAAAACACATCTTCTACCTGACAAGTCACATCAGATGAATAATAAACACATGAATAATGTAATACTTCTTTATCACTAATACATGCCTGTTAAATGTGTCGTATCCCAACATTTTGAGAGTCACTGTCAATGTTATAGTTCTGTATCATATCCACCTCTCATATCAACTGGTCTTTTTATGTCCTAATGATACTTCAATTCGTGAGTTCTATGTCTCATGGAGAAGTGGCTATTCACCGTACCATCCCCTATCTGATTCACTTGAACTCCTTCTGTAGTCAGTTACCTGCTTGGATGGGGATGGCTGCAAAATTCGGAGCGAGTCAGTGACCTATGAAGAAAACTTGACTCTTGATACATCAATTGCTTGTGATTCATGCGACATATGGTACGTTAGCATTAAACTAAGACTTATTGATCTATCTGCGTTGTCAGCATCTTGAAGATTTGCTGTGTTCCTACTTCCTAGGTTCTACACCTCTAGTACTTGACTTTGTTTCAATCTTTCATTTCATTGTGGACTTCTGTTATTTCTTGGTCGGCCTATTATCAGATGTGTCTTTTTTTATCCCCTGCCATGTAGTAGTCCTCATTATGCTTTCATCTTCTCTAATGGCACCTTTTGGTAGGGTGAAAAGAAGGTAGGATCATGAAGTGGTGTCATGCACCTGTAAGCTTGTTGGTAGTCTCATTCTTCTCTCGCAAGGTCCGCTAGTTATGTATGTCTGAGACCTTTTTTTTATTTTCCCTTTCTGGGGTTGGGCTGATTGGAGGTATGAAAGAACCTTATCCAAGGGCCAAGGCTTATACTAGCTAAATCTCTTGGGTTTGAATGAGACCTCTAAACATAAGCTACTGGTAGTTATCATGTTGGGATTTATTGCCCGGGAGCTTGATATTGTGCTTATGGTTTCTTACGTGTGATGGCAGGTACCATGCTTTTTGTGTGGGATTTGACCCTGATGGCAGTGATGTTGATTCATGGTTATGCCCTAGGTATTCTGAGTGACTAGTCCTTTTGGCTGCCTGAATCCATTTTTTCCCAGATGATATCTGTGAAAGTGATTGTTGGCAACATATCAAATTGATGCCTATATCATACCATTTTTGTACGTATGACTGTACTAAGATATTATTTGCTATTTGGCTGGGGTTATTATTTTGAAAATGAACTAGCACTGAAAGCTGGCAGCTGAGAAAATGAGTGGTGCAGATGCAGTAATTCGATTGCTGTATACATTGTCCTGATGCTAGTCTTGATTTGTTTGGTCGGAAAGAAATATGAAGGTTCTTAAGAGTTGTAGATATGAAAACCAATCCATGCCATCAGTATGAAGTGTTTTAAATGTTGTTGTACTGGGAGGGTGAGGACTTAAGTTCTTCCTGCTTTAATAATGTAACTTCGAGATAACCTCAATATAGGCAGTAGTATGTGTGCTACCTATGCTAGCAGTTTTCTGGGGAAATTGTTGCCTAGGCAACTAGTGAACCAATTTCCCAAATTTCTGAATATATGTTTTACAAGTTCTGCAAGTGGATAAATATTTTGGTGCATGTATTTCTGGTTCTGATTTCTTTTATCTTCTAATGCAGATGTCTAGGTAATGAAGCACAGCAGAAGTCAGATTTGAAGGACACATATAGCATTGGAAGTCAACTAAATTCAGAAAACACTGATAGTCATTGTCTGGTTGGCACATTTTCTGGAAAGGTCTTCATATCTGTTGCTGATGCTGGAGAAACAGCTGTAGTTGTCTCAACGATTGGTAGCCAACATGTTGTTGAAGATCAAATAGTGAACGAAGATTCCAGCAACCATCATGAAGTAGAGCAATCTATGCTGTGCGTTGATTCCTGGTCACATGAATTGGGAAGTTCATTGGATCGAAGGATTAAAGCCAGCCAGCCAGAGCCACCTGTTCCTTCTGTAAATCTTTATGGATCCACTGTTAAAAGTGAGCCTATTGAAGATGACTATAGAATAGGTCTTGGGCTGGGATTATCTCTAAGTGCTAACGGATCTGGTAATTGTTATTGCCACATATATATAAATTCTTTTTTCTATTAGGCGGATACCTGGTTCAGTTGCCTTGTGCAGTTGTTGTTTACTATGTTCCTTGTTTTTGAAGTTGCAGAAGATGGGAAACCTAATATTGTGTTGCATGGAGATGAGTCCCCATTTGATGCTTCAAGCAAATCACTTTCCACAGCTGAGCATTTGGAAGATGTAAAAGCTGATATTGCTCTAAATCTTGGTGAAAAGCGGAAGCGTACTGATTATAGGTACCATTTTTATGGATAGTTTGGAAAGTCCTAAATTATTTCCTGCCGTTTCTGCCTTGTCTGAAGTGCTTGCTTTTCCTTGATGTTTTTGTCGACCCAAAATATTGCATTACTTCACTCCGACAGAGTTCCAGGAGTTCTATCTCTGAAGGATAAATGATGTTGCAGAGCTAGGTAACTTTGTCATCATGGCCCGAAGTGCAAAGCACATCCATTAATCATGTTAAGTGTACAGAGATGATATGGATAGCGGGGGCTGGAAATATCACACTATGGTGTTAGACTGTGGGACAGAAGGGTGGGAGAAAAAGGAAAGCCCCCTATGAAGGATTAACGCATATTTTCTGAGCACAAGCAAAATCAGGGTGTAAGGCATCAAGGCCTGAGTGCTTGACACCTTCTCTAGAAATTTTTTAGTGTAAGTGTTAATAAAAGCTAAAAGTGATCTTGTGACTCAGTAATTCAGTATACTTGGAGTAAACGGATGGAGTATTTACACCGTCCGGGCTACATGGTGGCGAAATGGCTTATCGTTGCAGCTCAGTTCATTTAACGCCAGTGCACATGAATGTGGGTTGCAGTAGATGTATATGCTATGCCATTAATTATACAATTATGCAGTAAAATTATTATTAAAGTCCTACTAGAGGCATTGGTGAGGTTCCTCCTCGTATTCCCCCTACTGTCTCAGAGCTTAGGGCGTCCTGATGGGGATGAACACCCCCCCCCCCCCCCAAAATGGTCATTTTGCCTACAACACACACATACATGCAGATTGTTTAGCCATCAATTAGTTTCCTGTCATCTTCTTTCTCTTCTTTAGAGATTGTTTGGCCATCACCCTTCCACTGAAGTTAACGGTATTGGCTGAAGTGACAACTTATTTTCTGGTTCATGTAAAGGGTATGCTGTCATCTATGATTGTTGATTTTCATGTGATTAATTAAAAATATGTGCATCCTTATACATTAAACATATGAGCTTGTCTAGGGTGAGTCCATCTCACCTAAATTTTGACATACTAGAAATTAAGAGGAAGACAATTTGGCCACCGGAGAGGTCTAACAGGAAGGCGATCAGTCTTATGAAGATGTCTGGTATAAGAACTAACGTAAAATGAATTGTGAAAATGAGTTTTCAATTCATACATTTTAATCCTTTGATTTTATTCTGAGATTTTTAAAAGGAAAGCTGTAATAAAACCAGGTTTTTTAAATATTTTTTTTAGATTTTTGCTTCCGTTCATGTAAAGGAGGTATCCCTTTCTTTTTTTAATTTTTGGGCTGGCGTTATTTCTTTTCTTTTTTTGTTTTGTTTGCTGGGGGGCGGGGGTAGGGGCAAATTTACTTTCAGTTATGATGATTAACCGCCGAATGTAGTTGCTTCTGTTTGTAAGCTCTTCTCTGTTACATACAGGATGAGTGAACAAGCTCAATTGTGTGCGCTTATGCAATGGTTTTACTGATAGCAGCATAATGTCTCTCACACCATTACCTGTCATAGTCATATTTGTATTCCTACACCATCACCTCTATTAGTGCTTTATTTTCCTTTTCGTGAGCGCGACTGTGCTGGCATCCATCTCTGTCTCGTGATTCTTTGTCCACACTTTTCCCCGTTGGACCTCCTAACTTAGTTTTTGCCAAAATATCAAAATGCCGACTTTCCCTACTGGAAGCTTTGCTAATCTATTCATGTACCCTCCAAACCCCCCTTCCCCCCCCCCCCCCCTTCACCAAAAAAAAAGAAAGAAAGAAATGAACTCAGAAAGAAACAGGGCTTCTTTCACTGTAGTCCCCCTCCAATTGGAGTTGCTGCCTCTCTCTTTTTTACATCAACATCAAAACCATGGTGTGTTATTTATAGCAACCTTCACAACTGTGGCTGATGATTGATTTTGTTTTACACGGCCTAAGGTATGGGGGTGTCGGACATGGGTATGGATATGTGCGTCCGACTCGTCAAAGCTATAACTTTAAGACACAGGGACACCGTCCAAAATTTGGACACAGATATGAGGACTCATAATTTTACATATGGAAATTATGGAAGCTGCAATTTCAAGTTAATCTTCTTAGAATATTTCAATAGTTACAAGGTTGTCAACTTGCCAGACGGTTGAACATTAAAAATCCATTAAAATAATAATGAACGAAGAAAAAAAAACCAAATCTGCCTAATTTTTTCCATCCCTGCTGCATTAGAGTTTGGATGAGGGCCCGACACGTATCCTATCCCCTATCCACAGAGTGTTGTGTCCGACACGGGTACGGCAGGGAAAAGTGGAGAGTCTGGGTATCATACGTTGTGGCATCAGTCATAACGCTAGGACGCTGTCTGTCTTCCCTCTTGACCATTCATGACATAGATTTCCTATGGCGGACAGATATCATGGGGGTTTGTTTTGGAGCTGCCACTTAGGAAAAAGATACTATGTCCTTGTGGAGTTAGGGGGGCATCTCACGGCTGTTTCGAGTCTCCAGTGTTATCTTTAGCAACAGGTTTATTATTTTTTATTTTCTGACCACTGTTTCAGCTGCATTGGTTTGCCTGGGTTCACAGACAGGGGTGCGAGTCAAATGACTGGGGCAAGTAAAAGCTGGCCTGTTACTGTTACTAGATGAATCATGTAAAAGAATGGTGATGTCAACATGAACAAGAAGGAACTAGGAAGGAAATTGGAAATAGCGACTGAAGTAAACATTTGCCTTTTCTAGTGCAGTGAGCTAACTTTGTTTTGCTTGCCTTTTCTTTTTACAGCTTTCTGACAAATGATGAGGATAGCCATGATAATGTCAGGCTGAAGAGTGGATCTTCGGCAAGGAAAGTTAAAACTCAGCAAGACGTGCAAAAGACGTCTTTGGTTGATAAGGCACAGAACTATCTGTCCGACGACTCTCAGAAGGCCAACAATCAGGCAGAAGGCTCTGCGAGGGAGAATATGTCAGTGAAGGAGGCTTCAGCTGTTGACATAATGTGTATAGTTCGGGAGCCTGAACGCAAAACAACAAGTAGGGTTTTGCGCCAAAAAGAGGCTGATAGATGTGCAAAAGTACAAAAGAATGCTGCCAAACTTAGAGTGAAAAAGATAATGAGGAGACCTTGTGATGACAAAGAGTCGGCTGATGTAGTCCAGAAGCTGAGAAAGGAAATTAGAGAAGCTGTACGCAAGAAGCCTTCAGATGACGCTGGAAAGAACATTTTTGATCCCAATCTGCTTGCGGCTTTCAGGGCAGCAATTGCCGGGTCTGCTACGGAACCAGTGAAAAAAGCATCTGTGAAAGCAAAGAAATTAACGTTGCAGAAGGGGAAAACAAGGGAGAATCTCACAAAGAAAATATATGCGACATCTAATGGGAGACGGAGACGTGCTTGGGATCGTGATTGTGAAGTTGAATTTTGGAAGCATCGATGCATGACAACTAGTAAGACTGAAAAAATTGAAACTTTAAGGTCTGTTCTCAACCTCCTTAGGGAGAGTCCAGGAAACGAAAAGGTTGACCAACATTCCGAAGAAGAGACCAAAACTCCCTTACTATCAAGACTGTATTTAGCTGATGCCTCTCTTTTCCCTCGAAAGGATGATATCAAGCCTCTTTCTGTCCTCAAAGCAGCTGGTTCCAAACAGAAGGCGGAGATTTGTTCAGAAGAGAAGGATAAAAAAGCATGTCCAGAAAGTAATGTTAAAACTTCAGACAGGGATGAGGTACCCTCACAAAGTAATAATCCTGCTGATGACAAGAAGAATAAGAACACTCGTACCCTTATTTATAATGGAACTGCCTCGGCGAAACTACAGCCAGATAAACAGTCTGACCAGAAGAAGACTGGAAAAACTAATGATATAAAGGTGGACAAAAGGAAATGGGCACTAGAAGTTCTTGCCAGAAAGACAGCTTCCAACAGTACAAGTGGAAAACATGAAAAACAGGACAATGCTGTACTCAAAGGCAATTATCCTTTGTTGGTATGTCAGATTCTCCTGTAGATGGTTGCATCTGTTTTGAGACTTTTTATTTATTTATTTGCAGTCATAGATTTCTTTTGTTCTGTTTGATGAGCAGGGTGAACTACCGCCGGATATGTGGCCAAAACCAGCACCAGTCCGTCACAATAAAATTCCTGTTCCAGTTAGGCAGGTATGTGCCATGCCATTATTGTACAACTACCAGTCTTTGCTGGTTCCTGCTTTGTCTTTTAGTGACAGCACTATGCATGGGCATTATAGAACCAAGCTAAGCCTACTTCTAATTGAGCTTGAGCTGATCTTTGTATAAGTTGAGTCTGAGCCTTCACATTGCCCTCTTTCTTATATTTCTCTTTCTAGTAGTGCTCAGCTTGAAGCTTGTCGAAACCTTACTCCTGAACCCCTCTTTCTCGCAGTTTGAAACGGACAATATCTAACATGTAATTCAATCCTGAAATTTGAACATCTAAACTGATGCAAAATCAAAGCCTGACTGCAGGGCATGGCCTGTGTATCGCGGAGGGGGGGGGGGGAAGAAAACAGCGTGGCCAAGGGCAAGGGCTTGCTGTGCCACCTTGGCTCATTTGGAAGCAGCTTATTAGACATATGGTCACATGCATCATAATATCCCCAGATCACTGAGCATGTTGAGCAATGGTCCTCGCCAGGGTGCCATGTTATAAACTGACGGAAACCTCAATCACAAGCTTTATCTTGTCAGAGAAATAGCCCAGCTTTTTGTATCCGACTAGATATATGGTCCAGATTACAAGTTTGTCCTGCGTTTGGGTGCGCAACTTTGATAATGTCGTCTATCTTCCTATATGGTTTAAACTCAGCGCATGGTGATGAATATTGCAGGACAAACTTGCTTCTGCCAGTTGTGCAAATGATTTCCAGTATATCTGTCGTAATCCTAACGATATGGCTAAGGCCATTTGCTTTTTATAGATGGTCTATGTCCATGTGAATATGGTTGCTTTGAGTAGCTGTTTGTATATGTCGCCAGATATCCTCAAATATTTACCCTAAGCTTGTGATGTGCAGACACAACTATATCGCTTGGCGGAACACTTTCTGAAAATGGCTAATCTGTCATCTATTCGAAGAACTGGTGCCACAGAGCTGGCTGTTGCAGATGCCATCAATATCGAAAAACAGGTAGCAGATAGGTCAAATAGCAAGGCTGTCTATTTGAATCTGTGTTCACAGGAAGTACGATATCATCTACATTCCAGTAGTTCCTGCATGCCTGTTGAATCACCTCCTTCCAGCCCATCACCATTATCCACTGAAGGGGGGCAGTCTTCTACACAGTCTCTTGAATCTGAAGCTGAAGCAGCTCTTAGAGCTGCTGGCCTACTGTCTGAATCTCCTCCGAGTAGCCCACCCCATAACGTTGAAGATATTCATAATAATGAGGACTCCATAGTAGAGGTCAAAGAGGAAGGAATGGAGAACATCCTTGAAATGGATTCTCATCCGGATCTAGATATTTATGGGGATTTCGAGTATGATTTGGATGAAGACTTTGTTGCTGCTAGTGCACTTAAGGCACCAGAGGCACAGGTTGAAGAAGGGGAGTCAAAAGTAAAAGTTGTGTTTTCCACTTTAAATTCAAATAAAACAGACCATGCTTCAGATGCTAAAGAACAGGATTTACCCAAGACTGGCATTGCTATGAGTACATCATGCTTGCTTGGAAGCCACGTCAAGGATAGCTCAGCCGTAGCTGATGAGGTTGATTCTGTGCGGAAACCTGCAGACACCTTATTAGATGGAGAAGGTGAGGAGCTTTCCCTAGCAGAATGTGAAGCATTATATGGTCCAGAAAAAGAGCCACTAGTCAAAAAATTCCCTGTGGTAGTTTCAGTGGATAATGTGGCTCCTCACAGTTCCAATAGTCTCGAGGTTAAGAACCCTGAAGGGAACACCTATGCCCCCAATTCTGGTGACAGTGCTGTTGGAGGAAGGCATCCGAGCTCTTCCCAATCTGTTGAAAAAGAAGACTCTCAGGAAGACAAGATTGGTGATCCCAAGGTTGACAAGAAGGGTGAGCATACTGACTCCGTGCTCAAGAAGGTATTAACTTTATCCAGTATTTTATCTTCTTTTGTTTTTGTTTTGTTTTGCAAGCCTTCATATTGAATGTGGACTTGGAAAGCAGGTCATCCACATATCAAAATGGGTTGATGGATTATCTAAGTCCATTTAGGCTGGGTTCATCATGTTCTGGTTATGCTGTTTATTGTCAAATAAGCTTTGCCAATATTATTATCAATCAATATTGTCAAATGGTATTGACCGAGCAAATTTCAGGTTGATATCAATTATACTAGGGTCTATCTAGGTCGTGATGCTTTATTTTTGGTGTGGAGCGAACTCGGTTTTTGGCCATTTCGGGTCTAGCTATTAGCTATAAGTTAGATTGAACTTGAATTTACTGTATGTGAACGAGGTTTTGGCCTAGTGGGTTAAGGCCTGAGATCGAGGCCCCGAGCATATTAGTGGGTTCTTGCAGAATGAGGAATTCTGCTGGCGCCTACACCTTATTTGAACCCAAAAAAAAAGGACCTTTAGTTCTACTATGATTCACTTAGCATGAGTGTGGTTGGAACTCTCTCATGCTTACAGATGAATTAATTGTATTGAGTGCAGGTTGAAGCCTATATTAAGGAGCACATTAGACCACTCTGCAAGAGTGGAGTGATTACAGTGGAGCAATACAGATGGGCAGTGGGAAAAACAGCTGATAAAGTGATGAAATATCACAGTAAAGCCAAAAGTGCAAATTTTCTCATCAAGGAAGGTGAGAAGGTGAAGAAACTTGCTGAACAGTACGTTGAGGCTGCGAAGCATAAGGAAATTAAGTGATTATAGATTCTAAATCTCTAGCATCATGTTTCATAGATGCTTGTTTTTAGATCTTGTACATAAAAACGGTTATTATACCCTAGCAAAAATGAGTCCTATCTAATTGGATGAAGTTGTAAGTTATAACCAAGCATATGACGACTGGCTGTAAATTTTGCCTCGATAAACTTTTTAATTTCAAATGTCCTTGGTTACCTAATTGCTCCAGATAATCCACTGTGAAATTCGGGTTGATAACATGTTTTATTCAATATTTCAATGGTGGGCAAAGCTCATTTTTATGCATACACCAGTTCAAATTAAATGGATTGGCCTGAGATCGATTCAACTCTTAACTGCTGATAAATTTACAACAAATTTGATTTATGCAATTGGATCCTAAGTGTTAAATTGTGATACACATTGCCATTTTTGCTGAAAACATTTTGGCATGGGATCTCCTAGAATTTCAATGCATGGGATCTCCTAGAATTTCAATTCAAAAAAATTACCCCCATTTGAGGAAGACACTGACCTTATATTGGGGTGTCTAGCAAATAACTTTTTGAGGAGCTTTTTAGTTAAAAAGAGCCTTTTTGATCAAAATTAGTTGCTTGATCAAGTAAAAAAGCTAATTTGAATATTTGGTGAAAGAGCTTTTTGGAAGAGTTTTTGAGTTCAAAAAGCTAATTTGAAAAAACTAATTCCATGAGCTTTTTGGAAGAGCCTTTTGAAGAATTAATTTTTTATCTTACAACTTTATTAGAAAAAGTTAATTTCACCAAACAACTTTTCAACAAATAACTAATTCAAACAGTTAATATAAACAGATAATTCAAACCACTAACAACTGTTTGCCAGCACCATTGTTTAAGCTACTGCCTGCGTGACTGTTAGAGCTCATTTCTCCAATGCTGATTGGTTATGCCATGGCCAAAATTTTTCATTTAAATGGCAAAAAGTCAGAAAGTTTACTCATATGTCCCTCTTATTTTCCACACTTCGAATATGTTGTATATACAATACTCTATGATCTTTATAGGAAGTAGGAACCCCTCCTCTCCAGAGTTATTTTCAATCAAACACCCTTTTCCATTTTTCCTGTGGCCCTCTTCAAATAATTAAGAAAAGCCCAACAAAAAGAGAGCAACCCATCTTCCCCCCTTTAATTTCTTCTCCTATCTGTCTGTCTCTCTCCCCAACATTCAAAAAACTTTAAGCAATTCTCTGTTATCCAGCACCCTCTGCCCAACAAGACAAACCCCACCAAAAATTATCAAAAAAATTGGAGTTTTTAGGGGTATTTTAATCAGGGTGCACTAACCATTTCATCAATTGAAAAGTTGGAATCTTTTTGATGTTCTAGGTGTTTCTTGGTTGATGAGTATTTTCTGATTTATTTGTTTGTTAGAGTGGATCGGAAATTTAAAGGGTGTGGGAGAAGATGGAGGAGAACAGCATTGAATGTGTGAGCATGTCTTCTGCAGAAAGGTCATATGAAGCAGAGGTTAATTACCCTCAAAGTCATCATAATCAATTGTCAAAATCTAGGAGGAAAGTAGCAGCTCCGTTAATTTCTTCGGCTAATAGCGTTGTTGAGCTTCTTGAATGTCCTGTTTGTGCTAATTCTATGTACCCTCCCATTCACCAGGTACCCTCTCTCTCTCGAATTTTTTTTTTTTATAAAAATTGCATATGGCCTGATGGGTTCCTTGTGGTTTTGTTCATAACGAGGATGATTATGTGATTTGGGTTTCGATTTTTGGGTATAAAGGAAAGATGTATTTGGATTTGTCCAGGAGTATTGATGGTTTCTTTTTTTTTTTTTTGTGGTTTTGAAATGTTTGATTGAATATGAACATTTGGGGATTTTGTTGGGAAATTGCGTTCTTGGTGTTTTCTTTTTTCTTTTTTTAAAATCTTCATTTGAAAATGTTACATTCTTTTTGCCACCTTAGCTTGAAATTGGGCAAAAAGAAATCAGCAAAAAAGACGTGTTGGTATTGATTTTAGTTCGGTATATTTCAGGCTGAAATTTGCTTGATGCAGTTGTCGACCTTGGGGTGGCATCTTCCTATATAGGCACGGCGATCTTTAGATGTTTACCTTGTAAATGCTACCAACTTATTGCATTTTGTGTTTATATGTTTTGTGGTTGCTTTGCTGCAAAGTAGCTAAACTTTTTCAGAATGTGGGGAGTCATGCTTAAAAGCAGATTTCTGCAGTAGGCTATGGCAAATCCATGGCAAAGAATTGATACTGCAGCAGTGCCTTGGTTCTGCTCTAAATGCAGGACGTCACACAATACAATGTCTTAGCATTAGAAGCTTAAGAGCTGTGTTAATGAATGACATTTTAAGTTGACAGTCACTTGGAGTTGGTTATCGTTCCCAGTCGCTGATAATGTTTGCTGTGGTCAGCCGTATATGAGGTTGTATGAGACATTTGTAGAAATCCATTGCTTTTTAATAGCTACAAAAACAACCTAATTAGTCCCGCCTGAGGCTAAGGTCTCTAGAGGTTTATGGATATGCTGCCAACATATATGAATTTCAACAACTTGCAAATGTCAATATGATCCCGACTATTCTCTGCTTATTGAAAACATAGCATGTGTGAAATCTCTTGGTAAATACATTTGGGGATCCGTTACCCAATTTTTGTAGTCTGTATGATTGTTATATATGCCTTTCAAGGACAAATTTCATGCTTCTCTGTATGATTGTTATATATGCTTTTAAAGGACAAATTTCATGCCTCTTTTGTAAAGCAAGGGTTCATAACAGGGTTCATGCTTCTTTTACAGTGCCATAACGGACACACACTTTGTTCAGCATGTAAAACAAGGGTTCATAACAGGTGTCCTACCTGTAGACAAGAGCTTGGGGAAATCAGGTGTCTGGCGTTGGAGAAGGTAGCTGAGTCTCTTGAACTTCCCTGCAAATATAGCTCTCTTGGTTGCACAGAGATTTCTCCCTACTATAGCAAACTTAAGCATGAAGCAATTTGTAACTTCAGACCATTCAGTTGCCCATATGCTGGTCATGAATGCTCAGTGGTTGGGGATATTCCTTTCTTGATCTCACACTTGAGGGACGATCATAAAGTAGACATGCACATTGGCTCCACATTCAATCACCGCTATGTAAAGGCTAATCCTCTTGAAGTTGACAATGCGACCTGGATGCTAACGGTAAGTAACATCTTTTTATGAGTTTATCCATTCCACTATTGAGAGTGGAACACTATAAGTGGATTTTAGAGTCTGACAAACTCCTAGCATGATAGCACTAGGATTACTCTGGGGAATCAGTATTCAGTGATGTCTGAATCTGTCATATGAAATTCCCATGATTTGATTCTTCTTCATGGGGGTCAGCATATTTCAGGCCTGTTCTATTCAGAACATGAACGGAAGTTGGACAAGCTCATGTTAAGATCTGACACTGTTCCCTACTCCCCCCCCCCCCCCAAAAAAAAAAAAAAACACAAAAAAAGGTTCAAGGTCACATTGTTTCTGGGGCAAGACAAATTTGGGTGGGAAGGATGTAAGATTTTCAGACAGTTAATGTTCATTACTGGATCCTTGTGGCGAAAACTTTACGGAATGCTTGTTGTAGAGGCTGGTTTGATATGATATCAAGGGCACCCTACAAGTATTGCCGGGGCGTAAGTAATGGTTCCTTTTTTCCCACCTACCCAGAATCAAGTTTGTATATAGCAAGATCAATGTAGTGTGAGACCTGAAGCAGTGCATTGTCTTTTTTCCCTTTGTTTAATGAGAAAATTTTATTCTAAATCCTGTATGCCACCAGAGTACAACTAACTTTCACTGTTTGGAGCTCAAGTCTATCCGAGTCAGCTGGGTCATTTGCCTTCCAAAGAGTGTGTGTTTGGAGTTCAGATCTCTAAAGCCTTTAACTTGCTCATCAGCTTATACCGTGGCAAGATCGAGATCAGTGGAGACATTGATGGGTCTGCTGAACATTGTTGTTTAGTAGTGGCTAGCTGATTATCCACCAAATAATAGCTTTTTGGAGTGGAATCCGCTTGTGATGTGCAACTTTCTTCACCTGATGTTTGATTTCTGAATGCAGTAAGTGAACTATTGGAAGATTTGCCTCAATCACAGTCTTCAATCCCTACTTCAAAGGAAAACAGGCATTTAGATGAGCCTGAGTCATCCTTCAATGTTCAGCCATGCCTGTTTTCTCGGTTTGCCTAATTCCAAACATGTACACATTTCATTTTAGAAAATTATCAGGTCCCTGCGCGTTATGCAGTTGGATGCACTTGTGCCTTCATAGAGATTCTGGTGTCCCACATGGTGTCAATCCACGATGAGTTATTGGTTCACATTCTCGTTCACATTCTCCTTAACCTAAATATGAATAGTTAATGTCAATACTGGCCAGCTATTAATTAAAGCATGCAAGTTTGACCAATACGCACTGCTTAATCTTTTTTTTTTGTCCTTCTTCTTCTTCTAAGGTGTTCCATTGTTATGGCCACTATTTCTGCCTTCATTTCGAAGCATTTCAGCTAGGCATGGCTCCAGTCTACATGGCATTTCTTCGCTTCATGGGTGATGAGACAGAGGCCCGAAAATTCAGCTACAGTTTAGAAGTGGGTGGGTATGGGAGAAAACTCATTTGGGAGGGAACCCCACGGAGCATTAGAGACAGCCACCGCAAGGTCAGAGATATCAATGACGGGCTCATAATCCAGCGTAGGTTAGCCCTTTTCTTCTCTGGTGGGGACAGCAAGGAGCTAAAGCTCCGGATTACTGGAAGAATCTGGAAGGAACAGAATCTAGATTCTGGAGCATGCATTTCTACACTTTACAGTTGAGAATCTCTAATTTGGTTGCCTTGCTTTCTTCTTTGCTGAGTTCGGGTCATATTCGCAATTTTTTGTCCTCATGAAGTGTGAGTAGAAGGCAGTAGTTATGGGTTGTATGGTGTCATCAAGATAATGATGAACCAGTTGGGCAGATAAGAATAGAGAGGGTCCTAAAGGGAGAGGAGATTCAGATTAGTTCACAGAATACCCCAGATTTTGGTTTGTAAATCTATGGAATTTCATGTGGCTTAGAAGAAAAAAAGTGAGGTACATCCAGTTGATCGGGCACTGCCAGTCCTGTTTTTCTAAGCATATGAGCATGTGTATGAATTGAGCACTTCTACCTGTGTTCTGGGATCTATGTGAACTCAACCCTACTCTGTATCTGCACTCTTCTTCCAATGTGAAATGAAGTTGTTTTTGACCTCATTCTTAGTTTTTTTATTTTTTCTCCCCCTTTTGCCTTTTGTTTTTGGAAATTAAAAACAGAAAAAAAGAATCTATTTACAAGATAACAAATAAGAAACAAAGAACCTATTTAGAGAAAAAAGAGGGTTTTAACAGAATTTCAGTGGTAGTTTCAGGCTTTCAGCTTCTCAACTATAATAACCCTATTTCTCTCTTTTGCGCCCCCCCCCCCCCCCCCAAAAAAAAAAAAAAGAAAAAACTGTAACCCTATTTCTTCTTTTGATATTTCATGCACAAAATGGGAAAAATACTTGACTCAGTCCTTAGGATCATAATATTGCTCAGTACATTGAAAATAAAAGTTAGAAGCTGCACCAACAAAAAATTTTGTACTCAAAGCGTCCTACAAAGAAGAGAATAAGAATACTACTGTCTTTTGGATTCAAAGAATAAGAATACTATTTTTTTGACATCATCATATTCATTAGATAAATATTATATGATTAATGAGGAGTAATTTATCTACAGGATTAAATATGTCTTCACATATTGAGCTAATCTTAATTAAATAAATAAGAAATTCTTAATAATATTATTATATCAGTCACAACAAATAATGTTAAATGTTAAGAAAAATACATTAAAACAAGCTTTGAAACTTATGTCTTATAAGCATAATGCCATAATTTCACACGCCATGAGTTACATAGGGCCACCAAAATGATATCGCTTTTTTTTCCCCCTCTTCCTTATGAATTTGTGCAAAAACAAAAAAGATTTATTATTTAGAGACTAATCAACAATTTATAGAAAAATTAACGGTATAGAATCAACAGAATAAAAGACATTAAAGTAACAAACATATTGGCTAATGTAATCAATAAATGTAACCAAAGATATGAGTGCATATGAAGCATATCCTATTCCCACTCTCTTTATACTTTTATCAATCAATTTTTTGACTAGAAATTGAACAATATATACAACTAGAACAATTTCCTAACTACTAGAGTGGGTGATACTTTTACAAATAGCAAAAAAATGATATATTTGCATGAGAATCACCCCCTAAAAAAAGAAAAATTAATGTAAAATTACTTGGGTATTTCAAACTCGAATATATAATAAGGGGAATTTTTTTTCATTGAGCATTAAAACCTCCAAAATAAAGCAGTCTTGAGGATTTTTTGTAAACAAAGAAATTGTGTTTTGAGACTACGGTTATTGGAATCAATGGACATTCATGTAGGTATTATTCATTTGAGTAAGACCATTTATATCTGAATTTTTTGGAATTCTATGTAAATGGAATCCATGTTAAGAGTGGTTGTTATTGTTGTTGTATTTTGAAACTACTCCCATAGTCCCATGAAATAAAATACCCTTGGACTATGTTACAAATTGCAGATTTTGATGAAGTGAAACAAATTCGTACTTGAAGGCTTCTCCACATTGTTTCAATGCCATTCTTGTTATCTGCAATTGCAAATGCAGAGATAGGAAACCATTGACAAGGAAGGAGCTGTATTATCCCACGCATAGGCATAGCTCTTGTTATCTGCTCCTTCAAGACCCTAATCAAATGAGTTCAATCCAAAATTAGCTGCTTAGATTACAATGTGTACAAGGGACGCTATTTTGCCGTCGGCTAGGGTTTATCACCCTTTTCCGATTACCAACATTAGCAGGTCGAATACCACCACCTCTATTCGCATTCGCAAGCATTCGGAGCAATTCAATTCCTTGAAAAGTATCAGGCTTGGAGCTCTCCTCACTCGCCGGAAACCCTTAATTTTGTGCAAATCAACAGGTGACGCAACAAATTCAAGCGCGAATGATGATTTCGTGACTAGGGTTTTGAAGGAAAACCCTCACCAACTAGAACCCAGGTTCCGGGTTGGGGATGCAGTTTATACTTCGACGGAGAGAGAGAGATTGAAGAACAAAAGTTTTGATTTTGGAGCATTTCGTATATTGAAGAGGCTGAATTTGAAGGAGAAGGTGACAACCAGTGAGGGTTCAGAGAAGATTGGAGATGAGAAAGTGGAGGGAAATGTGTATTTGAAGGATATTTTGAGGGAATACAAAGGAAACCTGTATGTGCCTGAGCAAATGTTTCAGGCAAATCTATCTGAAGGGGAGAAATTTGACCAGAATTTTGAGACTTTGCCAAAAATGAGCTATGAAGAATTTGTGAAGTTTATGGACAGTGATAAGGTTAAGTCGTTAACCCTCAAAGAGCAGAGTGGGGTGATATCAGGTGTTGGGTTCAAGGATTTCATTGTTGAATTGAAAGAAATTCCTGGTGACAAGAGCTTGCATCGAACCAAATGGTGGGTTATTGGTTTGCTTAAAAGAATCGGAAAACTTAGTTCTTGTTAGTTCTCAACTGTTTGAGTAATGATCTGTAGATTTGGCAGGGCAATGAGGTTGAAAACTGATCAAGCTCAAGCACTCTTGGCGGAGTATAAGGGGCCTCAATACGAAATAGAGACACAAAAGACGGTAATTTTATGTTTTTCTTTTATCTTCTGCTGACGGTTAAGGTTTTATGTACCAGGTATGCTGAGATGGCTGTGATCATAGCGATTGCAGATACTTTGCTACTACATTCTTACTAAGTAAGGTAGTGGATGCTTTGGAAATGCGAAAAGATGCCATCTATTTGACTCTTTCTTGTTTTAAACTGAAAATAGTTAATGGTTAGATAAGCTTCTAGCCTCTAAATGAGTTTGAAGTAAGATAAATTCTAATCTGGTAGATCTTTCCAGGAGCTTGGGTTTGACGAGAGATATACCTAAAGATCGAAGTCATAATCCGTATTTTGTGTCAGCTTATCTCAACATCCAAGCCACATTAAGATTTTTGATATTTTCTTTTGACTACCCTGGGAATTAAGTACATTAGCACTGGTATTCTATTTTGTACTTAAGTATGTTATGCTGGTGTTATGATACTGAGCTTTGATGGTTACTATGTTATTAGTTGCATGGATTCAATTGCTAGCACAGGCGTTATTATTGTCTGTTGTTCAGTATTACATGACCTACTTTCTCTTGTTCAGTTCTCCATGTTCAAATACATACACTCTCTTGTCCTAATGCCTTGTCGGAAAAGCCACCCCTGTTCCATGTATTTACCCAGAGTGCCGTGTTCAATATACTCTGCCTCTTGTTTGGTTTTTGGAGGACAGTCAAGAATTTAGCTATCGTCATGACTCTTGACTTATGTACTGTGAGTCATCCTTCTAATTATCGCTGTCAACATATTTGATGATCTGAATAATTTCATTCCCTTTGAGCCCCGTTATTTTGCCCTGTGCATACAAGGTGTCTGTAGGTTTGTAATTATAACGACCCTGGGCTTTCACATGCATAATTTCTGTGTTATGGTTCATGCATGACATTGAATTAGCCCCTCTGCCCTGGTGCTTCATTTTTCATAACTTTGCAGAGCAATCATGAACAAGTGGCAGTGCATCTTTGAAATATGTTCTTCAGAATTTTACTCAAGAATTTTCAACTTTCTCACTAAGTCATTGTTCTTTATGCAGTCATGGGTTGGGAAATTACCTGAGTATCCTAATCCTGTTGCATCCGCTATATCAACCAGAATCGTGGCAGAATTTAGAACGATCTCGATTACCATGGCAGCTGCTGCGCTCATTGCTGCAAGCTTCCTTGCTTCATTTGTTGTTGCGGTCACTAGTTTCGTCTTTGTTGCCACTGTATATGTTGTCTGGCCGATAGTCAGACCTTTTCTCAAAATCATCTTAAGCATTGTATCTGGTATCTTTGAAAGAATCTGGGATAATCTTCTTGTTTTTAGTGACAGAGCAGTATTTTCCAAGCTCTATGAATTTTATACTGTTGGTGGTGGATCTGAAAGTCTTCGCATGCTGAGACCAATCATGCTCGTCTTGTTGACTATGGTTCTCCTTATCCGTTTTACTCTTTCAAGAAAAGTCAAAAACTTCAGGAAGTGGGTATGCCATTGACATCCACAAATTGGTGACAACTGCAGTGAGGAATACTATGTGTATGGTAATGGTTCTGTGCATGCTAATTTTATGATGCCTGTGCAATGCAGGATATATGGCAAGGTATGAATTTTTCACAATCCAAGGCACAGGCTCGTGTTGATGTAAGTTTCTTCTAAGAATTTTGCTTATTTGTGCCTCTTTTCTTAATTAGAGGTTGTTCTGTTGGGCACCTGATAACATTCTCTTAGGGTTCAACTGGGGTCACTTTTGCTGATGTGGCTGGCATTGAAGAAGCTGTTAAAGAACTTCAAGAGGTACTTTCTCTCATTTTGATGACATCAATAACTATTATGGGTTCAATAACTGCTATCCAGTTTGATTTTAGAATGTAATACCGACTACACTGAGGAAAACATTGGATCCTTGTACTGCAGTAAACTGTAGTCACTTGTTTGAGGTTCTTCTAAATTTCATGGTGATATGACATTTTTATGAGATAGAATTTTCAGCCATTGTGTTGTATTGGTGAGCAGCTTCAATGCTTTCTTTTCCTAATAAGTGAATTATTTAGTTGATAACACTTTCATGTCGTGATTTCTTTAGTTAGTCACTTATTTGAAGAATCCAGTCCTGTTCGATAAGATGGGGATAAAACCTCCTCACGGAGTCCTTTTGGAAGGGCCTCCTGGCTGTGGAAAGGTAACATATTGATTAAGTGGTCTTCTGGGATTTTGTTCTGGACTATGCAGAGTGAACGCATTTATGTCATGTTTGCCAGACTTTAGTTGCAAAAGCTATAGCTGGTGAAGCTGGTGTTCCGTTTTACGAAATGGCTGGGCCAGAATTTGTTGAAGTGCTAGTTGGTGTGGGTTCTGCACGTATCAGGGATCTGTTCAAGAGAGCCAAGGCAAGTGTTCTATACTTGTCTTCTAGATGGTTGTATGGTCTGCTGGTAGTAAGTTACAAGAACCTATGTGGAAACTGTACACACTGAATCCATCAGGAATTCTTTCTGACCATTCTAGTGCAAGGCTCCCCAGAACTCCCCAACCTGTCTCGAGGTTGCAGTCTTGTGTATTGGCCTGTTGCTGTTGCGTTATGCTTGTGAATTCAAGCTGAGAATGTGGAAAAAAATGAAAATGCAGGCATAAACTCCTTTGCACGCTTTCTGCTTGCTATGATTGTTTCCCTTGGATGACATTTTCTTTTTTCCCTCCTTGTCGTTTAATTTTTTGCAGGTAAATAAACCATCAGTGATATTTATTGACGAAATTGATGCATTGGCGTCACGGTACTAACTTTGTTGTCTCTTGTTTTTCTTTGAATTATTGATAATCATATATTTATAAGAAATAATGTGGCCTTTGACCCTGTGTTTGGTTGATATTCAGGCGTCAAGAGATGTTCAGTGGGTCAACTGACCACCTCTATAATGCGGCCACTCAGGAAAGAGAAACTACCTTGAATCAGCTATTAATTGAGCTTGATGGGTTTGATACTGGAAAAGGTGTTATATTTCTAGGTGCTACAAATCGGAAGGATTTGTTAGATCCTGCTCTCCTTCGACCAGGTCGTTTTGATAGAAAGGTTTGTACAACAATTAATAAATTGAAATCATTATACCCTCTGACCACTGCCTTCAGGTTTATATACCTTGATCTGATCCTAGCTTTGCACAACTAGTTCCTTCTTCTTGGAGTCTCCTATTGCAAGGTTGCAGTAGAGTTCTAGTAAAGCGTCTTCTATTTTTCTCATTTTCTTCCATTTTTCGAGTGTTAATATTGATGTTATTATATAAATCCTGCTGTTCTCATTATCTGGGTACCGCTTATGTAGATAAGGATACGACATCCTAATGCTAAAGGAAGATTGGACATTCTAAAAGTGCATGCGAAAAAGGTGAAATTGTCACCATCCGTTGACTTGCCCACTTATGCAAATAACTTGCCTGGTATGGCTTCTATGATATGATCTTATTACTTTACTGATTAGCCCAAAAGCATGCTTTGTATTGTTCCCCTGGGAAATGTGCCACTAACTTGGGCACCTTTCATGCTGTGGTGAGACTGTCTTTGCCACTTGGATATGTTGATACCTGAAACTTGTGTATATGATGCAGTTTACTGGCTGTTTTCATAGAGTGGACATTGAGAAAACCCACCTTGAATGTTCAGGATGGTCAGGTGCTAAATTGGCACAGCTGCTACAAGAGGCTGCTCTTGTGGCTGCCAGGAAAGGACATGAAGCGGTTGAGCGGTCTGACATTGATGATGCGGTTGATCGACTGACAGTGGGGCCTAAACGTGCTGGGATAAAATTGGAGAACCAAGAGCAACGTCGCCTGGCTACAACTGAAGTTGGGACTGCTATAACATCTCATCTGCTTAGAAGACTTGAGAATGCTAAAATTGAACAGTGTGACCGTGTGTCTATCATCCCACGTGGCCGGGTAACCTTGTTTTCTTTTGTTTCTCTTCCTGGTAATTATTTGTCATCATAGTAGTACTTCCTTCCATTAGAGCACAGCTAGCAGGACTCAGTAGTTTTCTTGTTTCATTATTGCCTGAAAGCTAAGCATTATTTCTTTAATGAGCTCTATAATAGTCTCTGTCCTGCAGAGTGTATGTTAAAACAACATCGCTTCACTTTTTCAGTGAGTTCGATATACAGAAGGGAGTCACAAATTTTGATTGTTTGTATTTTGCTGTAAATATTCTTAAATTTTAATCTTCTGCAATGTGAAAGTGGTAATCAATGATGGTTGTGCTGTGTGCGATTTATTCGAGTAACCCATAGAGAATCTTATTTGCAGACATTATCCCAAGTTGTATTTCATCGCCTTGATGATGAATCATACATGCTTGAGAGGCGGCCACAGTTGTTGCATCGTCTTCAGGTGCTGATGTTTAAGATTGCTCCACTTATTCTAGTATATCTTCTCTAGGTGCGCATTGCATCTATTTTACTTGGCATGTTTTATCTACAAAGGTATTTCTTGGTGGGAGAGCCGCGGAGGAAGTCATATTCGGGTGTGATACATCCACAGCATCAGTTGCCTATCTAGCCAATGCTACGTGGCTTGCCCGTAAAATTATAACCATGTAGGCTTCATTCTTGTGCTATGTAGTTCCACCATTATCGTGTTATGCCTTCATTTTATTTATAGATGTGTTTCTTTATGTTCTGACAGATGGAATCTGGAAAACCCTATGGTCATACATGGAGAGCCATCTCCCTGGACAAAAAAAGTTAAGTTTGTGGGTCCACGACTGGACTTTGAAGGATCCCTCTATGAGGACTATGGCTTTTTTGAGCCCCCAGTTAACTTCAATTTGGATGACCAAGTTGCTAAGAGGAGCGAGGACCTGCTGCAGGACATGTATGAAAAGACAGTTTCCCTCCTGAGGCAGCACCACGCAGCTTTGCTCAAAACAGTGAAGGTATGTTATGTGCTGGTTGCAATGCCTGTTCCTATCATGTTGTCACATTTTACATTTGTAATATTACGCTCTATGTTATTTTCCTCTGTGGTGTTGATACAACAACTACTCTGTGTGGATCCGGCTTCAGCAGGGCTGGGCAAATCCCACTTAAGCAGAATAGCCTTTTATATGAAAAGAATCTGGAGAAAAACAAAATTTCAGATTGAAGCCTTTGATGAGAAAATTCTTGAGGGTGCAAGGGAATACGAATAATAGCTGGTATCCAGTGAAGTTGAGACAAGCTTTGTGAGCCTTGCATGGTCCAGGCACTTTCTTTGCATATTTTATTAACTCTTTAAAGTGAGACAGTCTCTTAATTGAGACAAGCTCTTTATTCGTGAATCATTTTTGGATCAGTAGAGTTCAATATAAATAACTATTTGAGATTTATCCATTTCGCTTGTGGAAGATAGTGAATGCGGTGATCAGACCTGCATTCTCATCTCTGTGGCATGTTTTTATTTCAGGTTCTATTAAATCAGAAGGAGATGAGCGGAGCAGAAATTGATCGTATCCTCGACAAATATCCAGCTGAAACACCAATAACTGTTCTTTTGGATGAGGAATGCCCTGATAGCCTGCCTTCCTATAGTGAGGAGAGGGGCCAAGAGCTAGAGCACGTCTTTTCAACCACATCAACTGGTGAAATGGCATGATACCAACGCTCCAGCCTTACGAATCCTTACTAGTTCTTCACGACGCTGCACTAAGCAGAATGAAGTTATGCAGAGTTTTGCTCGAAAACGGTATACTTGACGTCTTTCTGCCTTGAGAGCCACTGAACCGCGTTGGGCTTGATTAAGCTGATGGGATTGAGTTCAACATTCGGATCGACAACCTAGAGCCGTAAGAGAGGAGTACAAGTTTTACAGGCGAACTTCTTGATGCATATGAGTGACTCCTGAAATTTTTGATGTGTATTGGCTGTGAGCCGTGGCCTTTTTTCTGAGTAGTGTAGGTCAAGGAATGGTGTATCATTGGTATGTACAGGATACCTGGCTGAATTTAGTGACTGTTCTTTTCTTTTTTCTTTTTTTGGTTTTTGGTTGTTGGGAAGCAATCATGAAGCAAATTGCATTAAATTTTTGGGCTTCCGAGCCGAAGAATGGACAAAATTGCAGGTATGAGTATGACTTCGAGCGGGTGCGTTGAATCTGGGCTCAGTCTAACTTCAGCCTTGCCAGTGTGCGTTGAATCTGGGCTCGGTCTAACTTCAGCCTTGCCATTTTGCACAATCGCAGGCATTACCCAGTGATGCCCCCCCACCCCACCCCCATAACGTTATCGTTTTTGCTTTTTATAATATAAAATATAATAGTGAGAAGAAAACACTGTATATTGTTTAGAGCATTAAAAAGGACAGTCTGGTGTACAAATATTCTGCGTTCACTTCGAGTCTGGGGAAGGACTCTACCCAAAGGGATGTATTGTTTGTTTTTTTTTTATAACAGTGAGAAGAAAACACGGTGTATATTGTTTAGAGCATTGCTAAATCAAATTGTTACCTGCAAACCTAACAACTCTAGTGATCAGGGTTTACAACGTACCTGATTGCACTTATGAAATAACGCAATGGCCAATGAGTACTAGTAAGTGATATCTTATGAAATATTTTAGGTAAAATTTTTTATTTGAAGACTAATGCAAATATTTAAAAAGATAGATAATGAAATGAGACAATCGTTGTTTGATAGAAGGAATTGAATTCTCAAATGCAATTTACATGACGTTAATGATTTTTTTAATGATGGAGAAGCAAAATAATATCGCGTAAAGTATTTTGAACACTATCAACCGTAAAAGTTAATTAAAATTCTATATAAAAGTGGATAAATGTGCATTCATGCTATTAACATTACCAAAATTTTAACCAGGAGGTTCTTCATTAATTTTGGGTGCAAAGTTCAAAACCTATTTCTCTAAATTGTTTGTTGCCCAAGTCAAGTTCGTAGGGAAACACTTCACATATGAAGAAGTCGTTTCTAGTGGATCATCATTTCGTCGTTCATAGACACGCTCCAAAGTTGAGTAAATTTTAGTTGTCCGAGCCAAAGGTTTTCAGTTACACAACTCACAAACTCTCTCTCTCTCTCTCTCTCTCTCCATCCCTGCAGTTTCCATTGAAGGAACGAAGCTTTAGGGTTCTACAAGAAATTGAATCGCAACGCATCGCAATCTATCTCCATTGATAGCAGGAGAGAAAATCAGCACCCCTCGGTCAGTGATAATCGATCAATTCCTTTAGAGATCGGAAGAAAATTTGAAATTCTACGGACAAGTTTGCTAGGGTTTTCATGTATATCGAAGCTTTCATGTCTGACGAATGGAGCTTGCCTTGTTATCTTTTTCATCTCAATCCTTCGTTTTAGCCTTCGCTGCCACCTTCGTATGCTGTCTGCTCGCCCTTTTTAGCGTTCGATTTCTCTCGCCTTCATCAAAATCGCCATCCAGCAGTGTGGATACCAGTACGGCGAGTGAATCCAAGGATTGTAGTTTCTCCTGCAACGGTGCCGTTTTGAACTCCAATTCTACGGCGGCGTTGGCGAACGGCAGCGACGAGATGCCGGCGATGGTGGCGGCCGCGGCGGAGAAACAGACAGGTGCGTCGATGATGGAGCAGTTGGTCCCGGAGATTACGACTCACGCTCTCAGCTATTTGGATTATCCTAGCCTTTGCCGCCTCTCCATGACTAATTCCCTAATGCGGAAGGCTGCCAACGACGATAATGCCTGGAAAGCTCTATATCATAAGGTATGATGAGTAATAGATTACTGATTTCAAAGGTTCTATCTAATAATTTTTATAATTTGTCTAGTTTTGATTGTACTTATTTTTACACTTCTATGGTTTAAAGAGATTTTAGTCTGATTGCTGCTGATAATTGTGTTAATATGGCCCTATAATTTGCTATTTGCAACCTATTATAAGTTGCTTTGTGCTCATGGGTGTGCATTTCTTCTGAAGTGAAATCATGTTGAACGCCTCGATGAGTTGACTAGTACTGTGCTAAAGGTTGCTTGTTGATTGAATATAACTCGAGTTTTTCCAGTTATCATCACAAAAATGTGGTTGCCAGGTTGGACATTGTTGTTTTAAGTTATTCTTTCCCCTGCAGTTTTGTCTGATTTGAAGTGTTCATCCGTCATTTCATATTTGGGAGTCTTATACTGATGTTTGATATTACCAAAAGCCAGGCTAATGCTGCTCCTAATATCTGTTGGGTGTGATTTGGTTTGAGTTAGAATGCTGTGAAGCATTACTGTTGGTGAGCAACAGAACAGCCCAAATTCTGGGGTCATATCATCAATTCATTGTTATGATTAGAACCTCAATTGGAGCAATGCCTTGAAGTACTGATATTCATAATGAGTTATGCCATTTCTGTGTCACCAGGAGTGTATATACTCTTTCGCTTCTCGTGCTGAAATATTAAATCAGTGCCTTATTGCTTCAAAATTGAGTGGAACTCCACCTGCATTTGTTCATTAGTAAATGGAGTTATTATTGGCAGCTTGGATGACATGTCAATCTCCAAACATATGTAAGACATTATTTTGTGAGAAGAGTCAGATAGTTAAGGGCTGCTATGTTGGCAACCACGCAGATATCCATGTGGCTGACATCAGTTGGTAGTTGAAGTCCTTATTGTATATATACAGCGAGGCTTGCATTTCTTGTGATGTTTTGCATAATTGTTCGAAGGTGTGTCTACCTAGTGTTTTTCTTTTTGGGGGGGGGGGGGTGGGGGGGGGGGGGTATTGCATCTAGATCTACGTAGAATAGAAATATTGAAAAATGAGAGAACAATGTATGGACTTGTTTTTTTTTTTTTTTAATTTTACCAAATGTCAATTCTCTGTTTCTGCTTATATGTCTGCTTTAATTTTAGCCTCTTCAGCTTGCCTTTTTTCCCTGTCCTGTTCAGTTTGCTGTCCATTTTTCTTTTACGGTAATAATATAGTGGTCTTCACATAATTCCCTTTGCTTCCATTGGCCTGGGCAATTTTCAAGCTTGGCCCTCACACAAACAAGAGCTTTAAAGTGGAAAGGGAGTTGATTGTCTCCTTTCAAATAACAAATATCATGTGTCTTTATATAGTTGACTTGTTCAGCTGCTAGTTTTGTTGGCATTGATATGTCACTTTCGTCTTCACCATCCTAGGTCATTTTATCCCTGTATGGGTTCGCTATGCTGCTAGTTGACTAGAACCAATAGAACAGAAACTGGCGTAGGGGATGCTTGCCTTTGGTCCATGCACGGAGCACACCCAATATTAGAGAATCTGGCTCCTGATTTGGTTGTTTTCTTGAAGAACATCCATCCGTTGCTTTGCCGTACTTCTGTTGTAGCTAGATATGTCAAACAGTAGTTATTGGCTTGGGAGGTGCTTGTGGAAGAAAGTCCGCGCAAAGTAATTAGTGCACTTGCACAATTTTTTTTGGGATAGTTTTGATAGGTCAACAAAAGAATCTTTGATGGTGTTGAAATCTCCCTTGAGCCAAGACTTATTATTCTGGGAAGAGGAGGAACTTGGTTCCTCTTCATAGGATGTTGTTGATTTTTTGGTAGTCTCTTTCTGTGCTGTAATTAGCATTTTATTAGTATGCATGATTCACACCTGCTTTCTTTTGGTTCTTTAATTTGCATATGCATATAAATAAATATGTATACATAAATGTATGTATATGTATAAGAGTGTGTGTGTGTGCGCGCGCGCGTTGGTTGGTGCATGTATATGTATTTGTGCATGTATATATATATATGTATATGTATATGTGTATGTATTTGTGTATGTATATATATATACATGTATGTATGTATGTATACATACACACACACACACACACATCTGTGTGTGTGTGTGTGTGTGTGTGTGTGTGTGTGTGTGTGTGCATATAAGCTTATGAGGAAAAGCTGCATGAGTTTAATGCCAATGCTGTTCGATTGTTTGCTTCAGATGAAAATTGTCTTTCCTAGTCATTCATGTTTGTTTATGATACTTGCCTGTCAATTACCCATTATGCTGCATCCTCCTTGTCACAAGAATTTTGTCCCTTTGGGATCAAGAAGCAACATGACACAATGGGGAAGTTAATCCTGCATATTTACTTTCCTTTTTCTTCTCCCATTGTTCGTCACAGGGAAAATAATCAGTTTCAAAGATCAGATGAAAAGCAAGTAATTTACAGCTTTGAATGTTTGAATTGCATTGTTATATTAGCTGAAATAGTCCTTTTTGTTATAATAAGTTTCGCCATCTCATTGGTCTATAAGCAATCTTCCTTCAAGAAAAAATGTCATGTGTTGCTTGCTAAAGCACCAATGAGGATTTGTTACAAAGTAATGAGCAAAACTTACCTGTAACATTAATGATAGATGGCTGCATGTTTCTTTGGGTGAAGACAGATTGGTTTGTCTTTGTTTTCCTGTTCTAATATCTTTTCTTATCTGAAAACATAGGTGGATAGGGTAGGACCTTCTGAAGATTGGAGCTGAGGAAATTGAAAAGAAATCAGACCATTTGTGCTATGCATGATATAACACCCCCCCCCCCCCCCAAAAAAAAGCTTTGAGCAAGTTACCAACATGATTTCACTTTTTGGTTTCTGTTTGTTTGATTTTTTGTTGTCCATTGAATGTCCGTGATATATATGATCAGTAATAAATTTTCTTGATTACTGGTGTGTTTGTCTGGATATCTTGGAGGGGAAGGAAAAGGAGGAATATGTTCACCTTGTTTGGGTATAATAAGGGGATTAGAGGGCAGAATGGGCACGAAATTAAAACTCTTCTCCTCAACAAATTCGAGGATGGAAAAAAAACTGATGTAATAGGGTTGAATAAGTTGAAATCTTCTACTCCCTTTCCCTCCATTTAATCTTCTCAAAAAGGTTAGCTTGATTTCAATGACCTCTCTTCCCCTTGTACCCTGAGTTCAAGCGTAATATAAATGTTAAGTGCATGAAAGTGACTAATGTAGTTGAACGTTCTGTTGTAATTATTCTAAATGTAGTTATTTTGAATGAAATGCTATTTGAAAGCTGTTAATATGGATTTTAAGTTCTTTTCAGTTCCCACGGATACATTTTATTGATTCCCACCAAGTACTTTTCATATTCTGATGTTCACATGATCAAGTTACTTTGCTTGTTTCTGTTAGGATTTTACTTTGGAACAAGATGGTGTCAGACCAGCCAATGGGTGGAAAGCTTACTATGCCGCTACAAGAGCAATTGTGAATATTAATGCAGAATTTTTTAACATTATTAGGGAACGATCACTTCCTGCAATGAGTCGATTCTGGCTTAATACAGACTATGTGAAGTGCATTCATGCTTCAGGGGAACTTTTCTCAGGGTATGTCTTTGCACTTTGTTTTGGCATTTTGTGGTTGCAGATTTGGTTTTATAGACTTTGGCCTTTTCTGTTCATCTGAATAGATTGGTCTTTTACATCCTTGTAGCCACATTTAACCTTGTGCCTTCAGACTGTTTTCATGTGTGTATTTGAACCCATTGTTTCTGAACTCATGTTCGGCTTGACTTTAAATTTGAGGCAATGACAGATGATGTTTTTTAGATACGCCTTACTTTTTGAAATGGGTTAATGGTCCTACCTGGAATCAAACTATTGCAGATATGGTACAATGTCTTAACTGCTGCTGGGTCTTTCCGGGGGTAATTTCTTATTGTTTGCCAAATCCTTTCATTAGTCTATTCACATATATATGCCTATTTTAGGCAGTACTTGTGATACATGCTGACAGGAATACACGTACAGGGTGGGGGGTTGGGGGGGGGGGGGGGAGATGGCTGCCTTAATTGTTTTCAATTGCTCCATTTTATACACGCCTATGAGACATGGTAAGGATCTCTGGCATTGATTTGGCTGTCAATTAAAACGACTTTACCTGGCTGCCTGCATTTTTCATGACAAAACATGAGCCTTGGTGTCAGTTGCTAATCTGATGGATGGTGAAATAGTTGGTTTGTCTTTGGAGAACTGCATGCTTCATTTCCATTTACATTAGGACCTGAAGGCTTTTATTCTTCTGAGTAGCCCGAGAACAACTGATTTTCTAGTTTATCCAGATTCTCCTTAAGAAATGTGTGCATGGAAAGTATCATCATGGTGCGTATTTGTTTTGGTTTATCCGATTTCCAAAGCCTTGTATTTCATATTAATTCATGTGGTTTGATGCTTGGTGCTCTGGTGTAAATTTTCTTTCTTATGGCTTATGGGATATCCTGACTTGTCCCTTTTGCTCCCAGATACAATGCAGTTATGGAGAGCTGGCAGATGGCATTCAACTGGGAGCAACAAGGAGGTGCCTTCCAGGTTCATGATGTGCGAGCTCGGGTTCTGACCGATATGGCTTGGGTCACCATGAAAACCTATGTGGCCATGGATGCTGGTCCGTACAATGTCACCAACGTGTTTGAGTTCCACGATGGAAGGTGGCACATGGTCCATCATCACTGCTCGGTGATGCTGGTTGACGGAGATGTTGGTCAGCATGCGTGACTGAAATCGGAAATCAAGGTAATAATTATGAATATAGTAGCAAACTGGAGAATAGTACAGCATTATTGTCTTTTAGGGAGAAATTGAGTTGGGAAAGTTTATGGCTCCAATCCATTCGAATGAATCTCATGTATTTACAACCTCAGTTTTGGTGCCTCTTTCTGCTGAAGGGCGTCCTCTTGAAATGCATCATTTTCTTTGTCCTCATCACCTCTGTTCATTTTCCTTTTCCTCGTGAGTCTCCGAGTCCTTGGTTCTGTTTGTTTGATTTGTTAAGAGCATGGAAGCTGTAATGAAATTAAGTAGTTGCTCTTATCGGTATCAGCGCAGTGATTTCATTATGACTGCAAAAGATGCCGGTTTTTGATGACCTTTGGATGCTATCTAGTATCTAGAGATGAAGGACGTAGCCTATGTTGTGCATGGCTCTTTAGGTGTTTCTTGCTTGCTGAGAAAGTGAATTAGAGAAAGTGAATTGGGATATCAACAACGTAACATCAGTATTCTACATCAGCTTCAACCTGTAGGTATGGATTAAACAAACTGCAGAGACCTGTATTATGAGTCCGCAAGAGCTCAGACAGTATCTTGATTAATTAATCTATGGCTTGGAACCATACTATCCCAAAACTTGGGGCACTAAAATTATTGCGAAAAGACTCCTGGGAATGTGTACTACAAACGTGATATGAGCTTGCACAAATTTGTCTGCCGAGACGTAAAGTATTCAACATAATGGGAGGAATTTGACAAATATTTCTATCCTTTCCATATTGCAACGCTAAGACATTATTATCAATAGTACCTGACGTAAGCACATGTGCCTACCAAATAGGTAAAGATGCCCAGATCATTTCCTGAATGGGGTTTCGATAAACTTAAAAGAAAGGACACTAGTTCAGGGGAACCAAGGGAAGCACAATCTTCTTGCAGAATGCGTGTAGCAGTAGCCGAGAACGGGAAAAATTCCGCTGTAAATGTACATAATGCATAAAATGATCTAAAAAGAGTCTCGCTACATGCCTTTACGACTACACAGAGACCAGGGGAACAGCGCCGATGAGGGAAAAAACCACCAATAAAAAAACAAGCACAAACACATTAGAACACCTTCAAAACTTGGTATCATTCTCATTTTATATTTTCAAAACACTCGACTCACAAATGCTTCGTGGTTGACCTAGAAGGGCCACTCGACAAGAAGCTCAGTTCAACCTTCCTTCCAGTTTCTGGATTGCTTTTTCTATTGCAGGCACATTCTTCTTGAAATTTGACCACTGGTCAGCTGTTAAGCTAATACCTGCAAGTATCAAAAAGATTCAATACTCTGAAACGGTTTCACATAATCCAAACAAACATCAATAATAATCCAAATCCAAATGTTCGTTCCAACACTATCAACAAATAGCTTAACAGTCCACATCAGAGGATTACCAAGGACATCACAAATGAAGCTTGAATTTCAAAGCCTACATGTAAGCGTTCCACATGCAGCTTAGCCAGGCCGATACCAATCCACTAATTGCATTCCATGAGAACTACAACAAACAGGACCTATAAGGGCTTCGCTTATCACCAAGATTAACCAAGCCCTTGAGAGAGACAGAAACAACCGTGTTCAACGTCTCCAGAAGACAGCAGAAACATGCCGGATTCAATGAAGCGATTACCCTCACTGAAATCACTTAGAAAGATAAGGGGTTTGGGGCTAGGGTGGCTGGAGCCTCCTGACACCTGAAAATGAAGGCTATTATACATCATTTCCAGGATTTTTACACGAACGTCCAAAAACTTGTTAAATGGTGACTCTTTATTCCTATTGACGTCTTAAAAATGGTCTACCACATTTTATGGCGATTATAAATATTTTAGAGGGTATGCTTTTGCCAACATAAGGTTCAATTTTTGCCATATCTGGATCAGGCTTCAAAATATAAAAGATGATACCCACGAAGCTGTTTTACCCATTAAAGAAATTATAGAGGTATTAACAAAACACTGATGAGGTTTTGGAGGTAGTATGGCCACTCTCGCATAACTCCAAGAACTTAGGCCATTATAAGCAATATTCAGGATTTTTGAAAAATGTGAGAATAGTTATCAAAACGGTAACTTTGTGCCCGTCACAACCCTCAAAATGGTACGGGATATTTCAGTTCCATTCCAAAAAATTTAAGAACATTATTCACCAGCACAACCCAGTTCTTTTGGAGTTTTGTAATCAAGCACAAAGCAAATAAGATGATGCTAATGAGGTCAGTAGAATCGCCAAAATACAGGAGAAAAACATTTGCACCATCGACAGTCACATCAAAAAAGTACAGTAGTCAGGACCTCAAGGAACCCACAAGATGAAGCTCACCCACTGTTTTCGCAATTTTGACGACATTCACACAAGAGTTGCCAAATGCCCTCAAGGTGTTCACGACTTTGGGAAAATATCGCAAGATTTGCCAACTGGAAACTAGACAGTCCCACAAACTTTCAGAGTGTTTTATGTTTA
>JACYFF010031956.1:207772-223959 GCA_017589665.1 Selenicereus undatus | reverse complement strand
TGTATGTCTGCGGCGAGTACTGGGGATTGTACTAGTTTCCGGAAGGGCGGCATTCGGCACTTTGATGTTTTGTCAGGGTGACGATAGCGAAGTCGACAATTTAGGTAAGACACTATTTGTTTTTGTCATTCTTTAGAGCATTCACAGTGTTAATTCATTTTTTGGATTATCAGTGGAAATCTACTTTTATCACATCAGTTTATAATTTAATTTTTTAACTTTTAATTTTTTTTTTTTAATAAAAAGTTCACTACTTTAGCTCATTAAAATAAAATAATGTTCATAAACTCACTTCATAACACATAATTTTATTTTTAAACTTTAAACAAAAAAAACTAATAAAAAAAATATTAAAATAATCAACAAACAACTCTCCAAGTCCCGTGAGGCTCCTCTCTCTCATGAGCCTCCTCGCGAGGCATTTGCTCCAAGTCAGTCATTGGAGCTCTCCCACCTACCTCACCCCTTTCTCTCTCCTCTGATTTGCCTCGCAAGCCAACCGTGAGCAATAGTTTTTTTTTTTGTTTAAATTCTAAAAATAAAATTGTGTGTTATAGAGTGAGTTTATAGGTATTATTTTATTTTGGTGAGCCAAAGTAGTGAGTCTTTCATTTGAGAGAGAGAAGATTGCGAACCAAAAAATTGGATTGCAAACTGATGTGGTAGAGGTAGGTCCCCACCGATGAACGTGGTAGAGGTAGGTCTCCATCAATGATCCAAAAAATAGATCACCACTTGAATGCTCTTAAGGGCTATTCTTTTCGCTAGTAAATGAGTAAAGTTAGTAACAATTAATAAAAATTATTAGAAGTTGATATTTTTTTTCTGAAATGATTGATAATAGTTAGTTAATGTTAGTAAAGATTGAAATAAATTGGTGCAGGTCGGTAAAAGTTAGTGAAAGTTGGACAATATTAGTAAAAAATATAAATGAGTAGAAATATCTTAAATAGAAATTCTGAAAGAAATTGGTAGACATTGGTAAAAGTTGATTAAAGTTAATTTGAAGTTGAAAAGGATTATAATTTTTTTTTTTAGAGTTGGTAGAAAATGGTAAAACTTTATAAAAATTGGTTGAAGTTAATTGAAGGAAATTTATCAACGAAAGAAACATGCCCATAGTCCTATAAGTTATAGGAGTTACTCTTTTAAGTTTTAAGTCCGATGATGGGCTTGGAGGTATGTTTGCTACCAAAAAAAAAAGATAAAAATAGCTGTTGCAGGTTGCCACACACTGTCATTTTTGCAATTCTTTTGGGGTTGGTTTTAGCCTTCTAGGCAAGAGGCGAAAATTCAAGCAACATTCACAAATATTTATTTTGCGTTATCTTCAATTAATATGAACAAAAGCATTAGAAGAATATGATTCTCCTGAAAATATATATAAATGTATGCAGGTGGATTAGCCTTAATTTTACTTTGAAGTTTATAACAGATGATCATCACATCGACTTTTCAAAAGACAGCAGCATAACCATCGATCATATGCACAAGGAACTTAGCTAACATTAATGTCTTATAAGCATAGCCAACACTACCTGCAAAACAAAAACAAAGCATACATTATAGACTGGAATATGCTGTTAAGAAAACACTGATTAGAAACAGTCACATGATGCACAGACATTTTCCAAGAGTCGGAGCTGAGTAAAGCCATATACCATTGTATATCTCAGTTTTGACAATTTACAAGAATCTACAACACAGAGAGTGAACTGCAAAACCAATGGTATATCTTAGCACCTTCGTCGAGGATTGATCTGCTTAGGATTTGTTACCTCTTGCCTCTCTTCCGGTCTTTTCCTTTCTTCCTGCATAGGAGTCGCAGTAATCATCAGAGGGATCACAAGTTTAGACAAGCTCAGTCATCGGACAGACAAAAAAAGGGGCGTATGAGAAATGAAAACAGCGAGGCTAACAGTTAGCAAATTACAAGAATATTGTATGAGGTGAAGAAATGTGATTTATCAACCATGTTCCTCTACAAGTTGCACAAGAGAGAGATTATAGCTGTGACGTAGATATGGATGTATTCTACACAATCGGAATTCCAGGTTGACAAGATTTTACTTTGTTAAAGGTACAACTATTATTTTCAAGAACTGAACAGCAACTCAATCACATAACATGACGTAAAAATAGAAGTCACATCTACAAATTAAGAGGCGTGGAGCATGTATATAACCTAGTATGCCAATTGTTTTTTGTCGAAACCTCAGTTCGGTTGTATGCATAGCTCGTCTGTTTATGCCCAGTTAATATAAAATTTCAGAGATCATACCTTTTTCCGAACTCATCAAAGTCATCCGTGGAAGATCCCCGTTTGCCGCCCCCAAATGCAACTTCATCCATACTTTGCCCACGTCTTCTGTAGCTACCACCAGAGGCGACAAATCCGGGACAAGGCCTATAAGCCTTTATTGGCCACCAACCAAAGCCTGGGATAGTTGCAATCCCACCTTGTATCCTTCCCTCACCATTGCAGCCTCTTTCTACTTGTTCTCTCCCACATCCTTTGCAGCCACTGCTTTTAGAAGTAAATTTTGAACAAGCCCAATAAGGAATACCCAGAAACAGAACATTGAGCAGAAACTGGTTTGTCAACTTGGCTAATTGAAAAGTTCATTCAGGATGTCAACTAACGAACTTTCAATCAGAATTCCAGCTGTATTGGCAATTGGCAAGCATGCTAAAGTGAATATATTCAATTATAACAGCCTAAAACATACCATCTTCCCAGTATGATAATAAAAATCACTTCTTTAGATTTAGTATAGGGGCAAAGTTCATTCAACTGTCAACTGTCAAGGGTGTTAATCAGTAAGATTCATAAAGTTGCAGCAACTAATGCAAACACAACCCATTGGAAATCCTTGCTGGAAAACACGATCGAAGTTTCACATTTAACAATAGCAGCTGAGATTGAACAGCAGTCTTTCCCCTCAAAAAACTACGACCCCACACCAGAGATCACCCCCGCCCCCCCCCCCCCCAAAAAAAAAGAATCCTTGGAAGAGAATTACAGGAACAATCAAGCAAAGTCAGAGACACACCAATGTGGCCGAAGAAATGCCCAACAATTACTGCAAGAATATAATCTACTGATCAAGAATCACCAACTAAACATTCCCATCAAATGTAGTGCAAACTAAAAATAAAAGACAACATGCAGTTCAAACACAAATCTGAAATCTTTGATGGGTATTAAATCAAGTCGGGATTAAACCCAAATCAAAAATTTGAAAGAAAGAACTCACAAAACATCAGAAGCATCTGATCAAATGAACAACAACCACAGGCTAATAATTCCCAATTTCCCATCAAATGTTGTGTAAACCAATATAAAGGTCAACATGCAGCTCATACTTGAGACCCAAATCAGCTGTTTTTGATAGGGACTACAATAAGATCAGATTAAAACCCAAATCAAACAATTGAAAAGAAAGTAAGCTAGAAATGGAGGAATACCTGGCACTGATAGGAAGAGCATCCGGCTCGTCACGAGCATCAACAGAATCAATTGCAGAAGCAGGAGAACGAAGAGGAATAGAATCTTCTTGTTGCTCAACGACGGAGGAAGAAGAAGAGAGACAGATGAAGGGATTGTGTCGATGTTGATGCTGATGTTGTTGGGTCTTCAACACTGAAATGTGAGATTGAGAAGTAGGGATGATGATGTGGGAACCGTGGCGGCGGTGAGAGAAGAACAAAAGGGGCTGCGGCGAAGCTGATGGCAACGATACGAGGCCCTTCATTTTCTTTCTCCTCTCCTCTCCTCCGCTTCCTCCTCCTCCTTCCCTTTCTGTATCTCCTCACTTCTTGCTCTGGTCCAGTGGTTGAGGATGAAGCTCTGAACTAGTTGCCCAGATTTTGCTTCCTACCCCCAACAAAAAAACCAAAAAACAAAAAGGGTAAAAAGAGATTTGAGAAAGGTTCCACCGAGATTTGAACTCGGGCTATTGGATTCAGAGTCCAATGTCCTAACCACTAGACCATGGAACCCGTTGGTGTGCTGCAGTTGTATTGGCATTATACAAAACGTAAGTCGACATTTACTGAAAGGGAAAATTTGATTTTGATATTCAAAGGAATGGTAACCGGCTTGCTCACTGTCTTGTCGAGTTACAATCATTTAGACTAGGTGAAAGAATTTGGATTGAGAGAGGGATGGACATTGTTGATGATTTTGCATCAGATGACTTCTGTTTGATAAATGCATGAAAATGAGTAGAAGACATTTTAGAACTAATAAGAAACAGGTAATGGAAAAAGAAAGAGATAAATTCATTGGAGATTAATAAGCCTACCGACATCAACAATGTAAATACGATGACTCAAGTAGATATAGCACTCAGTGTCATGAACAAATCTAGAATCCACCAAATCTAATTCAAAACATAATAGACGATCATCTTCGCATGCATAGAGTGTGGCTTCCCATTACTAAAGTTTTGGGAAATCGACCATGTATAAATGTATAGTATTCTTGAGCACGAGGTGTTAACTAAGCGATACAAAGATAAACTGAGGAATCAACAGACATTGGAGTCAATTCAAATGTGGAATTTGTTTTGTTTTGGTTCTCTGCTCGTGAGATTATGGACGTTGTTCTTGCAGACAATGTAAGGGTCACATGGATGTTGGATAATTAATGAAAATTATTTTGGGCCTTGTCCCTCTTCCACGCTCACAAAAATAAAAAAGGATACTCTTCTTCTGAGGGTAAATCTTCAAACAGTGTGTAAACCTTGTGGAGGAGATTTGAAGCTAACATAAAAACCTTGCACCCTTAATGCCAAATGTCATTGGAAATCCGACTCAAACACTTCTAAATAACACAAATTCCAACAATTTTACAAACTTTAGAGATTCCACAATGGATTATATTAATCTTACATTGCGGTTAACTTTAGGATGGTGAATATTTTAGTATGTTTATTTTGCATATCAGTTTGATATAGGAAACACTTCTTACTTAGGTAACTTAAAATCTAAAATTTAAGTGCTATTTGAAATAAGTCATCATCTTTGTTAGGCTGAATTTGATCATTCGTGTCGGATAATCACATATGAATTTGCTTACTCCTAACTCCATTGAATAATTAAACAACCTATTAGCTCTACCGTAATTTACAAAATATTTACCCCTTCACTGAGCCCCTGTCTCAGGGGTGTCCAACGAGCTAGAATAGGTCAGGGGATAAGGGAACCAAAGCTCATCCAAAAACTTTTAAGAACCAAGTCCAATCGCAAAGGCTTATGCACATAGCACAACATTTTTACATCCTCCAGATCGAACTCTTGCATGAAAAGTGTGAGAATGTTAGCTTCTCAATCACCAGCTATGCATATGTGCAAACTGGGTTAGCTTCCCCACCCTTTCTTCTTCCTTGTCTCAATCGCCAGATCCTCATCAGCTTCTTCCTTTCTTCTTTTTATTTTTCTTTGTTTACAACTACTTGTCCAGTTAGAGCAAAGCTGAAGTATACATGGATCTCCAAAATATGCTGGAAGTCTCAATGCCTCAGTTGATGTCGAAGAACCCAAATTATGGCTAATGGATGGTCAAGATAGGCTTGCGTAGCTCCAAAAAGCTTGAGGTTAGAAATTAAGAATCTCTTATGTATATTTTGCTTTTCTTTTACTTTTTCCATGAATATTCCGCAAACATAAATGTTTGCAAAGGTAAGGATGCTTACATCTTGATTTCCCCAGTTCTTGCAAAAATAGATCTATATAGAGAGTTAAGTTGTGTTGTTTTTATTTTCCATGAAAACTACCCTTCATATGTATTAATTGGAAGCAAATTTTTCGGGGGTACTAATCTTAAGCCATACTGAGTGAGCTAATCAGCAAACAAATTATAGCTCGTTTATTTTAAATGCAAAGCTCTTAGTTTCCGTGACATTCTTGATACATGTCAAATTTCCCAAAATATGTCTTCCCGATATGTTCTAACTTTAAAAATTGTCAGCTTAATTCATTAACACTATTATACTGTAGTTAACAAAAGGATCTAATTTGAACACTATGATCATAGAAAATGTCACATAACTAGCTGAATCAGTGAACTGTTCACCATAGGTGGGACACAAAAGCCTCCAAAAGCATCGTGTATTAATAGGGACATCATGTAATCCCTATGATTGTTTAAGGCTTAAAAAAACTGCAGGACCGAGAATTGGTCCACTGGTTGCCCACAAGGGGGAAAGGGGAAGAATACGAGCAATGACAGACGAAGTTGTTACTTTAACCTACGTGCATGAATTGTTTATCATGGGAGAGAATGTAGAGCATTTGAAGGTTTAAGAATGTTTGAAAGGGTTCATGATTTTAAAGCCAATTCAAGTAAAAGTTTAAATTGATGGTCGAAAATTTATGAAATATTTTATACTCTGATGTGCCACTTTGCTTGAATGTTTGTTTACATTGAAGTGTAGATATCGCAAAGACCACCTTATTTTGCACATTAATTCAATATAGAGCCTATAACTGAGACCAATTGTTTGAAAATGTTCTAATATTGTATTCCATTTCTTAACACCATATAAGATCGCAAGTACCTCAACGATGACTAATCCTTCCTCAACTAGCCCTAGCAAAATGAACAAAGAAGGGGGCTTGAGAGGCTGGGTCGCGGCTCCTGTAAAAGGAGACCTGATCCCCAACCTGAAGGTTCTTGGCTCGAACAAACTCAACCCACCCGGCAGAGATGACTGGCTTGAGGTAGGGTCCAGTTTGACGCGTGAAGCACCGAAGGACCCAACTCTGGCCATCTTGATCTAACAGTTGGAATTGCACATTGTGACCCGGCATTGCATTAAGGTTGATGGCTGGCCTTCCTACACCCTCGATCAATGCATCAACATGTTCGGTTGGCCAAGCCAACCTCCGAGTTATGTCTGAGTTGGTGAGCGTCTTTGAAAAGAGGAACTCAAGCGGATAGTAGGCATTTGGCGCTACAGCCATGCGATTTGTGGTGCTATATGTACGTATGTGCGTATCTTTGGTGTAAATGGAGGTGCAAAGGCTTATTTAGGAGGAATTTGAACACAAGTCCCTCGAAATGACTTTCAAAAACCTTACCAATGCAGCTAAATATTGGCACACACATATAAATATGTGCCTATAAGTATTATGATTATGGATAATTTGAAGCTAATCAATTAGCTTCATGTACTTGTGTCAAACTTGGAGAGTGTTAGTAATTTATATAGAGGGAGAATTTTAGAGGGGAAACTATTGGGGCTCTTGAGTAGTAATGGTTTTCTAACTGTTGTTGGTCTTGATGGTTGACTCATTTCAACGGCCAATACAAGGATTGCATGAATCAGATTGTACGATCCAATGAATCAGATCATGCCCAGCATCTACTGTTAGTTTCCTCTCATTATTATGATTATCACTAAGTGTGTCCGCGTCTCAGCATGTAATTAAACTATTCTGTTATCCAATCATATTTGGGTGGTGAGATTCATCTGTCAGTAATTACTAGATTGACCTCATTAAAGCCATTTGTTATCTACTTTTGATGGATTTCATGGTCACATCCTCAGATATTCAATATATATGATACCATGAATGAAATCTCCTGGTTGAATGAATTTAATCATGCTTATGATCTAGTCTTGGTATATCTTTTATGGCGATCTATAGGATGAGGTTCTAGATCTTATCTCCCAATCTTAGATTCACAAAGTTCCTCATTGCCGGAATTTGAGCAGAAAACAGTACGGTACTCTTGAGTGTAGATTCCTTTAATCCCCCTCAAGCAATTATAATCCCATTAAGTTAACCAACTCAATCAAAAGTTTAAGCTAATGATTGAAGATTTAGGAATAGATTTATACACTAACACGCCCCCTCACGTGAACGTCCCTTTGGACTTGAAGCGTGATTGTCGCAAAGGTTACTCCTACCTTATGCAATAAATCAATAAGGGGTGTGCTGAAATTCGAATTCGAGACCTCTCGATTAGAAAGACTCTGATACCATGTTCAATTTAACCAACTCAACCAAAAGCTTATAAGCTAATAGTTGAAGGTCCAGGAATATTAAGTTTATACTATAACATCTTGATAGAATCCTTTTCTTTACATACTTAATAATAGTACGTTTAACCAATATAGTTTAGTCCAAGTGGTTTAGTACCTGATTTCTTTAAGGACTCTTACTCGACTGGTACATGTCTTGCTAATCAAGATGACTTAACAGAGTTCTCTTTCTTTCTAACAAAAGATATGTATATTGGTGATGATATATATTTTGCTTCAAAGGATTTTCTTAAGTATCTTATATTAGCATAATATATTTATATGGCATAAAATCACCAAATTTTAAATAGTTGCAATTAATTTTCAATTATGAAGCTTTAAGATTAAGTGGCTATGTTGACGAGTTACTTCAGGTTGCAACGTTATCAACTACATGAGGAGTATTACGTACCTAGGTTTTCAGAGGAGCTTAAATTTTGAGCTACTTTAGGAACATAGACCTTCAGAGGAGTGTTACCTAGATTTTCAATATGGAGTATTTGTGTCCTCGCATTTCTCCATAATTTTTCTTTTTTTTTGGGATAAGAAAAAGGTAGGGGATGTTATATTCTCCATAATATAGTGAGCATTGATGTGTCGCAGTCCAATCTACCTTTTCCAGTTTTTGATCTTCAATTGATTGTCCAAAAGGGGGGACAAAAGAAGAAGAAAAACCATTTTTTTAGGGGAAAAAAATCTTTGATTGTCGATTATGTTCTTGTACTTGGATGTCTTGGTTGCAAAAGGTGACCCTGTTTGCCTTTGGCGGGCTCCATTGCTTGGCATTAAGAGATTCTCCAAAGATTTAGGTATGTTTTGCGTTTTGCCTGCCATTTTCAATTAGATTAGAACATTATTATGGATATCTTCTTTTAGGTTTTTTATTGGATTAACTTTTTTTTGTTCGATTCACACTATTCCCCTTGAATTCTATCCAATTGATGTTCTTTTCAACTTATTTTTGTTGAAATGAATTGACCCGAACAATTTTTTTCTAAATTAAATTGAGTTAAATTTATTTATGTTGAATTCTAAACTTTAATTTCGTTGAAGAAAATTAACCTGAATTAAACTAATTTTTATTGAACTGAACTTAATTGAACTTATTCTATAAAGAAAAATAAGTTGAAGAAAATAGAGCTAACCGTTGAAAGCTCAATCCGCCACTCTGCTGTCAAATTTTAGCATAAATTTTTACTTATGAGTCCAAAAAGAATTTTACAACTTCAAGCAAGTGGTATCTATATTTAACTGTGAAAAATTATTCCAATGAAATTAACACTTAAAAAAATGTATCGGATATAGTTATTCGATTATGTTTGGCCTAGAGAAAGCTTCTGGTTACAATTTGTTTGTTTGAATTTTGTACCTAACCATTCAGGCACGTCACATTGAAAAATAGGTCGTCTGAGGTTATTGGTAAAACAAAAGGGGAAAGGGGAAGCTGAGAGGTATCTTCCCATCTTATCACGGGTTCTCTGCATCTTCTCTGCAGCCAACTTGTATAATGTACATGAATTGTGATGATGACTTCATCAGGGCCATTCCCCTGTCATTCAGTGCCCTTCTTTATGTCTTTTTTAAGCCGGCCTTTCTCACGTAGAGGGGATGATGCCACTCAGCTCCCATCAATTATATTCAACATGAAAAAGATGTCTCCTCTCCAAAAATCCGTAGCCTGCTCTCACTATGTCTTCTCCAAAAACACCCCAGGTTCCTTCTGGTTTCTTCCCAATTTCTACTTTATTTATGGACTTCATAATAATGCTTTCCTGAATAAGTTTTTACTTTTCACTTTTGGGAGTACGTATCTCTATCTCTTCTCTTGGTGGGTGTTATTACTTTCGCTCTTAGAGCAGTTCTTTCAAATTTTTGAGATTGAATTATTAATTGATAGCATGATCAATCTGCAATTGATGTCAATACTTCAAATATAAACTACGAAAATAGATAAACTTTTTCAAGGAAAAGACTACACATAAAGTATGAATCTCCTTACAGAGACTGCCTCAAAGTACTTATTGAGTAAAATTTTCTCAATCGAAAGGTTTATTTTATTATTTTAGTTGTGCATTTATTTGAATATAATATCAATTGTAAATGTGGTATAACTTTAACTAATGAATTTTTTCTTTACTTTTAAAAGTCTAATTAATTGGGAAACTTTTACTTGGAGATGGGGGTAATCTTGTTTCTGTGCTACCTAACCTCTTGTTTGAGTTTACTTGGTCAACCGTAACTTAATGTAGTTGTACTTACACAATGAGTTGAAGGGTAACATATTATGAAAGAGACTGTTAGTCAGTCAACCACTAAGTTTCCAGCTGACAAGTTGTGGCTTGATGATAGATTTGATTAGCTTGCTTAGTTGCTTAATTCCCAATGTTAATTTGTTATTTTGTCTCTGTAAGAGATAGACAAGCTGCCTAATTTTACTCCACTAACTGACATTATGCAAGGCAATCATTCTACTAATATGTGTTTTTTTTTTCAAATGAACCGCGAATGTAGTAAAATACAATGGGAGAAGGGGATTCGAAGCTAAGACCTAATATACTTATGACCTCAATCCTAACTACTTGGCTAAGATCTCATCGGTAATTATTTTACTAGTGCAAGTAGGTTGCAATTAGGGCTAGTCATTCTTTGGTCCAAATTCGAACTGAACTGAAGACCGACCTAGACCAGACCAGACCGGATCGAGCTGAATGAATTTGGTCCGATCCACAACCCACAAATTTTATTCTATCTTCCTTTTGGTCCGGTCCACCGGTCTGGACCGAGGACCGAATAAAAAAAATTAAAAACCAGTTTTTTATTTGTTCAATTTCAATTTTCTTTTACAACTTATAATTTCTCATATGTTCGAGAATATTGATTTTTTTCATGGTGAAAATATATTGAAATTGTTCATATTGAAATAAATATAAGATGTTCATATCGTAAAAACATATGCCTTTGACGTCATCCAAGTTTTCGATTTTGCTAGCGTGACAATTTGGTCCTGTCCAGTCCAATCAGTTTTTTTTTATCTGGTCCTGATCCAGTCCATTACTTATTTGATCTGATGTACAATCCATAACTTCTCTCTTATTCGGCCCTCAGTCCAACCTGATCCGGTCTGATCTGGTCCCAGTTTAGACCGATGAACACCCTAATTGCAGTAATTCGACTCTATTATAACATGGGAACAATAACAAAAAAGATTGATACATTTCCA
Organism: Selenicereus undatus; assembly: GCA_017589665.1. Lineage (NCBI taxonomy): Eukaryota > Viridiplantae > Streptophyta > Magnoliopsida > Caryophyllales > Cactaceae > Selenicereus > Selenicereus undatus. The sequence continues at coordinate 212,706 of JACYFF010031956.1, read as the reverse complement.
CTTATGGTTGTAATGAAACCAAGCAAGCCTGACCAAGCCTTCATGCTCTAGTTAAATCGGGCTCGATTGGAGTCCCAAGTGGTTTGAAAACATACCGATGTGAGCACGAGCTTAGTCAGACTCGGGTCAACTTTACAAGCTCGATTGGCGAGCCTTAGGTCAAATCTAAACCGAGCTGAAATTTGACCAAATCAAGCCTGAGCCAAACCCAACGGGATTAAGTGAGCTCGGCTCAATTGTACCCACTTCCTCTACCAATCCTAGATGGACACAAAAGCATGCAATAGGCCCGAAACACTAGAGACTTCACCAAGGCCCAAGGGGCCGGTGTAAAAGTAGAAGAATATCATAATATAATGATGTGATTTAGGATGGGCAGATCAGTAGGAAGGCATGCGAGATTGAAGGATATGTTTGTTTTTCTAAGTAAAATGCGTGTGGTTGTTGGGAACATATTGTGATTGTGCAATGAACCAACCAACACACCGACCTACCAACATCATACCTGAAAGTTCTGGCCGGTGGGTCTTCTCTCCTCTTTTCTTCTGGTCACCAACTAATTATATTATGGGATCGAATTCAATTATACGTACGAGGTTAATTTATCAATAAAATAAATGAATATATAATCTTTATTATATTATATACTCATAAAACAAAGTAAGTGTAAACCCACCAAACACGTACGATTCCCCCCTTTTCATTTGCCCTTGGAAGGGGGGGGGGGTATGCGTACCTGGTGTACTTATTTTGTAGCTGATAAATTAAGTGTTTGATGGGGAATTGAAAACATCGTGTACCAATAAAAGTAGGTAAAACTTTTAACCTACACCACGAAATGAAAATTATTGCTTGATAGTAATAGATCTTTAACTAAATGATTTATTATGTTGAGGTGAAAGATTTTGGTGTATAAGATCTAGTTCAACTTGCTTATTGGTTGATAAATTGAAGTTTTATCGGAGTAGGTCTCATATGAACACGTATATAAAATCCTTATAATTTGCTATTTTAACCTTTCAAATTTACCAAGGTGAGTAATTACAAAATTATGTGATCGATAAATATATTAAATGGAATTTAACCTGATGATTTTGAAAGGATAAACAGATAATGCATGACTAGGTACGAATATTGAGCATGTTTATTCTTGTTAGGAAATAGAGCAAAGTAATAGCGGAAGCAATAGGATAAAAACAGATATTCGGAAATTAAAGGAATAATAACAAGAACAAAACAACAACACACAAGATTTACGCGAATCCCAAAGCGAAAAAAACCCACGGATGGCGACGAGCACAATCAATCCACTATATGAGCAGGGAGAGTACAAAACGATCACAATCACAATAAGTGATTCGATCTCCAATCACAATAAGTGATTCAAGACAAACCCTAACCGCCTTTTATTTTCGGCCACGAAACCCAACATCCCAACAATGTCCACCTTGGACCGAAATCTCCAATCACCAACTCTATAACACTGTCATAGCACCCCGAAGGGTGATGCCCCGCCAAAGGGGCAATGCCCCGAATGGCGCTTAGATATTGTAAATGTCAACTAAGTCCAAGCAAAGCTTGAACTTAGCTCTAGGAGATGACTTATATGAACCTTTCTTCATATAACCTGTCGTAGTAGATGCCTGCAAGATATAGAAGCTTCTATGCGTCAAACCCTTTAGTAGAATCTGACTGCCATTTGGGACTTTCAGAACTCCACCTTCAGATGAGGTTACTCTTGAAGTCAGGAACGTGACGGACATTCGATAAAGTCCTGACAACACCATTATGGGTCTTGATTTTAACAGTACCGATTCCAGTTACATTACGTTGGGCGTTATTGCCCATGTGAACAACAGTTGAGTCAACTAGATCATATGTTGAAAATCAATTCTTATGAGGACACATATGATAGGTACACCCATAATCAATCGCTCCCCATTTCAGTTGAGGTAGCAAACAGAACGCTACCATCATAATCAGATTCAGCAAACGAAACTTCAGCAGGCTCATGAGAATTATCTTATTCTCTTTCCCTTTTCTTTTGCAGTTGCCAACAGTTAGCAACAATATGACCCAATTTACCACAGTAATTGCAGGTCTTACCAGCGTGAGGATTTCTAGACTTAGAATAGTTCTTACTCCTATTATCGTTCCTCTTTTCAGTTGTTTTACCCCTTATTACTAATCCCTCAGCAGAATCAGCATGAATGTCAAGATCAAACTTCTCCTTAGACAACAGGTTTGACTTAACATCCTCAAACAATATAGTATTAGAATTACTATATAGCATTATCTCCTTAAAGTGTTTATAGGAGGGGGTAAAGACACAGCAAGCATAATAGCTTTATCCTCATCCTCAATCTTTATATCCAGACTCTCCAAATCAACAAGAATAGAGTTAAACTCATTCAAGTGTTTTTGAATAGGGGTACATTCAGCCATACGAAAGGTGTACAACCTTTCCTTCAAATGGATCTTGTTGACTAGACTCTTCGCCATGTAGAGTTCCTCCAGCCGAGTCCATATATCCACTGCAATTGCTTTATCGAGCACCTCTCGCAGGACATGTGGTGCCAGACACAACTGAATGGCTGAAACCGCCTTCAACTCAAATTCTTCCCATTCCTCGTCTGCCAGTGATCCACATCTCTTCTTTTGGTCTGTTGCCCATTGTTCGTCAGTCGTCTTCTCGGGTTTCACGTGAGGTCCTTGTAGAACTTTCCACAATCCATGCTGTATGAGAACTGCTCTCATCTGCACCTTCCAAATGTTAAAACTAATCTCCCCATCAAATTTCTGAATATCAACCTTCATAATTGAAGACATCCTAAACCAAAGCTCTTATACCACTTGTTAGGAAATTAGAGCAAAGTAATAGCGGAAGCAATAGGATGAAAACAGATATTCGAAAATTAAAGGAACGATAACAAGAACAAAACAACGACACACAAGATTTACGTGAAACCCAATGCAGAAAAAAACAACGTAAGGCGACGAGCACAATCAATCCACTATATGAGTATGAAGAGTACAAAACGATCACAACCACAACAAATGATTCAATCTAATAGCAGAATTACAACCTCTCTTGTAATTTCTCTCAAAGTCTCTCTACCTCTCAATGTGTTTAGGGATTCAAGAGTTCAGGGATGATTTTAGATCCTAGGTATGGCCCCCTTTTATATGGTCTAGAAAACCAGAGTTTTACCCTTAGAGACAAACCCTAACCGCTAGGAGAAACTGCGCTTTAAGACAAACCCTAGCCGCCTTCGATTTTGGGCCACAAAACCCAACAACCCAACAATTTTGATAAAAATAAATTTAAACTTGTTTATCATATGAAGTATGTTAATGTTTGATCAAGTGTTCGAATCCCAAATTTAACGATCATTTGTTGTTTTTACTTTTTGACTACTTAAGCTACAAGTCCGCCTAATTTCCAAAGGCTTGTGTGAAGTATTTAATTTAATAGTTCAAGTTACATTTGTGTCTGCTAATTATGCCTAAAGCTACACCATTGCACCACCTATTGCTCACAAGTCGGGACTTTTTAAATTATTTTATTATTACTTTGCATTATCTCTAGTATAGCATGAATTTAATGAGTGAGTGCATTAATGAATTGGTCCTTAAATATAAAATTTGCGAAATCAAATCTTAATTATGTTGGTCGAATTTACTAATAAATTTTGGCATATAGACATAGGAGTTTGACAAATAAGAGTAGAATTTAATCAAGTTGTGAATTTGAAAAGGGAACTTATGAATTTGAAAATAAATTTGGTGAATTTGGGATTCCTCATAGGACTAATGCAATATTATGGGTATTTAGTGTTGTAAAAAAAAAAGGCGAGAAAAAACATTTATTAAAGAATGCTTGTTCATATCTAAAATATGGTAAAAAATCTTATCAAGAAAAAAAATACGGTAAAAAGTGAATCAGGCTCAACTATTTCACACTTTTAATGTGCTATATTAAAGAATGCTTGTTGTTTCTTTCTACTCATTTTCTTGGTAAATCCATTGAATTACATAAAACCATTCTAAATTATAGACGAACTATAAACAAAGGAATATATGCTCTCAAATTAACATCATATAATGTACGAGTTACATAATGCAATAGTCCCAACTTTCGATGTATTGAACACAAAAGGTAAGAGCAAGGATAAAAAAAATAATTTGAAAAGGTTAGAAATATAAAACTTATGTATAAAAATCTCAGGGATATAATTCAACTTTCTTAGCGTTTTCATGCAGAAAGCTAAAGAATCTGTTTGTCGAGTGGGACTGAGTTAGTGGAAAGCCCAATAGGTTACTCACAAGAACCCTCACTTCATTATTCAATTTTATCGTGTGGGTTTTGTTGGCCCATAGTTGCCTTACGACGTGTAATCCAAATTAATTAAAGTTTAGATTACAATTTTGGCCCTGTTTGGCAAACAGCTGTTAGCTGTTATCTGTTAACTGTTTGTATTAGCTGTTAGCTGTTAGCTGTTTGTTGAAAAACTGTTTGGTAAAACTAGCTGTTTCTGACAAAGTTGTGAGACAAAAAGCTAATTCTTTAAAAAGTTCTTCCAAAAAGCTCATGGAATTAGCTTTTTCAAATTAGTTTTTTGGATCCAAAAAGCTCTTTTAAAAAGTTCTTTCACCAAACACCTAAATTAGCTTTTTTACTTGGTTAAAAAGCTAATTTTGGTCCAAAAAGCTCTTCAAAAAGCTTTTTACCAAACATGGCATTTGTAATTAAGGTAACTTGATTGTGGCTCTTGTTTATGTTCATAAGCTCCCAGCAACCTAATTACTGTACTTAAATTTGTTATATGCAAAGTAAGAAGCTGCACAAAATGAATATATATATATATATATATATATATATATATTAGTTTTTAATATCACTCACCATTAAAAAATTCTTGGTCAGTCATGAT
>JACYFF010031956.1:177543-207372 GCA_017589665.1 Selenicereus undatus | reverse complement strand
CCCCAAATTGCAATTCACGGGCCCATTTGTCTTTCTTTTTATATAAAGCAATCCACCCTCTTTAATTTCTCTCTCTTCTCTCAAACCAAAATCAAAGCAGAACCCAGAAAAACAGAGCAACCCGTCAAAAATGGGTAATTGCTCTCAGAAAAGCTCAGCAGCAACGGCCAACAAAGCGACGAACTTCATCCGAATAATGACGGATTCGGGTCGGGTCATGGAGCTTCAGGGCCCGAAGATGGCCCGAGACGTGCTCGACATCTTCCCGGGGTATGGAATTTACCAAAAGGATCAGTTTTCTCTGCCGTTGTTCGAAGACGAGGTGCTCCGCAACGGTCAAATTTACTACCTTTTACCGTTTGGAGTGAGCAAGAGGGTGACGGAAACGAGAACGACGTCGTCTAATGGGTCGGCGAGCTTCAGGAGGGATCAAACCTCTGCGTTTGAGGTGCTCCCGTCGAGTGGGAACGGCGTTTGGAGGGTGAAAATGGCGATTGATAGTAAAGAGTTGGAGGAGATGTTGTCGCCGGAGAATGCGGAGGCGTTGATTGAGATGATGAGATCGGCGGCGAAGTCGTCCTCGCCGACAAGGAGGAGTCTTGGGTGGAGGAGATCATCAATGGCTGTGATTTCATGTGGGTTCAGGTCTACTGGCATGCTCATGGTTTAGTTACGACTCACGTATATCTGTTCATTCTTAGGTGTTTTGGAAGTGATTAATATATATTTTGTGTTCATGTTTGTACAAGATTTATGAGTTCTTAAAGTCATGATCATTATGATGATCAAATGTTTGAATTTTTTTTTTTTCATGCTCCTTGGGTCTGATTCGTTGTATAATACATACATATATGTGTCAGTAACTAGCTAAGTATCAAAGGAATATCTTTTCAATTCTATGATTTGATTTTTTATTGTTACGTCGGTTTTTCTCTTATTGTGTCTCATAGTTGTGTTGCATTACTTTTTGTAAAATATTTGACAATTCACCTAAAAACATTTAAAAATATAAGTAGTGAGAAATATTACAAGATCTAGTGTTCAAAACTAAGTAACTTTCTATATTATAATGGGTTTTCCGCTCTAAAATATCCCTATTTTCTTCATATAGATTCTAGACAAGATCTTAAAGAATAGCTTATACCCAATTGAGGATATCTTTCTAGTGCGAGCATTGATGTATGGTATAGTACAGTTTATGAGCATGACTGAGTGAAGGAGAGCTGTTTCATTTCATAACGTGAAAAATTTAATCTGTTTTCCTAATGAGATGTCATCGAATGGGCTTTTTTTGTTTTAGGGTGTGTTTGGTATACGCCGTTTGGTAAAATAAGGAAGGAAAAATCGTTTCCAGGGGAAAATCATTTTACCCCATTTGAAGGAAATTGTTTTCCCTTGAAAAAGTAGGGAAAACGATTTTCCAATCTCACTTTTCGTTGCCCAGTTTTGTCTCTTGTTATGTTTTCTTTTAATTGTGCCTAGAATCACTCTATTTTCATTCTCATTTTGTCTCTCATTCTTCTCATCTTCTTCATGTTCATCATGTTCATCGGTAATTTTCATCGTTAATCTCTGTAATTATTTCTTGAGTTTTCTGATCTTGTTACAGTTGCCCTTGTGAAGAACTTCGCAATCTGAGACACTCATCGTCTCCCCATTCATCATTTTCTTTAATCTGAATTTAATATCACTTAAAGTAAACTCGGTAATCCCTGGGAATAGTGAAAAAATTGAGATTCAATATTAATGTTGACTCTCTCTTTTGCTGGGTTTATTACTTGGTATATTTCTTACTGATATTTTGGGTTTGATTTTGAAGAGGAGAGAGAAACAGAATTCGTTGGCTGGGTCGGGTCAGATTAGTGAGTACGGAAGGGGGTTGATGGTAAAAAGAAATGAAGTGAAGACGGAGGGTTCGTTCTAACAAATAGCAAAAAATGAAGTGGAAAGAAAATGATTTTTCATTATACCAAACAGCTGAAAATGTAAGAGGAAAATAATTTTCCTTGAAAAAATATTTTTCATGAAAAATGATTTTTTGGAAAAATGATTTTTCCCCCTACCAAACACACCCTTACACAGAGAGGGAGAGATGTTATGTTACTCATGTATTGGACTTAGTAGTAGTGGGGGAATGCTGGGAGTAGCACTTGAGATGTGGCCCACCCAGGCCCAAATATTAGGGCCTTAATAAGTCTGGGAATTGTTTGGATCAGTGCGACTGAAGCAAATCATTATTTTATTCATAGCAAAATGATAAGCGTATTACTACATGATATTTTTTAAGTGTCTTATTTTTACTTAAAATATATATTATGGCATGTTAAATTTAAAAAAGAGCTGTGATATATGTCTTACTGTAAGACACTTTTAAATGTCTTGCCTTATCATAAATTAATATGTTTTATAATTTAAAACTACAAAATTTTTAATTATTATACTTAATTATGAATTGCTAACCTTAAATATTCATCAGCTATGCCGAAAAAGTATTAAATGATACCCTAATTGCATTAACCCCATCCGCGAGTACAAATAATACACGTATTTTAAAAATGTGACAAATTATGCATAAAAAGATGATTTTGTACAATTTATAAGTTGCAACATACTTTCATGATTTGATCATACCATCTTTTTCAATTTAAAAATATAATAGCATGATTTTTTTGTCAAAATAAGACACTTATGAAGTGTCTTACAGTAAGACACTTATCATTTTGCTTAAAAAAATGGTATGATTGAATAGTGGAAGGATATCAAGACTTGTAAATTTTGTAAAATCATCAATTTATACATAATCTTTCACGTTTAAAAAATCACACATATTATATGCCTTCGCGAATAGAGTTGATCCGTTTAGGGTGTCAGTTTGTATTTATTAACGTAACTAATGAACGTTAAAACTTCATAACTCACAATAAGTTGTAATTATTAAAATTTTGGTGATTTTAAATCATAAAATTTATTAATTTGAGTTAAGACAAGACATTTAACAGTGTCTTATAACAAGATATATATCATCACCCTTTATTCATAACATCACTATTGAGAAAATAAGTTATGGTCAAATGAATGAAATCCATACCATTGTCCCAATCTAAGAAGCTACTGTAATGATAATTAGAAAATAAGAAAGGACTCATCTCTCTGTAATAATTCATGTAATTAATTGGAACATAAATCCCAATTAAGCTACTGTACCTTAATTATTGGAGATGTTAATGTTACATTAATTACGAAAGAAACATACATGTAGAGATAATTACGTTGACATTGACATGCACCTAGCAAGTGTACGGTGCTGAATAAGGACTTGAAATGCGGCCAGCATACATTGTATTCACCCACCATATATAAGTGTAACAGTCATTGTACATCAATTCATGCACGAGAGACATGTAAATGTGTCATCACATCAGATAAGGTAGTTTTTTAGATAAAAATAGAGGGCTGAGGCTCCGTGAACCTACAGGAATAGGATAGATGATGGGTTGATATTGATGCCTTATCCTTCTATATCGATGTAGCAGTACATGGCTCGACCACCTGTAAAGTAAAGCTGGCTTACGAACGACTGGTCGGTTAACAGTAATGTAACTTGCTTAACGTACTGCTACGACTTGGACTCTTTGAAAGCTACCGAGCAGCTTACCTTGTCGTACAAAACTAATCAAATAGAAAAATGCATACATATCAATTGAAAACAGACAACTGTAACTCTCAAATGAAAACAGACAACTACAACTATTAGTATATAATCTGTACAAATATTCATAGGTGTTCTGTGAGTTTCAATACTTGCGCTAGTTTAAAGTTGTCACCTGATAATCAATGTTCAAACAATCTGGACTTTTTAAGTCAATAACTAATGTCTCCTAATGATATTCCTGCCCAAAGATAGATTAAAAACAAATAGTGTTGAGGGGATTAATTGTAAAGTATCTCTACATAACTCAAAAGAAAAAGATATTGCCTTCAAATTTTGTAACGGCTAGCAGCCATCCATGTTATTAGAAAGACCATAAATTGATAGTTATGCATGCACAAACGTAAAGTTACATCCAACGACTATGCATACACATGGTAGGAATGACACTGACGTGAATAGAACGTGAAAAGTCATATATCAAGAAACTTTAAAAAAATCCAAATAAGTGCCATCCCTACTTCAAATTTTTGATTGATTCATAAGGTTTACCATTCATATTCATAATGCATACCCATTGCTTTAAAATATATATATGTGCAAATAGCTTAAATAAGCTACACTCACCTCCCCAAAGAACTTATCAATTAAGACAATATCATTACTAGTTTACGGGATTTCGCTGTAGTTGGGCCAAAATGTAAATTAAAAGCACAATATTATTCACACAAGACATTTTATTCATACAAAAGCACAAGTTCCTTTGAATGTGACACATCACGACCTGACAAATAGTATAACAGCACCACCCACTCGAAAGAGAGACGGGGTGAAACCCAGTTGGGGGAAAATAGGCATAAGTAACTGAGGAACACAATCTGTGTTTACATTAGTGGTCCTTTACCATTCATCACCAAAACAGTACACTTATTTGTAAATACAACATACTCCTCCTCTGCATCTATGTGTGCCTTTCTCGTCAAAACCCTTCATGCCATTATCTTATCGTAAGCATATATATGTGTACGTATGTATGTCTCTATCTTAGCACTTTTGCTGTCTGTATGTCGCTTGTGTTTTGACATATTACATACATCCACTCCTAATCAAGTACTTGTAGTTTACACGCATTCTTCTCGGCAAAAATATCCAGAAGCGAAAGTGCCTGCAAATATCACAAGAAGGTGAAGGCTCAGTACATGCCTTTAACATAACAAAATCCCCAACAAACAACAATAATATCAATGTGAATCCTATTGAAGCGCGATCTAAGTTAGACATAAGTAAGCTAGCATAAAATCTTCACAAATCCAGGTCTACAACTGTCAAAAAATAAGCAAAGCCTTACAACAGCAAAATAGAAATGATAAGTGATAACTTAGTGCATATATTTACCTCTGGAACGCTTAATTCAAGACGAAACTTGGGACCGTCATAGTGGTGTAGGATCGGCCTGAAGGCATCCTCATCTAACGGCTCACAGAGTTCCCTACTTTGGACTCTCACCTACAAGTACATCCAACGGGACTAGCATGTTAGCTAATTTCAGTCTGCTACTCTAATTGGCCGGTGATGCATACAAAAAGGAGGAGAATTGAGGTGGCAAACCTGAGCAGGGAAGCGAGATTCACCAGGATTCTTCTTGTCCTCCCAAGCAGTTGGATCAATGTTTGTTCCCCCAAAACTGGCAGCCTGTAGATTACACCATGTAGTTAGCTTTCATTTTCAATCATCAAACACAATAGTAAAACTAGTTGATCACTAGTCGGTAAACCAGAGGTTATTTGCCTTCATTGATATGGGAACCATCAACAACCAACAAACCCTGACCAACTAAAATAACTAAACACCAACTACAATAACTAAGTACGTGCTAAAGGGTAGGGAGGAAATAAGAAAACATAAACATAAGCAAAGAAGGATACCTCGTATATACCATGGAGCTCGTGAGTTGAGTAGTTGTAGAGGAAAAGGGGTAATCCTGGGGTTATCTGCCTCACTGAATCCCGGTAGCGTGGTGGCAAACCTGAAAATTTAATGCAGACATGTCACCATCTCACCCTCAAGTCTCAGCTAGTTCTAACCAGCTCTAAATTTAGGGGCTTCAAACGCGCTTTTAGCAATCCATATGATAGTATTCCCAACTAGAGGCACTAGCAAGCCACAGCATACAACACATAAACATCAATCCCCAATTTCACACCATTGACAAGCTAAACACAGATCCCAAACAATTGAAGTACGTATCATTGCATAGCTATTACACTACCAAATAAAGCATGCAAGACAAATCAATCCTGATAATTTAGAGCATATTATGGAGCTTCAAACAGGCTAAGCCTTTAAGATATGTTAGAATAGGCCAGGAATATATAACATGTACTTCCGATTTAAGTCACAGATTAAGATCAATAAATCTCCCACTTCAATTTTGAATTCCACACGAACCTGATTAAGCATAAATTACCATACTAGAGAGTTAAAGCTAATAAGCAGTCTGAGCATAAAACCAAGTTAGCATAGGCCAGCAGTAATACAATTTCTTAGTTAGAATCAGCAACTTTGGACACCCGTACTAGTCCATCCGCATATGAAACAAAAGAGTAAAACATATCCATCATAACCCCTGTTTTGAAACAGAACCTCTCAGAAAAAGATATCCAGTTAAGATAAACAAAATTTATTCAACAATCAAATACCCAATTTCAAAGCTTCTCCTTCCTCGAAATTTAGGAGCAAAAATATGACTGCTGCAATTTTCTGGGCCAAATTTTGAGTCTTTTGGAAATTGAAGAGCCCATTTAGAGAGGGGGGGGGGGGGATGATATGCGGTTAGGATGAAGATGTCTGCAAGATCACCAGTAAACAAGTAAAACCCATGTCTAATTAGGGGAGAGACATACCAAAAAGTTGCCTTTTGAGGTTCTCCTCCATGGTATCATTGTTGCAGACGAAGACATACCCACCAACAGTCTCATTTCTGGGTAGTGATTCTGATGCAGGCAGAGTCTTAAACCTCTTATCAACACCACTCTTACTCTCACCATTGTTATCCTTGTGATTGTTGTTCTTCTCTTTCTTAACCTCCCTATTCTTCTTTCCTCCTTTTCCCACACTAATTCCATGCTCATCCTCGCCTTTCACAGCAATATTCCTGGTCCCCTTGAAACCCAAATTAAAATTGCTAAAACACTGATTGTTTGCTGGCTTTGAGTAAACCCCCTTGTTGAACCCACCATTCAGATCAATACCCATATTACCCTGACCCGACCCGAACTTCCAAGCATCATGGAAGGTGTTGGAATGGGAGTTGTTATTTACGAGATTGCCCTTCTGCTGATTGGAGCTTCCGATGTCCCAGCCAACTCGGATGTCGAAATTCCGGCGATCTTCCGGCTTCTTGGTGTTGCCGTACGGGTTGACGCTCCAGATTGAATCATTAAGAGAGAGATTGGCTAAGTTGGATGCCTGAAGACGAAGCTGGTCACTGAATTGCCAGAAGGACTGCTGGTTGGTCTCCATGTGTTCAATGAAATGCCTCAATGAGATCAGACAGACAGAGGGCTGCTTATAGTATGGAAGAAGGCACAGAACGTATGGTTGGGAAAGTATATATAAGGGGGGTGTCGAGAAAAGTTGAAGGGAAGAGAGAAGGGAGGGAGGGGGGGGGGGGGGATGGCGTGTAGACTTGTCAAACGTGGCAGAGATAAAGGCGTGATTTGAACTTCAACATCATCAATTGACATCTGGGATTTTTTTGCATTTATTTTGAGATTTTAGGTGAGCGACTAGAAAAAAGACAAAGACTTAATCCAGAAAGTTGTTTGGGTCTTTTGTGGAAGATTTGCTGTGTTCACATTTGGGTGTATATATATATAATGTCCAATATTTTAAACTAGTGCAAATGTCTTGACTCATTTGGTGGGACTTCTGAATTATACTGAATGTGGTACATCGAGAAGAGTTTACTTGTCAAAGCAAAAGCAAGGATCTTACTCAAGGAAAAAAATTTATAACTAATGAATTAAGTCTAGATTTGTTATTTATTAACAAATATTGTTGGTTTTTAAATTTTGTGGCAATAATAACTTTTAATATAGGTCTCGCTTTTATGAGGTATAGATAGATATAGATGTAAATAATTTTATATCTATAAACATAACTAGCTGTAAGGAGATCGTTTTCGTTTGTAAACTTTGTGAATATCTTACGATTTGTACTTTAACACTAAATTAGTTTGAAAAGTGATTGCTTGAAAGAACCCAAACAAAAACACAAACAAACTAGGTGGTGGAATTCAAAGCCAATAAAATCAACCTCTTTATACAATTCAAAAGCAAGGCTACTAAAATTTACTTGTATATACTTTGCGTAAATGAAACACTCGGAATTTGGGAGTTTTTTTCTTTCTTTTGAGACGGTTGAAATAGCAAAAAGAAGTCCGTGCTAAACATTAAAAAAAAAAAAGAGGGGAAAAAAGAGACATTGTCGACCCAAGTTATGTAACAACTAAACGCCTCACGACTATAGCTGCAAAAACACAAAATTGCCTATCACAGATCAATCGAACAATCTAGCCTAAACTTAAATACAATACAAAAGATCCACCATTTGTACTGATCATTGATTATTGAAAATAAAATAAGCATAAAACCTATAGTCAGCAGTGGACCACACTAACCCAAATGGATTGGGCCAAGAGGTCCACCTGTGATAAAAGTGGGCTGATGCCTGACGGCTTCTTCTATGTTTTTAGTGGGCTCTGATTGGACTTTCAGGACGGGCACTCTAACACATTTTACCATTACTCCTAATCCCACAAAAATTTTGATTGTACAAGAGAAATGATTCATTGGGTCCAATCCATTTGCTTTGTTTCCTCTTGCATATTAATCTCTTAACTCCTTTGTGGAATATCAACATGCTGAGTAAGCTTGTCTTGTACAGCAGGCCGAAGTACTTGACAATACACATAGTTATTTTGATGGACCATACATTTTCAAATTCAAACCTATAACGTAAATCTCTGTCTTTTTTTTCCAAAGCGAATCTCGGCATATTTCAATCGTACATGTAGCTTTTGTACGTTACATAGGACAATTTTGTTTCATCTTTTAAGGTAAAAAAAGGAGGGAAGAATCAAACGATGAATTTACGGACCAGTTGGCATAATCATACATGAATTTATAGCTTAATGAATGAAAATTGAGTCGTTTTAAAGTAAGAATTTGCTCTCTCTCTCTCTCTCTTCCCTCTTTGAATGAAGAAGGTACAAGAAGAGCACGTCTAAAAGGTAGCACTCAGCCCTCCCAAAACTAATTTGTGGTATAAAATAAAAGAAGTTGCTTTCATTTTGTAGACAATATATTCTAATATAGTACAATCACTAAAATTGAATAATAAAATTAATGAGCACGAATATTAATCAAAGTAGTCAGCCAGTAATTTTGCCTTGACAAAGCTATTTAAGGTCACCGTCCAAGTTGATTTCCAGATCTAATAGAAAATATTTGTTTTACAAGAATTAATGTGCTTATATTATATGTGCGCAATAATATTGAGAGATTAGAGATAAGACAACCCAATTCCACTAGCAACCTTTTTTTTCCCAAAAAAAAATAAATCTAAAAAGAAAAAAAAAATTCGAGGAGGAATGAGCTCTAAATTGTGTACGACAGGAAGCCCATTATTGGGTTCACATGGATTCCCAATCCCGTATGTTAATGCCACTTCTTTTCTTTTATTTTATTTATTCTGCGCCGTACAATTCTTGCAAATAAACAACTCAGAATCAGTCCCCCCACCATCACCCTCCTCTAATTATTTTTTCCTTGGAATTGCATTATTGTTCAATCAATTTAAAAAAAAAAAGAAGAAGCCAACCTTGACTTTTATTGTTAGATGAGCTACTTTTGGTGCAATTGTAATAAATACCTCATTTTGAGTTAAATCAATTATGTAAATCAAAAAATTATCTAATATAAATAGTAAATAGTGTTAAAATTTAAACTTTGAACCTATACACCATAAAAGTCTTGATATCATACTAAAAATTTAACGCAATCAAGCATTCAGATAGATTGTTAAGAATTTAAAAATACTTTTGTTTCTAACATTATGAATAAGTATATAACGTCACATAAAATGGGATCGGTTACTTAAGGTCATATTTTTCCAAATAAAAAAACCAACTCATTTAATTGATCAATGCAAAATGCTAACAAAGTACACATGCTTAAGATAGTCGATTTATGATACTTTTTCCGGGGATGGGGAAGTTACATTTAGGATGTGTTCGGCAACAGCGTTTTGGATAGCGTTTGGTGTTTTGACTAAGTCAATACACTTATTAGGTAATTTTTAGTGTTCGGTAACATAGTGTTTTGACTAGCATTTTAAGTTGCGTTTAATGTTTTAAGCAGCGTTTTTGAAAAGCTAATAGTATTAACGTTTTGCATTCAACAGTAGCGTTTCATACTTTTTTTGCCAAAAAATATCATTTGGAAATTATCTATGTACTTTTATGTCAATTTACATTGATCAGCTAATCCAACCGCTAAATTTACCGAACACATTTATTTGAACTGCTCATCTAAACAGTTATACGTTAATAGTTAAATTAGAAACGCTATCTACTATCTAAACAAATGTCCGCTACTTGAATCGCTAATTTTACTGAACAGAGCCTTAATTGTATATTCAAAAGTAATTGCATCTTATTAGGGGAAAAAACAGAGCAAACAATTAAAAAGAAACAGAGAAATGCAAGAAGAACTAAAAGAAGTCTTAGTGCAAGGGAATAAGAGCACTAGCTGCCGCTAACACGCGAGACAAATGATGGGGCTCGCGTGTCTGCTGTGTGTTAAATTTGCCTTCTCAGTCACATAGAAACGTGTGTAACACGCGGGGCGGCACGCCTGTGCATAGGGCTGTCAAACAAGTCAGGTCGGATCGACTAATTTAATAAACCGGCAATTTCGTGTCGCCCTTGAAAATAGCTTAGATCTGCTCAAAACTAAAAAAGAACAAGTTTTCACACTAAACGGTCAAATTGGGTCAACTTCGGGTCGACATCGGTTTAGTTCGGGTAGGGTTCGTGTTTTTCTCAATAAATTCGGGCCCGGTTATCGGGTCGGGTCAGATTTTGACAGTCATATCTGTGCGTATTTCCCTGCGTGTCACTGTTCACCTTTTTAAAATATTTGTTTATTTTTTCTTTTTTTCTGAAGTAAGTATATAATTTTTAAATGATTTAAAAAATAAGTTTTGTGTTATAAGGTAGGACCATGACAAATATTTTTATTGAATGATTAAAATTGAGTTCCATAGGTTGGAGAAGTGATAAAATATAAGTTCTAAAATTGTGAAACTTTTACTGACGTTTCAAAACAGAGTTTCAAAATCTAAAACTCTCACTGGGAATACTCAAACAACCACCAATGCAGCCTTATTGGTCACCACGTGGATTTCTTCCGTTTATTGTTGCCTTGTGCTCTGACTTTCCTTTGATTATTAATTAGATGCGTGTGGTGGCTTTACATTGGATTAATCACTTATTTGGCCAAATCATTGTCCATCCAACCGGCTTTACATTGGATTAATCACTTATTTGGCCAAATCATTGTCCATCCAGCATTACAACTTAAGGAAACCCTTTTCTTTTTCCTTTTTTCTTTTTTTTTTCCTTTGGGAGGACCCACCCATCGTCCCTCTCCTTTGCTGTACTCGTGTGATCAATCTTATATTTTTGGTCAATTTGAAAATTACTGCTCCTTGGAGCCTGGCAAAGAACTATAGTAATTAAATCAACAGTTTTAACTTTGACCTTTTTACTCTATTGGTAATATATGATTAATCCAACATTATCTCCCGGTGGTAAAGGACTTTGAATGGTTGTTGCCAATTAATTTGATCACTACCTCATCAGAAAATTTATATCGTAATTAATCATCTCCAAGTGACTTGACATGTAAACTAATGATGTCATCAATCTGTGCAAAACTTCGTTAATCATCATCTTGTTTAGTAAAACACAAGCACTTGTAGCACAAAGACAATAGATGCTATTAATTATACACTCTAAAATTAAATATCCCTATCTCAAATGCTGCCGTCAACTTCAAATATGATAAATGATTTCAATTTTTTTACTGTTATTACAGATAACTTGTGTCATGCACAATTTATATCATATACATGTGTCTATTGTTTAGCTTTAATAAATGCGACAATCAGTATTAGAAAGATATATGATGATGTTTGATAAATCGGAAACAGGAAGCAATTGATCAGATTGTGATCAAGATTAGAAGAGATTGTGATCAAGATTAGAAGAGAGAGTAGATTATCTTTTACAGCTCTTGATACTCTTCCTCATTTCTCTTCCCTCACCTGTACATACCTCATTCCCTTTATATACACAAACAGCAGAAAAATAAAAGAATATCCTGTAACTAACTAACAACCCTGTAACTAACTACGCACAGCTCACCACTGGCCTTCTAACATCCTTGATATTTCTCTCTAGCTATTGCTCTCTTCTACACTCCCCCTCAAGTTGGGAGGTGAATACATTATAAACCCCCAACTTGGAAAGAAGATGAGAATGCTGAGCTATAGACAGAATCTTGGTAAAAACATCAGCAAGTTGAGCTTTGGTAGAAACATATGTGGGCTGAATAATCCCTGTCTTCATCTTATCCCTAATGAAGTGGCAATCCACTTCAATATGTTTTGTTCGTTCATGAAAAACCGGATTGGCAGCAATATATAGAGCTGCTTGGTTATCACATTTGAGTGTAACAGGTGCTAAGTCCAAAAGACCAAGATCTTTAAACAATTGAATGAGCCAAGTGACTTCACATGTTGTCGTTGCCATTGCCCTGTACTCAGCCTCAGCCGTAGAACGAGCAACCACTGACTGCTTCTTGGATCTCCATGAAACAGGAGAGTCTCCCAACAAGACACAATAGCCAGTCACTGACTTTCTGGAGTCAGCACATCGTCCCCAATCACTATCACAGTAGGCTGTCAAGGTAGGAGCTGACTTGGAGGAAAGTAAAATGCCTTGACCAGGAGATTGTTTGAGATATCTCAGCACGCACATAGCAGCATTCATATGTGCCTCACTAGGAGATTGCATATATTGACTCAGTACTTGCACTGTATAAGTAATATCCGGTCTTGTAATTGTGAGATAGATCAATTTACCAATCAGTCTTCTATACTTGTCTGGTTCAGATAGTAAGACACCTTCCTGAGTCATGGAGGTGTTTGGATCCATTGGTAGATACACGGGTTTGGAGTTGAGCATGCCGGCTTCTTTGAGAAGATCCATGACATATTTCCTTTGAGAAAGGAAAATACCTTGATTTGACCTGGCTACTTCAATCCCTAAAAAATATCTGAGTTCACCAAGGTCTTTCATCTGAAACCAAGTGTGCAGGTGATCTTTCACCTTTTGAATGAGAGACATAGAGCTGCCAGTAACAAGTATATCATCTACATAGACTAATACTAGTAGATGACCTTCATTTGTCTCCCTTGTAAATAAACTGTAATCTGCCTTAGATTGATGAAATCCAAAAGATAACAAGCTGGCTGTGAGTTTAGCAAACCACTGTCTAGGGGCTTGCTTCAACCCATATAGTGACTTGTGAAGCTTGCACACAATGTTGGAGGGAATTGGTCTTGTTGGTTCTGATATTGAGGTACACAAAATAGGCTCCCCCTGTCCTTTATACCCCTGTGGAAGTTTCATGTAGACATCTTCTTCCAAGTCTCCATGTAAGAACGCATTAGTAACATCCATTTGGCATACTTGCCATCCTCGTATAGATGCAACAGCAAGAATAGATCTGACTGTGGTCATCTTTGCTACAGGTGCGAAGGTTTCTTCGTAATCAATTCCCTTTTGCTGTCTGCACCCTTGAATAACAAGTCGTGCCTTGTGTCTTTCAATAGTGCCATCTGATTTATACTTTGTTTTGAATAACCATTTGCAGCCTATGGCCTTTTTTCCAACAGGAAGCTTAGTTAGACTCCAAGTCCCATTCCTTTCCAATGCTTGTAGTTCTGTGTTCATAGCATCACACCAGATTTGACTTTGAACTGCTTCTGCAAATGAGCATGGATCATGCTGTCTGTCCACAGCAGACAAGAAGGCTTGATATTTAGGATTAAGATGTGTGACATTCACTTGATGTGCTGCAGGGTATATGATCTTGTTTCGAGTTGTGACTGCACCAGTCACATAATCAGATAGCCATTGAGGCTTCTTGGTCATTCTAACAGGTCTTCGTGTGCTTGGCATAGATGTGGAGGGCATAGTGAGAGGTTGCTGGTGGGATTGCTCATGTCCAGAAACGGTATTCTCACCATCATGAGAAACTGAAATATCAGCTGCTGAGTGCACATTCTGACCATGGTTTATTGAATCTGTAGATGACAGATCAATATATGGCTCATCAAAATATACTTTGGGTGTCATGTTGATTGGTGTTGGTTGCATATATGCTGTGGCACTGTCCTTGTGAAAAGGAAAAATGTGCTCCTCAAATTTCACATCTCTGGATACTATAACTTTGTTGGTGTGTAAATCCAACAATTTATACCCCTTTTGGGTGGCCGAGTACCCTAAGAACACACAGGGATGGCCTCTTGCTTGAAATTTGTCATTTTCTTTGTATGAGGGAGCAGCAAACACCAAGCACCCAAACACTTTCATGTGCTCATAAATGGGGGGATGCCCAAACAACATCTCATAAGGTGTTTTATTGTTGAGCACTGGAGTAGGCAGCCTGTTGATGATGTATGCTGCTGTTAATACACAATCTCCCCATAAGTGAAGAGGTAGATGTGCTTGAAATCTTAGTGCTCTAGATATCTCCAAGAGATGTCTATGTTTTCTCTCAACACGACCATTTTGTTGTGGCCTATCAACACATGAGGTTTGATGTAAAATGCCAAGATTATTAAAAAATTGCTGACAGGCCTCACTATGAAACTTAAGTGCATTATCAGATCTGACCACTTTAACTGTGGCCTGAAATTGTGTTGATACAAATTTCATGAATTGTTGGAATGTAGACAATGCTTGTGACTTGTGTTTCAGCAGATATATCCAAGTTGCTCGAGTACAATCATCAACTAGAGTAAGGAAATATCTATACCCCTTATATGTAGGAACTCTATATGGTCCCCATATATCCATGTGTATTATTTCACACACATTAGTACTCTTACTAGAACTAGGCTTATAAGGTTGCCTAGTAAACTTTGCCATTGGACAAGTCACACACACTTTATTGTCTTCCACTTTGAGTTGAAGGTTGGAAATAAGCTTCAGCTTGTTCAAGGGGGCATGACCAAGTCTCTTATGCCAGACCTCAAAAGATTCAGAAGCTTTGGACCAATCAACTGCACCAGCAACCAGGATCTTGTCCTTGTCTATCTTCAGCAGGCTTTGTATAATGGTTTCCATTCTGCTGTCTACTCCATTCAATGGCTGATCTTTGAGATAGTATAGTCCTCTATGTTTTCTACCAATCCCCAAAATCTTGTTGTTGACATAATCCTGTATTACACAGAATTTAGGATGAAAAATAACCACACAATTGCTATCTCTTGTCAGTTTGGGAATGGACAGCAGATTATACTTGAAGACAGGTACATACAGAACATCTTGCAATTCTATGTCTGCAGACAATTTCACTGTGCCTATTGAAGATATTTCAGAGGAATTACCATTTGGCAAAGTAATTTTGGATTTCTCATGAAGCACCTTGATATCACTTAGATGCTCTGTATTATAAGTCATATGGTCTGTAGCTCCTGAGTCTAGTATCCATTCTGACTTATTAGCTGCAGCATGTGTACATAAGATCATACCTGCAAAATTTGTGTCTAACTCTTCATCAGTTTCTGCATCACATTGCTTATTTCCTTGCGACTGAGGTAGTAATTTCAAGAGTTGCTGTAGCTGTTCAATTTGAGTCTGAGTCAGTGGGTTGTCTGCAGCTTGTGCTCTATTGATTTCTGCATTAGCTGCCAGTTTTCCACCATTAAAACCTTTGCTCTTGCCTTTGTATGCTTGTGCCTTGTCATCCCTTTTCTGGGGAAACTTCTTGGCTTTTGGATGCCACTGAGGATATCCAATTATTTGCCAACACTTTTCTTTAACATGTCCTCTATTTCCACACTCACTACACCCTTTGGCATTACCAGTTTTGCTAAATAGTGCAGTTGATTCAATTTCCAGATTTCCAGTTTCCAGAATTTCTCTCTGACTTTCTTCTTGCTGAAGTAAAGAACATGCTGCTTCAACAGTTGGTAGTGTTGACATAAGTAGCAATTGACTTCTCTGTGGTCCATATTTCTCATCAAGACCATTGAGAAACTGAAATAATCTTTGTTCTTCCCTTTGTTTGGTTAATGCTTTGAGGAATGCAGTAACCTCATCTGTAATAGCAGTAATCTTGGGCAATTCATTCATATCCTCCAATTCTACCCAAAGACACTTCAATTTTGTGTAATATTCACTCACAGATGAGTGATTCTGTTTGACCTCATATATTTCCTTATTGATTTTGTATTTTCTTGAACCATTGCTTAAAGAAAATCTTTGCTCAAGTTGCACCCAGATTTCTCGTGCAGAGTTCAAGAACAACACTGATTTTCCAATAGAATCAGTCACAGAGTTTTGAATCCACGCTATGATCATACAGTTGCAAGTATCCCACATTTCAGCTTTTATATGATCATCAGTAGGTCTAGTAATTGTACCTTGAACAAATCCAAGTTTTCGTTTGGTAGCAAGTGCAATTTCTACATTTCTCCTCCAGGATCGATAGTTCTTTGCACCCACCAACTTTTCTTGAATTGCTAGAGTACCTGGACCTTCTGAGGGATGCAAGAACAAGGGATTTTGAAGATCTGCAAATGCTAGGTTGCCTTGACTCCTATCTGCTGACATTTGTGAATCTGGATTCTGAATCACAATGATGATGAAACTTGATTGATTGATAATGATATTTCAATCAATCGAATGAAGCAAACTTTATGAATTCAGAGTTTAAGCTTGATCAATGATGAATCAAATCATATGATCGAGAAAAGAAAACAGAATTTGACTGCTCTGATACCATGATGATGTTTGATAAATCGGTAACAGGAAGCAATTGATCAGATTGTGATCAAGATTAGAAGAGATTGTGATCAAGATTAGAAGAGAGAGTAGATTATCTTTTACAGCTCTTGATACTCTTCCTCATTTCTCTTCCCTCACCTGTACATACCTCATTCCCTTTATATACACAAACAGCAGAAAAATAAAAGAATATCCTGTAATTAACTAACAACCCTGTAACTAACTATGCACAGCTCACCACTGGCCTTCTAACATCCTTGATATTTCTCTCTAGCTATTGCTCTCTTCTACAATATAAGAACAAAATAACATGTCAGAACACAATTAGTACAATCGGACAATATAATTGGTTGATATTAAACTTCATGATATACTATTAAGAGCTCGCATTTAGAACCCTATCTTATATATTAATTAATCCCAATTCATGGTGGAATTTTGGTGGACGGAACACAATGATACTAATTAAATTAATTATCACAAAAGGTCTTCCTCGGCCCACATAATTGTCATTATGGATGCAAAATATGGCAAATTTTGGAGGATATGTTGTTGTTAATTAAAGTAAGTCACTAGAATTGGTTAGTGCATTGTTTGTCTAAAATGATAGTTTGATTAGTGAACCAAGCAGAGAATTGACTCTTCTGAAACTGCAAGGGTCACTGGCTAAGTGGCTAGCCAGGCTACTTAATTGATATATCGAGCAAACATCTATAGAGTAATCAGCATTAAAGCATGATTGATTAACAGGTGTCGGCCGATAAAGTGACTGATAACAAATCAAAATCTAATTTAGGTTAGAGGCCTAATGATGCAAAGGAAGACAGGCAGACAGTTCACGTAACATATCAGTGATTGGGTTTTCCTTCAACCTCCCATCTGTAGTGTATGTGATGTCCTCTTACTAAAGATTACTTGATTTTATAATTATTAGGGCATTTATGTAAATAATGTAGCCTACCTTAGGTTATCCACTTGATTGACATTAGGGAAGTGATGAATAATTTTTTAATTAAATGCAATGAATTAAGGAAGATGATCATATTATGATCTCACTTACTTTGCGCCAATATCAGCTAGCTTGATTAGAGACCACTGGCTGACTGTTAGTGCAGTGGGATGCTTCTTGCGGTAAGGAGACCATATACTTTGCCTTACGTTTGTGATTAGGATAGAATAGGATGTCACTGTTGGAGCTTAAAATTAGTTCAACAGCAACACGGGCATTATTATACGTGTGCATGGGACCGAGATGAGAGCAGGTTTTTGTGTTTCTTTTTTTGATAGAAGATGATAATCAAAGAGCAAGTTGCAACAAATAATTTAAAAAAAAAGGAAGCTAATAATGGTGATTAAATTACCAGAAATAAGGTGAAGAGTGTGTAGTTAGGTGTGGAAAGCATCTTTGTTTTGTCTTTGGTTTTTTGAAAGTGTGGAAAGCATCTTTAGAAGGTTTTGTGTAAGGTGACTTGAAGCAGGGGAGAAACTAATTAAACCCAGTTTGCTTCATTTTGGTGTTAACATTGCCTCAATAACTAGTGTACATTTCAGTACTGTTAATTCAGTAAACCTACAAATTATTATCTATTAATTAATTAGTCAACTTTTCATTAATTAATTTGCCAGACTTTAATTTCATCATTGCTGGGGTGAATTGTAGGCGGCAAAAGCTTAAGAAAATTAAAGGGAAAGTGGTCACAAACGTAAGATGATCGACGTCTGATATTCGAATCTTTCCCCTTTTTTTTCTTTTTTTTAATGGCTTTTTAATTTGGCTGGTAAATATTTACTCAGACCTTAGTTATTTTTTGCGCACCATTCTACTTCATATAATTAATTAGGGTTGAAAGAAGCCACTGAAATTAAAGAAACCAAGGATGATAGGGCTAAATTTATTGTCAGATGTTCAATACTAAGCCAACTCACATCTTGTATATATATTGCACAGGAGAATTAATTACGTTCAAAATAATTTAAAATGTGAACAATCCTTCTTGTAATACATTAGTTATCTTTTATGACAAAGTTCCTTATAGGTTTATAGCTTTTGACTCTAAAGATTAATGACTTGGAGTCAATTAGAAAGAATTATTTTTTAAATTTTTGAGCACGATCTCAGGGGAATTAATATATCATGAGACAAATGTTTTTATGGTGACTTTTAATAATAATTCGGGTGACTAATTAATAATTTATTTATGGATGACCGCGTTAATAGTCACTACTAAATAAACTATTAATCACTCGTGAATTAAAAAGTTACTCCAAAATATATTATTAGTCACCGCAACACCTCAAAAAAGTCTCATTTGAAAGAGTCTGTCACGTAAGAATTTGTGTAGAATCTAACCATTGTTAATTATTAGCAAATTTAGTCTGTTAATTATATTTTATGCCAGTATTCTATTTAGTATTAGCTACTATAGTGGCTTGTAAAACACATGAAATTGGATTTGCCTACATAATGGAGCAAGGTTCTCCACATCATGAACCAAAACGTTGTGTCACTTGTGTGATTAACTTATGCTTTTTAATTAATGGGACTCAGTCTAACCACAAGTGTAATATAAGATATGTTTAAACAAATCCTAGCTAGCCTAAATACAATAGAACTCTGAAAAAAAAAAGTGGAAAAACAATACAGACCTAGGGAAAAGATATAGAACACAATGCATATCGCCTCAAATTGAACTTGTAACAAGTAGTGGAGAAATTATTTATTTATTTTTTTCCTTTTTATTTTGTCATGTAAACATGATTTGTTGATAGATTGTATTATATTAGTTTAGAGGATCGGATATGATGGGTGGCATTGATAGTTGATTAGAATTTGAAAGTGGAGTATACTTTAATATTATCAAATAGATGGCCTTATTTAAGGACCACAATGTACATCTTGATGAATGATGTATCTTTGACATGTTTATCCCTCAATCTACATATAAGTCGGTAAATTTTGTTACCTAATTTTAATTGATTTTGGAATTAATGACACTTGGAAACGTGTGTCTATATATATATATATATATATATATATATATATTGTATCATTTATAAATAATATGTTAGTCTTACATTAGAGAAATATATATATTGTATCATTTATAATATTAACAGATTAGAGAAATATTGTATCATTTATAAATAATATGTTAGCCTTACATTAAAATAATATTTTT
The DNA here is from genome assembly GCA_017589665.1 of Selenicereus undatus. Classification (NCBI taxonomy): domain Eukaryota; kingdom Viridiplantae; phylum Streptophyta; class Magnoliopsida; order Caryophyllales; family Cactaceae; genus Selenicereus; species Selenicereus undatus. The sequence continues at coordinate 187,397 of JACYFF010031956.1, read as the reverse complement.
TTTCCTTTTTAAAATCAAGGGATCACAATGTGTTCTCGAGGGCTGAGTTGAGACAAGTGCCTAGAGGTTAAATTGTTGCGGATTATTTAGAAAACTTAGACAAACTCTACCAATGGCGTTAATGCCAATCATTGCTCTTACCAACAATAATGTAAATTCTTTTAAGAAAAAAGTCAAGCATATTTAAAATTAAATTTATCCTAAAATACTTTTACTGAGCATTACATTATCAAAAGTGTTAGGCATCTAACATGGCAAAAGTTTATAGATATCATAACTAAATTTGACTTCGGATATTATTTATTAGACTATCCTATTTTGTTAAAAAAAATATGCTCTGTAATCGTATAGAATACTTTTCTTTTTATGAAAAGTAGTCTACAATACTGTATGGTAGATATATTTCTTCAGTGCTCATATACAATATATATATATACACATAATTAATGATGTAATGCTTAAAATTATTCTAAAAATTCCAAAGACAGTCCACACATCAATGAATGATATAACAAATTGTCCTTGTAATATTCTCCAATAAATCAAGTGAAAGTGACACCTAAAAAATCAATCATGGTGCTAGTTTGGGGCAGGTCTATAATCAATAATATTCTCCAACTGTGCCGAAAAGATATCCTTCATTATTACCATGTCAATATATAGAAACCCGAATATTATAGTTTCTGAAAAAAACGTCAGAACCTTAGAAATAAGAAAAACATGATGAAAAAAGCAACCAAACATAAAAATGTAAAGGAAAAAAGGAGAGAGAAAGTGTATGTGGGTATGCGATGAGTCATGACACGGTTGACGGCAACAGCAGGGCTTGTTTGTTGGTGGTGACAATGCGTATAAGAGGACCCGCGTAAAACGGGTTTCGGATTCTCTACGCCGTTGCTTGTCAAGAGAGAGAACGACACACAAGAGAGAGAGAGAGGAAGGGAGGGAGGAGGAGAGCAGACTCTACCTGGTTTTCAGAGCGGTTTACACTTCATTTCACTGTTTTCCGGCGCAGATAAGAAGTGGGTTTTGATTGTTTTTCAGTTACAAGCGTTTTGGAAGCGGAAAGGTCGCAGCTTTAATTGTGGATAGTAGTATTAATAATTACATAGTAGTTATTGGTTCAGAGTTTTTCTGGTTGTCTTTACTGCCCATTTCACGGATTTGAAGCTATGTCGACTGCTATGGCATTTGGGCAGTCTAATTTATGTTCTGGGTTCAGAGATTCAGGTCAGTTTTGCTTCAATTTGTGTCAAGTTGGGGTTTTATCTCGTGGGAAATACGTTAATTTGATGGGTATTTTTCTGTTTATTGTTCCATTTTCTGGGTTGATTGATGGGTTTATAGGTGGCCATGATCCTCTGTACGAGGAACTATGGAAGGCGTGTGCCGGTCCGCTGGTTGAAATTCCCCGGGAAGAGGAGAGAGTCTACTATTTTCCTCAAGGTCATATGGAACAAGTAAGTCAATTTCTTCCATTTTTCCATTTTTAGTTTATGTAGTTAATAGGTGCATATTCCCCAGATTTCTCTTCTTGGAAATTGGTCATTTTTGGTCTTTAATTGGGTGAGTTAGTGTTGAAATGCTGCACTTGTTGTTTCCAGTTGGAGGCTTCAACGAATGAGGAATTGAATCAGAAAATACACATGTTTAATCTCCCTTCCAAGATCCTTTGTCGCGTTATGCACATTGTCTTAATGGTGATTACTGCTTCTATCCTTCAAATTTACCCCTTGAGTTTAATAGTTTGCTTTGACTGAATTATCGTTGCCATGCTTGATTTGGTTAAAAAAAAATGATTGCTTTTTCAACGCTTGCTTTGATTGTAGGCTGAAAAGGAAACAGATGAGGTCTATGCTCAAATTACTTTGTTGCCTGAACCAAATGTAAGACTTGATAGTGACGTTATTTCTAAATTTGACATGATATTCACAAAATGCTTACCCTTTTGGGTTGCAATTATCTTCTGGGGTGGCTTGAATGTTCCCTTACTGAACCTGGTTGGAGTCATGTGCAGCAAACTGAACCAGAGAAGCCTGATTCGTGCAAACCCAAGCAACCAAGGCCAGCGGTTCGTTCGTTCTCTAAGGTCTTGACAGCCTCTGATACCAGTACCCATGGTGGATTCTCTGTGCTCCGGAAGCATGCCAATGAATGTCTTCCTCCTTTGGTATATTTTGTCTCTTTGTATTTGCGGTGCCTTGATGTAAAATTCAGTTCATCAGTGGTGGTTATGCCATTTGTTGACCACCAGATTTCCTTGTCTTTTGTCTCACAGGACATGAGCCAGCAAACCCCAACTCAAGAGTTGGTTGCCTTGGATCTTCATGGTTATGTGTGGCGTTTTAAGCACATCTTCAGAGGTATTCATCTCTGTTGACTTTGTTGTGATGCTGTTAATTAGAGTCCACAACACCGATGTAGGGATGTTTAGTACCTAGCACATGTCTAGGGTACTTAGCCAATTTGAAAATTGTGTATTCTTAGTATATAAGAAATGAACGACAAAGCACCCGTATCTCTACTGGGGTGTTTATGTTTGGCATGATGGAGGAGGTGTAATAAAAGCCTAAGTGACATCGATGTATTAATCTCCTGTATTAGATTTGTCTTGGCCATAGTTATGCTCCTCGCTCAAGAGAATAAAATCCTACAATGCTCTTACCATATAGATCATTGTGTAGGCCAACCTAGAAGGCATTTGCTAACGACTGGATGGAGTCACTTTGTGACATCAAAGAGATTGGCTGCTGGTGATTCTTTTGTTTTCCTCAGGTAGGTTGTCCCAATTGGTGGCTACCTTTTATTCTATTCGCAAAATGCCTTTGAGTCTATATAAACTGATCGTTTTGTTGTTTTTAGAGGAGAAAATGAGGAACTACGTGTTGGGGTTCAACGAGTTTCCCATCAACAAAGCAGCATGCCCTCCTCTGTGATCTCAAGCCACAGCATGCACCTTGGAGTACTTGCAACTGCATCTCATGCAGCCGCTACAAATACATACTTTGTGGTTTACTATAAGCCAAGGCATGCTATGTGACTTCTTCTAGTATAGTTATAATTTCTGCGGTAGTCTGTTATTGGCATAATCAAGTGATTTTTTGTCATCTTGAATGGGCAGGATGAGCCAGTTCATAATAGGTTTGAACAAATACTTGGAATCAGTCAAAAACACTTTTACAGTGGGCATGAGGTTCAAGATGAAATTTGAAGGGGAGGACACTCCAGAGAGAAGGTAGTGGTATCAATTGAACATTATTTGTATGAGTTTGCTCTCTGATGCTTAGGTTGTCAAGTAATCTTCTCTAAATTGTCTGAAAAGGTTTAATGGTACAATAGTAGGCATTGAGGACTATTCCCCCCAGTGGAAAAACTCCCGTTGGCGATCATTGAAGGTCCAGAGCAATCCTCACCATTCTCATAAAAATGCATTGCTATCCCTGCTTTTTTATATCGTCCTCATTGTTGATTTGCTTTGCAGGTTCAATGGGATGAAGCTGCTTCTATACCGAGACCAGATAGAGTCTCAGGATGGGAGATTGAACCTTTGGGGTCTTGTCCCTCTTCAGATGTTGTCGATCCTGTTAAAAGCAAAAAGGCTAGGCCTTCCATTGAAGTCCCTGGGCATGGTTAGAGATGATTTTCTTTCTTTTCTCTTTTAATTTTATATTTATTTGTGGGGTCTTGAGAACATCTGCAGTAACTGTGTGGCTAACTTCTGTCTCATCAGATTCCGTGTCAGTTATCGATTCAACCCCATGGAATGCCTCTTTGAACACAGCTAAGGTAGCTAACTGTTGACCATAGCTGAAGGAACATTCATTGAACTTCACAAACTCTTTCTTCTCTCTATTTTCTGGTTTTCCCCCTTTTCTCCGTTTGGGAAGTTCTCTGTATTGGGTTATGACTTATCGAACATAACAGAATTTTCCAATCCAGGGTGAATTTGAGGACAGTAAGGCCACAACAGCTTGGTCTGTTTTCTCCAGCTATGTGACCCCAAGGACGGCAAATCAAAGAAATGACCTGACAGAAAATAAGAAGAAATCAGAGGCAGTTGCAAGTTGCAGGCTGTTTGGCATTGACCTAATGAAACCTTCTACTCCTGCACCTAAGGAGGAGGATATCGTACAAGAGGTGAAAGTAAATAATATCTCTGTAGAAGAACACGGACCCAGCTCAGAGGCGACCACTGATTCTGAACAGAAATCAGACCTCTCAAAGTTGTCCCAAGAAAAGAAACAATTGCTACCATTGGTATCACCCAAGGTCACACAGAGCAAGCTTGGTGGTCCCTCTACTAGAACTCGGACCAAGGTATGGCCCTTTTTCATAATAGAGAATTCAATCCATATTCCTGTTTTCCCAATTTCTTGTTCGTAAAATTTGTCGTAATTGTTTGCTGGTATAAGGTTCAAATGCAAGGGGTTGCTGTTGGTCGGGCTGTTGATCTGACAATGCTGGAAGGGTACCAGCAGCTTATGGATGAATTAGAGAGACTTTTTGATATGGAAGGAGAACTCCGTCCCCGAGATAAGTGGGAGATCGTATTTACAGATGATGAAGGTGACATGATGCTTGTTGGGGATGATCCATGGGAGTGAGTTTCGTCTTCATATCTTATTATCTGCTTGCGTGTAATTCCAACATATCGAGGCTATTCATTTGGGATGATCCTCGTTTTTTGGTGGGCAGGGAATTCTGCAACATGGCAAAGAGGATATACATATGTTCAAGACAGGAAGTGAAGAAAACGAGCCCTGGAAGCAAATTATTGCCTTTGTCATCATCATTGACATTGGATGGTGATGGGACTGTTTTTAGCTTGGAATCTTCAGGGAATCGAAGTCATCATTGCCTCCTATCTTAGGGGGCTTTGCTTTGGTTCCCATGTTTTATTATAATCTAGGTGGGGCACCTGCGGGTAATTGTTTGGAATATTTTCTTAGTGCTGTTTAATGTGGAATGGAAAGGATTAGGGAAAAAAGGAAAAAGCTAAGCACTTCCCTTTTGGCTGGCTGCTCTCTTTTTGTTGAGCTTTAATGATAACTTCAGTTTGGGGAAGAAGAGGTTACTCCGAAAAAGAAATCAACGAAGTGTTAGTTTTTGTGGACCGGCTTTTAATTTAAGAAGCCATCAAGTGGTGAGAGTGGGGAGAGAACGGGATCATCTTTTAGAATCTTGTGAATATGTAAGTGCTAAAGTGCTGCTCCACTTCTCGTGGCTCTCTCTCTCTCGCTCTCCCCCCCCCCCCCCCCTCTTGAGGCTTGTAAATAATACTATGTTGCTTTCTGCGTGGCAATTTGGTCATTCAAGAGCACTCTCCTTCCCCTTCATAGAATTCTTTTTGTCCGTCACTTCCTTTCTATGACTGTGTTATAGAATAGAGGTTCCAATTATTTACACAAGAGTTGTTGTGAGAACGACTTCTTTAGAGTTGACTTTTTGAAAATTTTAAAATGATTAATAATTTATAATAGAGCGGGTTTTATCAGGATCATCACTAAATAAGTTATTCGTCAAATCACTCTTATATTCATAGATTGGGATCCAAGTGTACACATAAAAATGCTCTCTTGGTTCTAAAAGGGTCAATAACAAAGGGATGCAAAATGAACGGAGGTCCATCATCCAAACCAGATTTTTGGTGACACAATTGGCAAGTAATCACCAGCTGAGATGATACTCTACCTTTTTGGTTCATGTACACTCCTATTAATATCAACATGCCCCATTGCTCTACTGTTTTTGTTTTACCGTGGAAAAGATTAATTCATTTTGTGGAGAACATCAATCGATGGAGAGACTCTCAACTATCATAGTTTTGGCCCTCTTTGCTTTCGTCTCAGTCGCAGTCTCAGGTGACGCACGCACTGCTTTAATTTTCTCCAATTTCATCAACATTAATTTTCTGTCCTTTGTTTCAAAAAAATCATACGAATACACATCCTATCTCAGTTTGCGATGAGCTGATCCAATGTTATTAATTAGAGCCAAGTGCAATAAATAAGTTCGAGCAAAAATTCAGCCGACCCGAATACCTTGCTTAATTCAACTTGATGTACAGAACCATGATTTGATCACAAAATTTCTATCTGAATTGAAAAGTGAAATGATCAATCATATCCGAATTTAAAATTTGTGCAGGCCTAATCACTCAAACAAAAAAATGCAACCCGAGTGTGATGACTGATGAATAACCATAACTTTGGTTAAACTCGGCAGTGGCAGGTTTACAGCCAGTGGAAAAGAACGCCGGATGTAGTTACTTAGCCCAAGTCCCGGGGGGTTGCCCCAACATAACAGCTTGTACGGAGGTCTGCACGCCCTGCTATAGAGGTGTTGGGCGTATTATTGTGGAGTGCATCGCCCCAAGTGGGCCCATCTACTGGTGGCAGTGCCGGTGTAACTTCAAAGATGGCGCACCCTGCCCACCTCCTGGCCCTCCTGCTTGCCCCAAGCCACCGGATCACATGGTCCATGCCAGCCCGGCCCATCGGCTCGTCCTCAATCAAACTCTTGCTGTGTTGGGTCCTCCTAATAAGAGGCCTTTCTGAAGCATGTTTATGGTATAGATTCTAGATGCATGTTACATGTTGATGTATGATTCATTTGTATCATGGCAATCTATAATACATGAATTAGATAATTATGGGCCAAGCTTTCAGTAAGTTTTATTGCGCCATACTTTTTGTCAATATCAATCCGTCTAAGCTCGTGCCTTGAGATTTCGTTTCGGGAGATGTAAAGGATTCGATGTAGCAATTTATACCTCAATTAAAAACTTATTGGGACTAGACTTCAAAGCCATTGATTGATTACCACTTCATATAAGATAATAAAATGACATATTGAAGATGAATTTTGTGTTTAGTCAACTACAATGATCTAAGCTGCAAAATTACGCAATTAGTTTTTTTTTTCCCCCCTTTTCAATTGTCTAAAAAGGAGATATGGCGATAATAACAAGTGATATTGCACTAAAATTTAACTTGTATTGATTTAGAGAGGCCTTCAATTTTCTTTTTCTTTTTTTTAGGGGGTATTTTGAGTCTCACATCTAATATAAATTCAGATAATTTAGACTTGATAATAAATAAGCGTGTGAAATTTATTTATGTTGCTCAATCTTTGGAAGTTACAGCCATTTCTTGTTTCCAGCCTAAGCTACAAAATTTTGGGCCCCTTCTTTAAGGTTTTCTTTTTCATGGGTCAAGAGAATCAAGACTCAAGAACCGAGACTTAGATTTTGATATATGTTTCAAGAGCTAATACTAACACTGGAAGAGGTACGTTCTGCAATCTGAATTACATGTTGTTCTGATCTTGCAATGTTCACATTTAAGCCATTACTATTATTATTGCTTCCTACATTCTCTCGCAGCTGCTGGTGGGCAAAGTCGTCATTCCCATGGCCGGTTGGGCCAAACCTAGGCCCAAGCCCAAGATGACGGCCTATCTTGACAGTAGATATCACAGGGCACCTGCAGAGGGGACACGTGGTGTTGTTTAAGAGCCAGTGGCATATGCAATCACCGTGGAACACGTGTTTGCATAAGGGCAGTTGCCGCAACTCCTCTTTCATCTCATATTCGCCCAAGCAAACACAGCATCTGTAGGCATTGCACCATATGATTAGGCCAGCCTTTTTCAATCATCCGTCTCAGTAATATCTCATGTATTCATATATAACAGATTGTATTTTGAACGAACAATTTTAATTATAGGTGGAGTTGCGCGCATACATTAGATCTATAGCAGTAACATCCATAGTCTATAGAGATATGCTTTAGTGTGAAGCTGAAGAGTAAAACGGATGAATGAGTTTACTTCACTACAACATATATATAGCATCTTCATGCTCATAAACGATGATATGTCACTTCTGTCATATGACATGTGCTGCCACTTATGTTATAGCTTTGCTCCTCCCTCTACTTTCTCAACATCAATAGTGAGATTAAGATTCCCACTAATTTATGATTCTCAGATCAGCTCATGTTGGTAAAAAATTCAAATTTCTTTTTACTCCTCTCTTTTTGATTCTCGGGATGATGTGAGTAGAGTGAACCGGTGAAGACGGCCATAATTTATATTCAAATTTATGTCATTTATCTTAGTTTTGAAAATATCTGTGAATTGTTACTAGAGACCTGAATTCAAAACCAACCTACGTTGATTAGTATTTGTACCCAATAAAATAAAAAATTGGGTTTTATGTCAATTCATTGAACATTAGGGGCCGGGAATATATTAGTTCGATTGACACCAAATAAAAAACCCTTTTTATTTAACAAAGGATCTGATTAATATGGTAATTGCTGGCTGATATGATATTAGCTAGGGAGATATAAACCCTTTAGCTTGCATCATGATCATGATGAAATGATGAAGCAGAATTCTTCCACTCATCCCCACCTGGCATTAAGTTCCATATTTGAAAGAAAAGAGCCAAAAGCCTCTAATTATGCTTTGGAATTTAATCAGATTGAGGTAGGAATATATGCCCACTTGACCCCACTAGCTAGCACTTAACATCACCAAAAGAAAGCAGTACAAGGGAGAAATGCATGCACCTTTTTCTTTTGAGAGGCAAAAACACAGTGAGAACTCAGAAAGCAATGCAATTATAACTGATCATCTTCTGCATTTTAATTAAATTAGGATTGACTAATTAAGAACAGTTAGCATGAGCAGTCCTTTATTAACTTACATGGAATCCCTAGCCCTTAACTCTTCATCAAACACGACTACACGAAGCTTGTCTCTCAAGTCCCCTTTGATCCCCAAATTCCATTGCTGCAAAAAGAGATTCACAAACACCCACCCGGCCTCTTGGTTAGTTAAATATATAGTTACAAGTTACGACATGGATCACGAAAATCAAACCAAACAAATACGATCATACACTTTAAAATCCCGCTTGAAGTATAAAGTCATGTGTATGAAAGTACGTACGTAACCTTATAATTGAGTGGTTATTTTCACTATATATATTATATGTAATAGTATATATTTTGGTCTACTCCACTACAACTCAAAGTTGAATAAATGCTAAATACTTTATAATTAACAGGCATCAACACCAGCCCGAATTGTTCTATCTGGCCAAGATGCATAAACAACTACATAAATAAATACATGGCAAATATGTGATAGAGATCTTACTGGGGGAAGGAAGGAAGCAGATTGGTTGGAAGCTGCAGATTGCTGGGTTGTTGGATGGTGTGATGACATACTATTAGCCCTCCTTTTGAGATAAAAAAGATAGAAAAGAAGGCAGAGAATGATGGAGAATAAGATTGGGATTGAGAAAATAAAGGCTTGGTATAGCTTAAGTTGAAGCTCTTCTGGATATAAGTCAGAATTTGGAGGCATTGAATCTTCATGTTTTCCCATCTCGATCTGTAATTAAACCTAACTAATGACAGGTACAGCTCTTAACTATGCACTAAGATATAGAGAGAAGACATGGAGATTTGGCTCTGTGACCAGGTGTTCCATCTAGCTATATAGAGAGAAAAAGAGAGAATAAAATTACTGACTTTGGGGTTGGAGGGTCAGTTTGGAAAAGGACAAATAAATTTGCTTTTGTTCACAAAATGGGAGGCTTTAGATCAACTAAACTTGATGAAATCGTATTATATATTAATTACTCTTTTATTGCTTTTGTTGAGGCCCAACGCACACCAAAAACACTTTAGTTTAGGACCCTACCTTATACTCGATCAGATGGGACATCTCTCTCTCTCTCTCTTCCACATCCCTCCAATCTAAGAAAACTTCTTCTACCTGCTGTCTCGCCAAATAAGGGGGAATTATCCCAAGTGTGTTAAGTGTGTGTGTGTGTGTGT
>JACYFF010031956.1:157568-177143 GCA_017589665.1 Selenicereus undatus | reverse complement strand
AGCAAGGATTTGAATCAAGTGAGGTCTGGACTAGTGATGCAAAAATTTTTCAATGTATCGTTGTTATAAAATTGATACAGTTATCAATTGATATAGAAAAATTTTCATAATCATAAAAAGAATACCCTCTAAATATATTAAAGTGAAAATATCTTAGACATTATTCGAATCCGATTCAATTAACCTGGACGTATAGACATATCAATCTTATGTGATACACTAGTTATCAATTGAATGATTGCTTGGCTTGATTTTGCATGTTGGGAGGTCGAATTTTTTAACTAACTTTCAGAGGTATATGCTGCTAATTAAAGACCAAGGCAAAGAGGTTGGTTTAACTCAACTTCAATTTAAGTGGCATATCACTACCCTTATTTTGGCAGACATTATCCACTTGAACCACTCTTAAATCTTAAAGACAGGATTAAGTTTTTGAGACCTTTAGGAGTTTAGGCCTCTCTTAAGATTTGCTGGTAATGGTTCTGGTTGACCTAACCACTGGAATCTGCCAGTTTCGTGCTATTTTTTGCTCAAAAAATTATGTATATTCAATTTCATTGAAGATATTAATTAATTAAGGGGAAAATAAATACTAATTAAGTTAGATAATTAGAGAGTGGATGGTTCTTAACTCTTAATCTCATTTTTTAAGAACCCCCCAAAAAAACAGTGGGAAAAAGAGCTTTGGAATTATAGCCTTTTTAACAAGTGTCAAAAAGAATGGCTATTAGCTCACACATTTTATTTGTGGCAACAAATAGAACATATTCCTTCATATCGCTGGAGCCAGAAAATCGTATTCTATTACCATGTTGCGTGATAAACCGAAACTAATTAACTCATACATAAATTGTCATTTTCTTATTTGCTTTCACTACGAGGTATTCAAGCTATTTTGCTCTTGTTAACCCCTAATTGAGAGTGCTTTACAAAATACCTACGTAGTCGATAGCAAGATGAATGTTCTAATTCATCGCCTGAGGCATTAATGTTAAATTGATACACACACGTATATGTATATATATGTTTGTATTTGTATATATATATATATATATATATATATATATATATATATATATATATATATATATATATATGTATGTATATATATCTGTATATATATGTGTGTGTTCACGCACTTATTTATTGTATGCTCCTTATATAAGGCATAAAAGTCAACATGTGACATCAAGTTTCAAGGAAATGTCTGGTTATAACCTTCATTAACAAGTAGGTCTCATAATCAAGTGGCAGATCCACACGACTCTTAAAAACTAAGGGGTGAGATAATGTCTGTTGGAGTATACAAGTGTGTACATTGATAAAATGAAAAAGTATGAAAGTGTGATCTTTTTGTTTCACTTTGAATCAACACGACTCCCAATGTGGGAGGCTTGGACCATAAGTACGATCGAGTTAGCATAGGGGTGTTGACTTGCTGACTCTAGCTTCATACTTTTTTTTAGGGCTGTCAAATAGGTCAGGTCAGGTCGGGTTCGTGTTCGGGTCGAAGTTAAACGGGTTGAAAACCTCCTGATCCTGAACCTGACCTGTTTGATAAACGGGTTGAAAAATCCAACCTGACACCGTTTAACATTTAAACGAGTTAACCTGATTTTGACCCGTTTAACCCGTTTAAGTTAAACGGGTCAGAATCAGGTACCACTTACCTGTTTAACCCACTTAAGTTTTAAACTTTAAATGAACATGTGTGTGAGCTTGAGACTGCAGTTGGACACTTTGTAAACAATGCATGATTACATGAATTCTTGGTATACCAACTACTAAACGAACCGGCTTTTGAGGAGATCAGTAAGCCCTAGAGATCAGTAGCGAGGAGATGGGGTGAGGGGAGTGGATAGGACATGGGAAGATCGGATCAGTAGATAGGCTGAGAGGATAAAAGAGGGGCGACTGAAGGCTAAAGCAACTCAAACAAGCTCTAACTCTGTGTGGATGAGTGATGTTGCGAATGAAGAACTGAAAAAGGCAAGAAGCCTTTTATATCTAGGGTTTTCACTTGATAGGGTGGGCTTTATGGGCTTATGAACAAAAAATATGAAATTTGAACTCCCCGTCCCCTAGCCAAAAATCTGAAAATTAAAATTTTAATGGCCTCCAAAAATGTTCAAAAAAACTACACATAATTATATACTGATAGACGGGTTAAACGAGTTATTGTAAATGGATAAAAGGGTTGACCTGTTTAACTTGTTTATTTAAATGGGTTAAATAGGTATTTTTTTGTGTCGAAAATTTCAACCTGAACCTAACCCGTTTAATTAAACGGGTTAATCGTGTCAACCCATTTAATTAAACGGGTTGAAAATCTTTACCCAAACCCGCCTAATTTCGTGTTCGGTTCGGATTGATAATCGTGTCGGGTCACCTTTTGACAGCCCTACTTTTTTTTCCCTGTTAACACGTGGGCATAGACATTATGACTTCATGGTATTCTCCTTTTGGTATTTCAAGTCATTATAATTTGTTATTTAGAAGAGTTGTTCGTCACTTCGTAGTTTGTAGCATGCGTTTCGTCATGGAGTGTAGTTGGTTATTTAAATGTGTTCATTTGATGCTTTGATAGATTATTTCACTAAACAAATTGTTGTATTAGCCTAGTAATGACCATAATTTGTTCGTTGTTTATCTAATTCATCTTTTTATTATCGTTTTAATGAGGACATTGAGCTTTGATTATTGTACTTCACAATAGTCGAAGGTCTGCATAACTCGTCATAAGATCAAATAGCGTTAACTCTACCTTATGGATCCTCATGACATGATTGTTCTCTCATTTTGATCAGATCTACTTACAATATAGGAGTTCTCTTGGCTGAACTACATAGAACTATAACCTACAAGGTTCGACTCGACCCTGCGGTCTAGTACGAGTTTGAAATATTAATGTAAAGTTTGTGATATTTATATGCCTACACTAGTTCTTGTTGCTTACTATTGTTGGCCTTTGAGGTGCTGAGTTGTTGCTCCTATGTGATGTTATTACAGCTTTGAGTATTATTTTGAGTCTCGTTGTTACTAATGTGATGCCATGAGATGTGATACCATAGTACTTTGTTGTGATAGATAATTCCTACTTTATTAATTTGGCTCTAAAATGATTTGATTCCTTAATGCTTGAAAATGCACTTGACTTAGTTGATTGTCTTGATACGACCTTGGTTTGTTTTGTTTGAGTTGCCATGCATGAAAAGCCGTTAGATGCCAACCCAAATCAATGTGTGAACATAGAATTGTTGGTTGCTGGTATTGCTTTAACACAAAGTTCAAAGCTTTAATTTAAAACAAATTTTAGATGGTTATCCCGGCTACCCCAATTGCCTATCTTCTATGCGATTTGCCCCCAGCGGCTTAACAGAGTGAGTAAACGTTTGAAGAGGAATGACGAGGAGGAAACTGAATACCATAAACTTCTTTTCCCGATTTGAAAGTTATAATTAAGTGTAACGTAAGATTTTGAAATTTGTTGTGAGTTTGCGTGATTTGTTATGTGAAAGCGATTCTCGTGTTCTGTTGGACTGTGAACTTTGAAATTTCGATGACGAAATTCTTTTAGGGGGAAAGTGTAATTGTTAAAATTTTTTAAAATTCAGGCTAACTGCTTGGATTAATATTTATATTAACTATATCTTATTATATTAACTATATTAGACTAAATTTATGTGTGTTAATTAAATGTATTCATTTGTGTAGGGTAATTTATGAAATTTTGTTGGTTTATTACGTGATTACGTTCACGGGGGTATTCTTTCCTGTTCGAATTTCGGATGTTACGGTAAAATAGTTTAACCTGACATCCGTTCATCTTAAGCACGCGCTCCACCTCTCTAGTCCTCTCCTCCGCTCTCACTCAAAACCTAACCCTACCGGCTCAGCCCGCGGCCTCTGCTGTGCGCCACCAGCGAGCTCCTGCCGTCAGCCCCACCGTGCCGGTACGGTCGCCGGTTCCTGAAGTCTGCAGCTCTGAATCTCTCTCCATCTTATTCTCTCCCTTATCTCAATTCTCATACATTTCGTGCCTAGCATCAGGTATGGTTTTTATATTTCCTTTTTGTTTACTCATATGCGAAATTTGTATGTGAAATGTGGAATTGGTATGCTGATTATCCGCTTCATGTTTGATTTGCTACGGTTTGTTTCGTTATCCTTCATTGTGTTTAATTGTATAATGTCATTTTGTTTATATTAGATGGTTTGGTGAACCATTTGATGAATTTGAGAGCTGAACTTGGGGTCTGGAATATCAAACTTGGGTGTCAACTGTGGAAATTTAGATATGAAATTTGTGGAACAATCAAAAAGAAGAAAAAAGAAAAACCCTGGCTTGTTGCTTATGTGAGTGACATTCAACAATTGGATTCCCAAATGGTAACAAGATTATGTTTTCAGCTGTGTAGATGAGCCCTTCAGTGGCTCAGAAGTCTCCATCAGGACGGCATTCATCGAGGCGTTCCCTCTCTAGAGAGAAGGATCATGGTTCACCTCGTAGAAGAGAAAGATCTCCTGCTGTGCGCTCTCATAGTAAGAGTCCATCCCGTAGAGAAAGATCCCCTGCCCATCGTAAGAGCTCCCACAGGGAGAGGGGTCGCTCTCCATCAAGGGACAGGCAGTCACGTCGAGCTAAGTCACCCAAACAAGAAAAAACAAGCTCTCCTGTATCACCCAGGACTAAACGGTTAAGGAGAGCTCAAGCCGAAAAGGAGGCTGAGAAGACATCTGAGATGGAGCGTGCAAGAAACCATGACAAGAGAAGTGATAAGTCTAAGCACGAGAAGAATCATGGGGAGTGGGTCCTGGAGAAAGAAGATGATAGAAGAGAGCTGAGGTCAGAAAAACAAAGGGTGAAAGATGAGTATGATGCCAGATCGTCCAAATCAAGGCACAAGCATTCGGTGTCACCATCAGAACGTCGTCATCGTAGCCGGCAGCATTCCCGATCACCTCCGCCAGCGTCCAACTCCAGAGCTCGTGATGAGGTGTCTGGTGATAGCCACATCTTTAGTCTGCCTTTTTATAAATCTGGGGACTTTTAGGTCATATTTTTTTGTTTATTAGCCCTCAGTGCCAATTCATGAGCTGTCCGCCTAGCGGTCTCTTTAGTGCACTTTGTCTGGATTTGTTTGGTAATTAGATAGTCCCTGACACACAGTTACTGAGGAACCAAGCACATCAACTATAACACCTAATAGTTGAGTGATTACGATAATTTTAAGTATTACCTAATTATTTCATCAAGTTGTCGTGCAAAAGATTCTTGGATTGATCTCGGTTCTCAGAGGCAGAGTGGAATGTGCTCTACCATGACTCTTGACAGATTGATGTTGATGTATTTGGGCATCACTGACTAGAAAGAAAATTTATGTGGGCATCCTAGTAGGGATGATGGGATAGTAGTTGTACTTGCCTATGCATCTTGTTTTTGATAATGTTGCAAATCTCTGGAGTTTGTTTGAATGTGCTTATGACTGTAATTTATTGTTATATATTTTCTGGTTTCTTTTTCAGGATGGGAACTCAAGAGTACATGACCACAGGTGAGTCTCATTGCAAATAATTTTTGTTGAGATTTTAATGGTTTTTTTCATTAAACATCCTGATTTCTGATCCTGAGTAATTCTCAGTAGGGTTTACCATGGTTCGCGAATTCCGGAGCTATCAAAGTCTAGATGGTCTTAGCCTTCATGGTTGCACCTTTGGAAGTATATAGGTGTTTCAGAGAGATATTTCAAAAATTTTGGAAAGTTGTTTTGATGCACATTAGAACACTCTGGTGATAGGTACCCAAGAAGCCATGGGCGGAAAAAGAGAGTAATATATCACATGACAGGGGTAGAGAGTTGAAATCATTAATGGCCTTAAAATAATCGTGGACACATTCTATTCAAATGACTTCGAAGTAGAGGGTCTAGGGAATAAGCATAATCCGAGCAGGTGCTGAAGTAGTCTTGACAAAGTAATAGGAGGATGCATAACAGGAAGTAATCATGGAACTTGGTACTGAGAACAACGATGCATTAGGTTCTTAATACAGAAGATTATATGCCTAGTGATACAACAAAAAGGTATAAGATTCACATCTAAGGGCCGGTTCTTTTTGTTGGAAAATATTGGTTGGGAAATGGGTGAAATTGGTTGAAGTGGGTTGAACTTGGTATTTTTTTGTTGAAATGGGTAGAAGTGGGTTGGAAGAAGTTGGTATATTTTTTTATATGATGGGTTGAAGTGGATTGTAGTTGGTTGAAGTTGATTGAAGTGGGGTTGAAGTGGGTTGAAGTTGGAATTTTTCCGTTGGAGTGGGTTGGAGTGCGTTGAAGTTGGAATTTTTCCGTTGAAGTGGGTTGAAGTTGGTAGATTGGGATTTACCAACGAAAAGAACAGGTCCTAAGCTGTCAAACTCTAATGATGTGCAAAACTGGATTAGTTGGTTAAACAAGCCGGTCATGCTGCCATCTTCTCAACCAGTGGTGGTAATGGTGCTATTCCTTGTCTTATATCCTTTTACCATTAATGAAAATTGACTGAATCCAGGAAAGAAAAAGGAAGACCACGGGCTGGGGGCTGCTAGAGTGTGCTTTTTCTGATAGTTCATGATCCATGGGATAGTATGTGATTTCATTAGTGTGTGAGTATATGTGTGTGCGCAGACACTCATAAACGTGTATGCACGCACAATACAAAAGCAATGAACTTAACTTGAAAGAGCTAGGCTGTCTGTCATAGACTCTTATCAAGAGACGTTTCCTTAGCTCTTCAACCCATTTAATGTTCTCACGATTCCCCCTATTCAGGGTTTTTGCTCCTGTGAGCCTTACACGATGCATTTTGTTCTCCATAGGGGGCCCGGGGCCACTGACACTTTATATCTCAAATGTTGTGTGTCCATATCTCTCAAATGTTGTTTGTCCACACATCAAGCGGATCACCCTCATCTTTTGAACCTTAATCTCTTAATTGGTGTGTACTGTATTCCATGTAGTATGGCTGGTGGTCTGAGCACCATATAGCTAATTTTTCATGTCAACTTGTCTAGGTCCTCCTTGTCATATGGCCCGATATGGGTTTCAAATTCTTTCTCCAATTTATGTCATGCACTGATGTGAAACAAATAATGTGATCATCAATCTACGCTATTCAGTGTATGATTTACCCTAGATGTGTGAATCCTTTTGTCTTTGACAGTTTGACGTAGCATTGATCTTCAATGGGATCTCCCCCACCTATGTCAAGGGCTTCCTTATTATTCTAAGTCCTCTGCCTGCATTTGCACAGTCAGAACCCTTGGGAGGATTTATCAAAGGTGACACTATTGGAAACCTCAACAGCTTCGACTTGGTGTTTATGGGTTTTCTAAGTCTTATTGACTATACTTTGTCATCAAATAACATATATAATGCCACCTTGTCTTTGATTATGAGCAAACATATACACAACTATCAAGAAGACAAGGTTTAAGTCTATGGTGTAACCAACTATCAACAGAGAATTCTATGCGTTCTTGCCAGGCATTCAGACCATTATCTCCTTCTTGGTAGATGCCCTGAATAACCCAAATATAAACAACTGAAAGTGCTTCATTTCATATCGCCATGGAAGTTCTTTATGATGTATATTATAGGCCTTCTTTATGTTGATAAATACCATATTATAACTTCTTTCTGTCTCTATACCATTCCATTGATCTTCTGCTGCGATAGATCTCTTCAGTCCCAAAATTTCATGGTGCTTGGCACCTTTATAATTGTTGTACGTCTGAATATTCTTTTTTTTTTTTTATAAATCTTTGGTACAATGAGATTAAGCCTCCATTCATTTGACAGCTCACCTGTCTAGGGAATGACACTAAACAAACTAATTGTCCAAGTTGATTCATTTTCTTGAAAATTTTCGTACCAATCTCCAATGGGATATGATTTACAGTCTGGACCAGCTGCCATATTCTCCATTTTCCACAATGCTTATCTACCTTCCTCTTTGATGATATGATGACAAACTTCAGAGGGCCGTATTTCACCTACCTATTCAATGGCCTTTCTCTCGTCATTATGCAGCCTGTAAAAAAAAAAAGGTTTTTTCAGCCTTCTTGACAGTGCTTCCTCCACTAGTACCTCTCCTCGTTCGTTCTATTCGTAGCCTTTGAAGACTTGAGGGCCACTGTTACCTGTCCTCAGTCTCCAATTTTTGGTATAGCTTTTTGTAGTGCATCTGAATCTCCAAGTCAGGTAACGAAGGCGCTCCAAGGATTCAACATTTCGTTTCGGTTGCGGTCGGGTGAAATTGCTCTAATGCTACAATTGCCTCAAATATCGCGGTTGCAGAAGGCCATTCTCTCTTTGAGCGGCCAGATTTTGAATCCATGGGCAGTGCGCCTTTGTAAAGGATGCCTTTCAGTTTTTAAAATTATGATAACATCGCAAAGGCATCATGGTAATACCATCAGCTTATCCCTGCCCAAAGTGGACCTGAATGGATGAATGTCTCCCCCATGCAGCTCTCTGTAGGAGAATCTCCATTCACTGCTTAATGCTGTGGTGTGCATCAGATCACTTTTATTTTGAATGCCTAATTGTTGCTTTTGCTTGAGATATTTGTATGAAGATGTTGGAAGCTACATCTTATAGGTATGGTTGGCATACTAAACACATTTTGTGGGGTCAGGAGGGAGTAAAGCATGATTATGTTGGCAGTTGGTTAACAGCGCACTTAGAAGATGCAATGGAGTGGTTGCACTTAGCTATTACTAATTTATTTTATGTGCGACTGTGTGCATTACCAGGTTTGCGTAGCTCACTTGTAACCTTCAGTTTAACAGCTATCTTCCATTTTATCTCTTATTTAGCATAAGGCTCTATTGTTCTCTTCATAAATTATCATTCCCCTTCGTGTCTAAACACTCTTTGTCCTGATGTTATTGACAACGTACTGGTACACTTCTACTTTTGTGAATATTATCTGGTGGAACAGATTACTTCGTCATGGGCTCTGACATTTATATTGTGTCAAAGGTTATTTCATATTGTTCATTTTGGAGTGCTACTTTTAATATTCTGTGGTTATTGATTCTATTTTCACGATCCTTGATCTAGACTTCTAATGTTAACTTTTGTGCGTGAACAGAGATGATGCAAGTGACTCATTATTGAAGATGAAAGCAACTGAGCAGGTTCTGGAAACAAAGGAAAAGGCATGTGTTTTGTCCTCGTACAGTGGTACTGTAGCGTCATCTGTGTTTGGATGTCTGTTGATTGTAAACTTTTGTGATGTTTGATTTTTGTGCGCGTGTGCGCGCGCTTGTATATGAGTATATATATGCTCATGTATACGTGTCTTTATATATGTACATCTGCGTACATAAATCCATGTGCGCTTGCGGTTGCATGCGTGCAAACGCGTGTGTGTCTACTACACGCACACACATACATTTGTGTGTGTATTTTTGTGTATAAATGTATTTATGAATGATTTTTGTGTGTGCGTTTTGTGTCGGGGGGTTGTTTATATGTGCTTGTGGATGTGTTGCTGCTTTTATTCTAATTTCCTAATTAAGTGTTCTGTTCCATTCTTCCTTTTTTTAAAATTTCTTTTAATGTCCAGCAAAAGCCTTCATTTGAGCTATCAGGAAAGCTTGCTGAAGAAACGAATCGTGTCAGAGGTAATCATCGACCCCTTACTGTAATTTGAAGAAAAGTGCATGGGACTTTCTATCTTTATATACAATAAAGATTTTGGTCAACTAAGGCAGTGGATGTTTGAAAAATGATACTGGTTGAAATGAGGATTACTAGGATGATTGGGTGCATTTGCAGCTATACTTAATAGGATGAGATAAGGTATGAGATTATTGTTGAAATGGTCCCTATTAAGGATAAGATGTGTGAAGCTTACATGGTTCATGCACATCAAAAGGCAACATCCGAATGCACTTGTGAGAATCGAGGTGATGTGAGCATTTCACTTTGCTAGATTGTAATAGGGAGAGGAAGATCTAAGAAGAATTGGGGAAGGTCCCCTGACTAAGTTGATCCATTGGCATTATATCGAGGAGATGTCTTTTATAGGACCCTGTGGAGGTTTTGAATAAGGTTTGCAAACCCCGAAATAAGATCCATTTAGCCTTTTCTTGCGTCTCTATAGTTGACTCACCTCTTTGAGGTGGTTGGCCCGCATATGTGTCTAAGTAGCTGATGTAGATGCATTGTTTTATTGCCTCTTTCTATATTATATATTGTCGTTTTTTGACACTGTTCACTTTGTGTTTTATTTATTTCTGAAATTCGAACTCATATAATTGCACCAACTTGATTTGCACCAACTTAATTTGACATGCTTGGTATGTCTTGGGACGGTTTATTAATTTAATGCCTCTCTGTTGCTATCATCTCTTTGCTTTCCTGTCTACTTTTCAATTTATTTCAGAATGTTTTTGCTCTTTCAAAACTGCTTTCAAAAACCTGTGGTTGGTCTCTTTAAAGTTGTATCCATTGGGATCCACACTAGTTTGTGGTTGTATTTGCATTTACTTGCCTTGTAAAAACATTCAATTATTTGGACTGTTTTTGTTTTGCTTCTTTATATCACGTGCAATTCTCTAATCAGTTTCAATTCCTCGAACCACCTCCCCTGGGGCCCAAAAAAAAAAAGGCGAACGAAAGTAGTTTAAATTTCTATTTGTGTACAGCACTTCCAGTTATTGGGAGTTTTTAGCCGACTTTTTAAACTGTTTGTGAAATAATGCCAAAGATCACGTGCCTCTTAACAGGATTGGCTTTTCATTCATGTTAACCATTTTCTTTTGTTGGATTTAAGCTGAATCTATGAGGAAAATATAGATGGAATTCCGTCTCTTGAATATTCCATGGGCAAATGTGGGCAGTTGTTTGTAATTATGTAATTCTTTTTTCTTTAATATGCTCATATTATACTTCAGGTGTAACCCTGCTTTTCACTGAACCTCCTGATGCTCGGCAACCTAACATAAGGTGGCGCTTGTATGTTTTCAAGGGTGGTGAAATGTTAAATGGTGAGAGAAAATAGCTTCTCGGCTTTTTACCAATTCTGTCTTGATTTTGTGGTCAATGTGATTTAGCAATTTACTTTTCTTTTTTAAAAAGTACAATCTACATGTATATCCTTTTGCCATCGATGATAAGGGATTGCATTACCTGTGACACCATTAATATCAAGGTCCAAATCAGTACAAAATTTTAATGATCACCTTTGGGGGGTACAGCTGTACAGACCAAGCTTTCTGGTCAGAAGCTCCATCTTCTTAGCAGTGCAGGGTCTTCATCATTGATGACTAGGATGGGTTTTCCTGAGTCTTGATTGGAGATGCAACATACTGTTGTCTTCCCTTCCGAAAGTCGTTTCATTTCTCTTGCACCAGCTGCGTACATTGTGAGGCAGCTTAGCTGTTTAACGAGTGGGCCCTGGGCTTTTCCTTTGCTTCATAGTTGGAGTTATCTACCAGAAATGGTCACCTATAGCATCTGAACTCGTGGCCCTGATTTCTTCATAGCTTATCATTCGTCTCCTTATGCTATTTTGCATTGATGATGGTAAGTTTTCATTTGATTAGTAAACTGTGTTTACCTTCTGTAGCAGCTTAGATGATATGGCAAATATATGTGTGGTTATGAGTCCATTGTGGTTAAGATTGTTTCGCAGGGATGTGATATTACAGTCTCATATATATAATGATAATCTACAAGTATTTGATCATCTCTATCAAGAGCTAAACTTTCAGTACGTTAGTAAATTTAGAATTGTATGTGGTCACTCATAACTCATAACCGTTTTGGTAACTTGCCTTCTCTGCCTGTCCCCATTTTTTTGGTTGTCGGAGTGGAGGGAGAGGCAAGTAATCAAAATTATATGAGGACACCAAGGGGATGTGACTCGTATACAATAGGGACAGATATGAAAATCGTCATGCCCTCGTGTTCTCATGAATAGTTTTATCTACAAAATCCAAAAAGTCAGATATTCACCATCCACACAAGACTCTACTTATAAAAGTTTTTAAAAAAAGTTCAAAATCCTGATAGGATGATAAGAGATAACTTTGCATTCAAAAATTCTCTGATTCCTCCTTATCCAAAAAAAAAAACCCCCTCATTTTTCTTTCCTCCTGTATACTCCTTCAGATAGCTATGGGAAACATCCCCAAAATGCCTAGGCAGCTTTTCTTCATCTTCCTTTTCCAACTCACTTGAACGTCTTTAACTTATTTTGGCTGAACCTAACAAACTCCCTTAAGAGAGAATGCAGAATGCCAAAGAGACAAAGCCCACAGACATAGAAGGAACGGTGGTCATCCAATTCTTCATCCTGCTGACACATACTACACCTGCTTGCACAACAGGGATTTCTCCTTTTCTCGTCTTTCTGGCTAACTATAACTAGAAATCCACCATCCTTGCAAGCCAATGTTTCAGTTTTGAGCACAGAGGACCATTAGGTGACTGTTTAAAGCCCTTTACGAGAGCTCCAGAAATTTGAGGCTGAAAGTTCTAACATCCTGAGTACAATTCATTTTTCTTCCTTTTTTTGTTTGGGGGGGGGGGTTGCTGAGGAAGTGAGCAAGTTGATTTTATTAAACTCCAAACTCCAACGCACAATTATGCTTGGTCATGCCCAAGTTCATTTACATGATTATCTACAATATCCAGAATATAGTCATCTTCTTTTTCTGTACATATATACCTTTGCCATTTGATTATACTCGTAATTTTCTTAGTGAAGCTATCCACATCTAACTTCCTACCTTTAAACGAGCTATTATTCCTCTCCTCTCAAGTGTGGTAAATTTCAGTTGACTGCTAAATACATTGACTTCTCTTGGCACTTGGCAGGCATTGCCACAATTGCCATTTCCATGCTGCACAGTCCAGAATTCTACAGCCTAACCGGTCCCATAATGTGTGGGATCTTTGAGCTCAGTTGATACTTGAACAATGGATGATATATCTCTTCCTAATGCATACCACAAAGACGAAAAATGTGTTCATCATCACATTCCCGGTCTTCAATCTGAGTGTCTGACCAACTATTAATAGGAGCTCGAAAATCCTACCAGTCCTTGTTCTTCAAATATACATGTTTCATCTGCTGGACCTGTAACTTATCAGCTTAGGAAGCAATATCCCGCACTGCCATACTTGTCTACCCACCATAGCAACATTTCACAGGTCCATGTTCTTAATACAAAGCCCACCACTATTGTTAGGTTGACTAACGTCACGAACCACCTAAGCTACGGGTGGGGTTGTGTCAGATTCATGCTTCAACTCACCATGCTATTACCCCCTACAGATTTGTTCGACTTGATGAATAACATACGTAGTAGAAAGATGTAAGTTGAATAGATGCATATTTATGAGCATTGAAGGTGAGTTCTGTTTTGGCATGCTCAAAAAAGCCAGCACCAATTAGTTTCTATTTCTCTTTACTAATGTAAACCCTGATGCTTCATCAAACTTGGAAAACCATTTGGACATCAAAGAAACAGAGCATATATTTCCATAGCACATCACGATAACATCATCCATGAACCAAAGACCATTAATAGCTATACTTTTGTACCCTGAGTGCAATTAGAAACCATGTTGCTGGCCGGCCTTCTTTAAACACCTTGAGAGGTATCCCATACAAATTTGACGATGCTAATACTCTCTGTCAATCGCTCATCAGTACCTCTGATTCTGATGTCATGGTATTTCTTTTTCAATAGAACCGCTGTATGTACATCGTCAGAGCTGTTACTTATTTGGTAGAGAGAGGAGGGTAGCAGACATCCCAACTGATCATCCTTCTTGTAGCAAGCAACACGCGGTTCTTCAGTTTCGGTAAGTATGTTACCAGCAGGTATCTTTCCTCATTATTGTCTGTGGACCTTCCGTGATGAATTGTCTATTGGGACAGGCAAGTGGAGAAAGAGCAACCTGATGGCATGACGTCAAAGGAAGTGAGGTAAAGAACATGTACTCATCAATTTTTGAGGTTTCTGTCTCTGCTTATTGATAGTACTAATCAATTTTAAGGGTTTTGTCTCTGCTTATCTATAGTGCTAATACATAGAGTCCACATTCAAAAAGATTTCATTTACGTTATTTTGCAGGCCGTACTTGATGGACCTTGGCAGCACAAATAAAACTTTTATCAATGTAAGCAAGTCTGTTACCCGCATTCTTCTATGATATATGAATTGACTCACAAAAAATTGTAAGCTTGATGGACTCTGGCTGCTGCATTCACAGGATAATCCTATTGAACCACAGCGTTATTATGAGCTCTTTGAGAAGGATACTATAAGATTTGGTAACAGTAGGTGAGGTCCCAACTGTTTGCATTCGGTTGTCTATGGCCTAAGATACTTTGAATTTTAGACCAGCTAGAGCCCAGTACTTCGTGCATTATTTACGTTTCATTCGTAAATTGCGACCTGTGAACACATAATTTACATTGTTTAATTTGGTCTTTTGCAGTCGAGAATATGTGCTACTGCATGAGAACTCTGCTACCTAATCAGTCTCGCTCCTTGCCTGCGGTCTATCTTGTTAACATGCTAGAATTACATGGGAATATCCTAGTGCAAGTGTGGCTACTGTGTTTCAGGATTTTGCACGGATGACCATTCTCATGTACTGATGAGTACAAAATGTTGAAATTTTGGAGCACATGGAGAGTTGATTTTTGCAAAAATGCATCAACTTCAGCTTGTCTTCTTCCATCACCCTTCAGCTATGATACGGATGAGCGCTTTTAGGTCATAGAGCGATTCCATGTGTTAACGTTGGACAGTGGGTATGCTTCGAGCCTGCCCCAATGAAGGCAGTGGGACAAAATCTTCGTATTGTTCATCATTTTACTGATTGGGTTGGATTATCATCGATATGGAACATTTGCATTTGGCTGTGTCGATCTGAAGATGATTCCATCGTAGATAAAATTTTTGTTCTTAATACATACAAGCTTCGCTCACTTTTGTTCTTGAACATGCATAAAGCTTACTTGCGGTCTTGAGTATGAGCTTCTCATTGAGGAGGGATCTAGAACATCAAAAGCCTCCCAGCAACACCAAGACATCCTCTTTGCAAGATTGTGGCAAATGCTCTCAAAATTACAGCCGCCCCCGCCCCAAAACGCCTCTTCTTCCCTCTTTTGACAAGGAAAGAACTTTATTATACATATCACAATCAAAAGATTGTACCCACAATAGCATCTCAAAAAGGGACTATATACATTCAAGCCCTCCTCTCCACCACTCGTCACCCTCTTACGTATTTTTTTCAATGCAGTATCACCAATGTCTACCAGTGATCAATGTTGGACAAAATAGAAATAAATACAATGAAAAACCAACATATGATTTCCAACGTAGATGATGCCCAGATGATTGGGATTTTCTGACTACCCTAATGCACAGCCACACATGCTTTTCAATATATCCCTTGCATTGCCGCAAAGAGGCTGATATTATACTAAGCTGGTCCCATGACTTGAACTTTATCCAAAACAAACCATACATTTCTAAGGAAGGAAAGAAGATTTAGCACATAATCTTTCTATTCATGGTATTGATTCGCCTTTTTGGTATCTTTTTTGCTCCTTTTAAAGATCATGAAACACACATCTCACAATGTACAGCTTCAAAAGAGGCAACAGCAAGTTTGTGCTCTGCAGTCCTATGTATTGGATACTATGATTTATATATATGTATCATTGATAGCTCCTAGTTTCCCAACTCTCGCATTGAGATGTTATCTTCACCAATTTGCCTAGACAACATATGTCCTGTTTGCCCCTCATTTCAATTCAATTGAGAGGATGAGAAACAAGAAAACAGAAAACCCAAAAATAAAGGAGTTGAAGAAGAAAAACTGCCCCCATGCAGGATCGAACTACAGACCTTCAGTTTACAAGACTGACGCTCTACCACTGAGCTATAGGGGCTTTGATAAGGAGCTTTGCAACTCAACAAATCAACCACAGCAGAAGAACCCTAAAACCCAATCTAGTCCAAGCCCAGCTCAGATTTCCATTCTTG
Organism: Selenicereus undatus; assembly: GCA_017589665.1. NCBI lineage: Eukaryota > Viridiplantae > Streptophyta > Magnoliopsida > Caryophyllales > Cactaceae > Selenicereus > Selenicereus undatus. The sequence continues at coordinate 161,077 of JACYFF010031956.1, read as the reverse complement.
CAAACCAGAAAGCATTTCGCAAGAATAGAAGCAGGAAATTGAAAGAATTCATCAATCCTCATAAATTATTCCTTTTTTTTAACATGTGTAGAGCCTTGTGAGATAACTTAGGGCTTGAAGGTGAGGGAAATCTTTATTAAGACTACAAAGGTTCAAAGATATTTGATTTTAGAATATATATATATATATATATATATGTGTGTGTGTGTGTGTGCGCGCGTGTGTGTGACATATCTCTAAATGCTAAATTACCTAGTTTGTTATTGAGGGGTTTTGCACATTGCTCGAATATGGGAGTGCATTGCCTGGTTATATAAAGTAGTGTTAAGTAGTCAACTTCTAATCCGTTACTTACATTTTACTTTGGAGGTTAGGATTTTTAATCATATAGACATATGAATTATAAGATTAAATCATTATTATAAGTGATTTAGACACATTGCTCATAACTTTCCAAAAGAGATGTAGATTTAGAGATTAATATAATAATTTACATTTTCTTTTTGTATAGACGTTGAAAGTATTTTGTATGAAGACATTATAGGAATTACTTTGTCTAATATAGTCGCGTAGCTCATAGTCATATTTGAGCATTTTTTTAAAGAAAATTGAGTAGTTGGTTCTTTCAATTCCCCCCGCCCGGCGTCCGGGTGCCGCCGGCCCCCCCCCCCCCCAAAACCAGCCACACACACAACAAGCAGAGAAAAGACCCAACCTAATTAACCAGAAAAAGGAAAAAGAAAAACCGAGCTTGAAAGTCCCAATAAAAGGGCGAAGGAGAGATTTGGAGTAAACCGGGTTGGAGAATAGAGTTTGGTGGCTTGTTTGCAAAGAAAGGTAGCTTTGGAGAATTGGAGGAGAGAGAGGGAGAGAGGAGGAGCCGAGGGTTGAAGAAGAAGAGAGTGAGACTCTGTGAGAGTGAGCGATTCCAATGGATCCAAAGTTGACGGAGGTGGCCCAGACATTCGAGCGCTTCAAAGCTGCTTTTATTCGTAATGATTTCGATACGTGCACTCGTCTCCTTTCTCTGCTCAAGGTACTCTCTCTTCTAGGTTTTAACCAAACCCTAGATCCATGCTCAGCTCTAGGTTTTCTATTATCCTTTTTTGCAGTCTTTGCATTTTGATGCTGTTCTTTGATCCAAACATTGAAATCTTGTTCCTATTTGAATGAGATCCTGGTAACTCACTTTATATCAGGCCAATTGCTTAAGCGGAGGCTCGATGTCTGGATAAATGTAAGAATCAATGACTGGAAGATATGATGTTGGGATTTGGGGTTTCTTAGCGAGTCAAGATGGCCTACTGCGAAGGTTCTTGTATGAGCTCTTATATTGGATGCAAAGTCAAAATTTCGATAAGATAAAGAGGGAGAAAGCTTCTTTTTCATTAGTTAATTAACATTGAAATGTAGCCAAATTCTAATTCTTATTTGTATTTATCCTTTGATTTTAGAAAAGCAAATGCTTGTACACCTGAATTACGTGTTGACAGGAAAAGGGAAGCGAATTTGATTTTCCATTCTATGAGTACATCAAAGTGCCTTAAATGTTGCTTTTGCTAAGATATGTGATAGGTAGATCATGTACGCTTATTCACTATTCTACTTGCCTACTTAGCTTTGTGGCTTAGAAAGAGCAATGCATAAGTTAGTCCTATTAGTAGCTTATAGTATTATGAGTGAGAGGTGTAAATTGTAGTTCCTTTGCCAAATGAAGAATTTCATCGAAGGGTCATACTTTGCTGCTTATGACTTCTAAATATCTAATTTTGTGTTAATTTTTCTTGTCATGCTGCAGGTATCGCTGACGGAATTCAGAAGCCTGCCACCATTGTTTGAAGCAACCCCTAATGCTGTCCAGGAATTAACCTTAGCAAGTAACTTTCTTCACTGGAATTTTCATCTGGCATCTTGAACATTGACATACATGCTGAATTTTCCCATATATTTGTGCTAGTTTCCGCTTGTTTTTAATTTGGTTGTGCTCACTGCTCAATTGTTTAATGAATCTTTAGGGGACATATATGAACATGCTGTAGTTCTAAGTGTCAAGATGGAGGACCAGGAAGCATTTGAGAGGGACTTCTGCCAATTGAAACCTTATTACACTGATGCCAAGTAAGTGTTCATTTATGCCCTGTATACAATACCCTTCAAAATATGCGTAACGAACTTTAGATACTACGCAGAAGTTTGAGAGGTTATTGCGAGCATATATTCACCATTTGTCAATCTCTTGAATGTTTTTCTGGAATTGGCGTGGTTCATAATAACCTTCACTTTGGGCTTTGGGAGAGGCTTTTTCACCTTGGCTTCAGGGCCTTTTAGAACATTCTAGATATCCTCTTAAAACAATTTTAATGTATATGATGGCTTCAATGGCACTTCAAACTTTTTAGAATGGTCCTCGGATACTGGAAAAAAAAAATTGATAGGTACTGCAGACCGTGCAGTTCGGGGTGGGTACAATCATAACCTTGGTAAAGCCTGTTTTCGGCCCTCTGTGCTGATTTAATGTCCATCGGATTCAGTAGAATAATGCTCATCCCTGTAGGGGTGTGTGTTTTTTTTTAACGTTTATGGGCTTCATATGGGTACTCATAGAAAGGGAGATGATATCCATACCATACCCCTTTTATACCAAACTAACACCCATTTTTTCCTTAATGAAAGTATAGGGCTGGTATGGGGTTGGTTCCAAACAGGTAGTGCCTTATACCAATTCTTACACCCAAACTCATGTCCAATTTTCAAACCCTTTCCAAACCTATTTAAAATCCAATTTTAACCACCCACACAGGTTCTAAATATGGTGTAAGGTTTGCATTCCAAGCCCTAAGGGAAAGACATGGTCATGATTTGACAACGTCTAATACCTTTTTTAAAATGAGTATTTGGGTATTACGGTGGTATATAATCCACTCTAAACAAGCTAGAGTGGCTATGAAATTCCCAGGACATTCGGTAAAAGCATATAATGACCATTGCGTAGTTTGTCATTGATTTACACAAAATTCGAAAAACCAGTTGTAACAACCTTATTTAGTCTTAACTAAGAGACAAAGAAGCTGTGGACTATCTTGCTTGGAAGTCTCTTAGGCTGTTGTAAATATTCCTCCAAACCATGTCAATGGCAGTAGTGGCCTTGTCGGAGCCATCTTATGGTTTTGATGTATGATCCACACACACACACACACATATGTAAATATATATACATATGCATATGTATATATATAGACATATATATACATATGTATATGTATACGTATATACATATATATATAGACATGTATATGCATATACATACATACACATACATCTGTGTGTATACAAACACACACACACACACACACATATGTATGTATGTGTATATGTGTATATGTACATATATGTATGTATACACACACACACACACACACACACACACACACATATATGTACATACATATACATATATACATATGTATATGTACATATATACATACATGCGTATATATATATATATATAT
>JACYFF010031956.1:108222-147568 GCA_017589665.1 Selenicereus undatus | reverse complement strand
AAACACGCATTATTTTCTCATAAAAATCTATTTCAAAGACTACAAGGACAAAAATGTAGAGCAAAATTACCCAAAATTACCAACACCCCCCTCTCCACACCAAAACCTTGGTAGTCATTGAGCAAAGTGTAACAATAATGTCCATATTCATTCAACTCATAAAGGAGAACAATATTAGAGAAGAAAATTAAGTAATCCAACTATGAATATCCACTCAAAATCATATGACCCAATTTACGACCAACCGACATTTCATTATCTAACATTTATAATTTCAACTAAGTCAGTATGTCAAAATTCAAGCAAGTTAGGCACACATGTATGTATGTATGTATATATATATATATATATATATATATATATATGCAACTCAATCAGATTACTATAAATTGAATCCAAAAAACATAATACATGCTACGAGCATGCGAGGGTGAAAAAGAGTGAGATAGAGAGAGATTTAGAGAAAGGGAGAAAGATTAAGAAGCACAAAAAAGAGCAATGGTTGAGTACCATTGTAGCACTTGAGGGGACGACCTCCTTGAAGCAAAAGAACAAAAAAAACAAAAGGAAACAAAGAAAACCTTTCGTGGGTTTCGAATAACAAAGGAGGAGGATGAAGAAGGAAGTCTGGAAGAGGACGGGAGAATAAGCCATTTACTAGATTGTATTCACTAGGATTAGGGTTTCCAGCTCCAAATCCATGTGTTGTAGTAGAAATATGGTTTGTTTACTTCTAGTTGCAACTTGATTGAAATGCTTCCTCAAACAAAAAGAGGGGTCAAGGTTCCTTAAAGGTTTTTTTTTCCGTTTTTTCCGCGAATGTCCTGTTATGATGTATAGAGCGCAAGAGGGTGGGCTTCTGGTTTTTGTGAGCTTAGGTGCGCCCCGAGCGCGCTTTTTTAAACAGATATACACACACACACATACATATATGTATACATACATGCATATACATACATATATACATATATATATTTGTGTGTTTGTGTTTGTGTGTGTGTGTATGCGCGCGTGCGCATATATATACACATACATATCTGTGTGTGTGTGTGTGTGTATGTGTGTGTGGTGTTTTGTCATTGTATAAAATGCATATAAAACTTTCTGCAATGGTCCTGCTATATCCAACACCCCTTTTTTGTGGGTGACGATGAGCACATTGTCACCATTCTACAATTTCTCAATTTTTTTTCAGAAATTCTCGAGCACCTTGTATTGTAGCCTTATTTTGTGCTCCTTGTAGCTTAGTCTTGAATAGCAGGCCTCATTCTCTCTGAGATGTCGGACCTAACTTGATCACCCCAATTTCCCGAGGTGGTGCAGCTTATTCAGGCTCATGATTCATGAAGGCATGTGCCTCCATGCGCCTTAAGTTGGGTGCACAGAGACGAGATGGTAAACGCCTTTAAATAACTGCGTGAAATCTCTTCAAATTAAACCCTGAATTTAAGATTCCAATTAAAATCAGATGTAGTGCAGCAATAGGTTTGCTTTTGACCTTGCAAAGATTTGTTCAATTTTTCAAAACATGTTCATTTTCTTCTTTAAATTTTCTTGTTTTTTTTTTTTGGAAATAGTATTATGGCAATTTTTAACTAGTTTATTTAGAATAGTTCAAGTGTATAATATCACAATCAATTGTTAAGCTTTTAAGCAAATGGGCCTTGCATATTTGATGTCTGCAGTTGTGCACCTCTGTATTGTGCTTAAGCTTTTGGGATCCTTTGCTCCTTAATGTGTCTTGCACCAAACTAGAGTCTTTGTTTCCCTGCTTGGATGACCATATTAGGACATTCCATCTGGCAAAGGAGATAATCCATTTTTTAAAGAGTTTGAGTGCCTCTCTGACCTTTGCTCTAATTAACCATTTCACGAGAAAGGTGGCCCTTGAGTACAAGTAACTCGTGCAGTTGGCTTTGTGCGAGCATGTTATAGAATTAGATTTCACGGCAGGTTGTATTTTGCTGCTCTCTATGGGGGCATGTGCGTGCGTATGTCTGTGCTCTTTTGTTTTTCGGGGTTGTTTTGATAGGGATGTTTGTCTGGAGGCCTCCTTTGCCGCTGACAGCAATCAGAAACAGCACAGTGGCTATCCTTCTATGCTGATATATGTTTTTCTTGACTTTCTTCAAATATGTATTTATTATTTTTTCTTTTTCACTCAAATTTGTCTTGTTGGAGCAGGGATCGAATTCCACCATCTCCTCAAGAATATCCTATATTAGGCCTCAACCTATTGAGACTTCTGGTCCAAAACAGAATTGCAGAATTCCATACTGAATTAGAGTTGCTTTCATCTACTGCCTTGGAGAATCCTTGCATCAAGCATGCGATAGAGCTGGAACAATCCTTCATGGAAGGAGCCTATAATCGCGTTTTGAGTGCTAGACAGTCAGTGCCTCATGAAACATACGTTTACTTCATGGATTTGCTTGCCAAAACTGTGAGGTATGTTGCAAGCTGTCTGAAAGTAGTGCGTCTAGGTTTTGGCTTATTCATTAATCTGAATTCTTGTGTCATTCATAAACTTGTAGCCTTTGATACTTGGCTTAAAGCAGTCCTTTTAAATTGCAGAGATGAAATCGCAGGATGCAGTGAAAAAGCATATGATTGTCTTTCTCTAAATGATGCACAACAAATGTTGCTGTTTTCATCTGACAAAGATTTGCTTCAGTACATCCAGGAGGTAAACATTATTTTTCAAAGGGCTATCGGTGAGGATGTGATTGTGTCTTTTTCTCATGATAAGTCAAACAAAGCCCGACCCATTCAGTGAGCCAATTTAGCTAATTCTGTGCCAAGTCTTAGTCTACTTTGGTTGCTACTGTTACTAGGAGCCCACGAAAAAAACAAGAAAAAGAAAAAAGCACGTGGAACATACTCATAGCATACCGGTCACTGTTCTTGTTTAAGAAACTTATTCTTGCTTGACGGCAAAAAGAGCGACCACTCTTTTCTTGAGTGCGTGCTTTTTCTGTGTTCTGCTGAATGTAAAACTGTTGGTTGCAGGAACACCCTGAATGGGAGATTAAAGATGGGTTTGTGTTTTTCCAGAAGGCAAAAGATTCAGCACCTTGCAAGGAAATCCCATCTCTGCAGCTCATCAATCAAACACTCAGTTACGCCAGGGAGTTGGAGAGGATTGTCTAATGGCCTGGGCTCTGGTCATCTTGGTGTGCAGGGTCGTGATATCTTTTGATTTTAGAGCAACATTCAAATATCTTTTCGCTTGCACTTTGCTTCTTTTATGATGGATTTTTTCTAGGATCATATGCTCTTGTCTTGTTATTTAGCTTCCTATAATTCTCTCCAGAAGAATATCATTTGGTGAAATGCTAAAATTCCAATCTTCTTTCCGAATTTGATGTCCAATTTTTTGAGGAACTTTTGTTTTAGGTGTGAGCTTCCAATTTCTCAGATCACCAACCATTTGTTTGGAAAATATATTTGGGGGAATTGAAAAATGTCCTGCCAAATTGAAAATCCCAAAAGGTATCCGCTTCTTGTGAAATTGTACTAGGAGCCGAGAATCCTAGGTTGGCATCAGCATAGTGCTATAAAAAATTGCTCTTTACTGAGCGAGAAGTTGCTCAACAGAATTTCAAAATCTGATATTAAGACTTATATTAAAAATTACCAAAACAGCGGGAGCTCATGGGAGTAATCAGCTACGCTGAATACTATATCCATTACGTTGAATTGTTGGTAAACTGAACAAACTATAGCAAAAAAAGGCCGTAAGGACAGATCTTGGAAAATCGGTGATTATACATATCCAAATTAAGGACAGATATTCGCAAACGGGGGATTATACATGTCCAATTCCATGCTAAATCCCAAGGTCAAAATTTGGGCCATCAAAGGATTCAATTGACTTCACAATCAACCCTACGTACCTGCGGTCATTGGCAGAGCAATTTGGTTTATGCTCATCCAGGTTTGGACCTGACACGGCTCCACTTTTGGGGTAAGTTTCTGACAATGTTTTTCGATGCTGTATCTAATAATTAAAAATTTTAGGCAACTCAAAAGCCAAGCGATATAGAAAGAGGGAAAGTAATGAGAATCCTAAGGACTCATAGCATACCTGGTCATGGTGTGTTCCGGCGTCAATCTTTACAGGTGAAAAGTCTGCATCTGCAGCAAAGTTCATTCAGATTTGGATTCTAAATGGTGTTTTAACGCACGAGTGTGTCATACTAGAGTCTACAATGCAGACGTATGTAAAGTGGCCACACTTGCCTTGGCCAGAATCCTGGATGACTGCAGTTCCATGGTCAACGTCAGCTCGCAGTCTGTCAATGAGGGCTGATCCAACCAACGTATGGGATTTGACTGCCTCAATTCCTTGTGTGCACACTGGTCTTTCTTTGTTATTGTTATGGCTGCCTGTGGGGGCTGATAAGTTATTACGACCAGTTTCAGATTGGCTGTCATCCCCCAATGTCCTAGTGCACCCTTCATTTTCTGTTTTCTTGTCTTTGCACTTCTCTACCGCCATTCCTGATGAATGTTGATCTTGGGGGTGGGAGCCTTGAAACTCCTGACTTTTACTGTCAAACCGAACCAATTCTGGATGTCGTGAAGGACACTGCTTGGCAGGGGCTTCTCGCACATTCAAAGTTCTGTCTGTAGCTGCAGGGTTTCTTAAGATGGATAAGATTTGATGAGCTGTGGAAGAAGAATGAAAGTCAGTGAGCTGCTACGTTGAGAAGACAAGCAACTTTTTGGAGAAATAGATTGAATAGCTCGAAACATTGTATACTTGATGTATGTCCACAGTTATCAGTAACAAGCTTTTCATAGAGTTCCAACCTACTGAAGATGCACTGGTGCCTGTCGGGGGGAGGGGTGAGGGAAAGAAAAGACTGAAGCCTGATGACTAAATTTGAGATGATAAGGACCTACACACCATCACGTAAATGCTTATGAGAAGGATCCGTCTTCCCAAGTTTCATCTTCTCTGCTCCCAAGCTACCCAAATTGCAATTAATATGCTTGCTGGAGCAAGCAGTGTGTTGAGGCTTTTCTGCACATAATTATCGAGTATTGTGATGGGATGAAGAAGCACATTGCAAGATTGGAGGAAGGATAAGTATAGATGAATTTAGCTCATCAAAGAACAAGAAAATAGATAGGTAAGAAAGAGTAACTTGCTCGTAATCTGTAAAGAGCTCCTTTAACGAGATGAAATTAATGGCCATGATCAAATACACTGAGCGGTGTCTACTCCATTTAAAAATATAAGGTTGAGCTTATTGATGGATTATGTTATCTTAATGCATGCAATGTGGGATCGAAACTAACACTAGTTACCCCATACCCGTTGTAGTAGACTTGCCAACCTTGAACTGACCCTGTTGAGCGATAACTTTGATTCTTTGTGCATCTGAACCCGAATTATCTGGATCAGATGGAACATGAATAATGCAGATCAATTATGCTGGAATGTTTGCCAAAATAAAGGATGATAATATTTCATGGAAGCCTAAGAATTTCATTCAGCATCAGGTTTTCCCAGGAACATTAATTGCAAAGATTCAAAGAGAAATGGATATACCAGCAAACGACTTATGCCATTGCTGGCCTGTCATTGTGTCTATTCGTTCAGTCATCTTGCAGTTCTTTCCATGTAACTTGACATCTGTGTCATGCTCCTTGTTTCTCACACAATCTCCAATGTCAACCAAATAAGCATCAAATGCCAAAGATTCACCAGAACGGACAACTTCATCCTTCTTGAGGAATCTTTTATCCAATTGATTTTTGCTGGAGTCGTACAGTATTACCTGAAAAGAGATGATGTTACACAGCTCTGTGACATAAGAACTAACGAGATGAAAGGACAAGAAAAGAGACTTTAAGATATATGCATGACAGATCGAATTGCTTGACTAGGCTCACTAACTGGAACTCTCAGGCAAATCTGCAAGCTTCTGCAGGAGCAGAGTAGTTCTCTCTCTACAGAAACTGCCATCTATTTGACAATCATAACAGGCCCATTACCATAGCAAATATGTTAAATTAAAAGTCTAGTCATCAGTGAGGTGGAATACCAAAGAGATTTGTCAAAAAGAGAGTTATCCTTTGTAAGAATGAGATTTCGAATTTTGGTGGTTCATGTCTCATCTGTGTCTCTCCTTGTCTCACTAACCATTATCACAGACATGCTTCGAATTAGAAAGCACAAGACGCGCAGTTAACACTGCAGACCCCACGAAAGCGGACACTAGGAGTTGTTGTTGTAAGGCATGCAGTTAACAAGCCCGAGAATTGCATTGCCTCAGGAAATTGAGGCAACAGAGTTTGAGGTTCATGCCTCAGTGAGCACCTGAGTCACCTTTTTAAAACTAGATTCATAATAGAAACAACTAAAGTCTACATCTAAGGTACTTATTTTTCATGTAATAGACTTCCTTAGGCTGTGCATCAAAAATAGTGGCAAGCAACATGCAGCACTCACATAACCAATAAGCATCTCTTGACACAAGGCACTAATCTGGCTCACAAATTGTGCAGTGAAGACCACTAATTTTTCCTGCATATGTTGTTTATCTCCAACTCCTAGTCCCATTTGCCAATTTAGTACCCTTTGCCGTCACTAATTTTTCCTGCACATCTTGTATTCGTGTCCATATGACTGTTGATATGTGAATGTTACCTGCCTCCCTTGAGAACCACAAGCGATCACGCGTATGAAACCATCATGATACTTTTTGGCCTTTTGGGTGATTTGCGTTGTATACAATGCCTCCCATTCTGCAATGCAAGATTACTTTATTAGCCAGAGGAGGGGAAGAAATAGGTATAGTCAATGACACTAAATAACATAAAAGCTGCATTCTGATTCAAACCAACACCACGTGCATTAAAATTAATGAAGAAATTTACAATGGTACAGAATAGAAAATGCAATCATATAGTGTGTCCAAAACGCAGCAGAGAGAGTACTCTAAGTTGATTCGAGAAGTATGCATAAAGAAAAGATTGTGCTCTGATACCAACATGTTTAATACAGCAGAATATACATTTTTTTTGGTTTGGGGGGGGGGGGGGAGAACCTGTAAAAGAAGAGTTCGTTGCACTGGGAGGACTCCGAGTCTGCTGCACTTCATACTTGAACTGTTCATTCTTCTTGAACTCTGCACTGCAAAGAAGTTAGACATATGTCCCATACCTATATGCTGTGGGGGTAATCTTAAAATATATTGCAGCAGGACAACTGTATGAACTTTCTTGATGTCTTCAGAACCAAAAATGCTTGCAAATATCTCAGAAAACGAAAATCTAAAATATGTCACAAGGAGATAACGAGAACATCAAAAATCAAGCTTTATATCTAAGCTGAACAAATGAACAGACCTCTAATAATCTTCTGGGATGGGCTTATGTTGGAGGCCAATGTCTTTCTTCGTGATATATTAAGCTTCCTAGTTAAAAAAAATATATATATCAAGCGAGAATCATTGGAAAATATACAGCTTATAAAACTTCAAACTGCTAAAACAGGTACGATTGAAGTTTATACCCCTTACTGCGATGGGTAGTTAACTTCTCCCCATGTTGCAATTGAGTTTTTTCTTTAGTTCTATCATAATATTCAGATTTCGGATTGGGCCAGGAGATGATGTTGTGGTTACTTTCAGGATCACCAATATCAACAAGGAAAGAAGTAAATGAGAGCGATTCCCCAGATTCTACAACTTCAGCTTTTGTCACGAACCTGCTGTCAATTACCTGCTCATGCTCATCATATAGCATCATCTGTGAAGGCAATCAAGAACCGTTGGCCAACAATTCCAATACCAGTGACTAAAAAACAAATTTCGACACCAACACAACTTTTCTGGAAGACAAAATGAAGATTACGCCACTGAGTTATGTAAACAAAGTCAGATGAGTAAAGATACAGTCAATAGCGAAATTTAGGGCAGCTGAACAAGCAAGCTCCATGATAGCAACTCAAATCAAATCACAGAAAGAAAGAGATGCAATCCGAGATTCCATTGCAGATGTGACAGACGATTAATGTAAATGCGGCTGGCACAGACAATTGCTAATGAAGTGGATTTGCGCACCAATTCATAGCTGAAAGAAGAAGTGGATTTCCGCCCTACTTCGTCAAAATAATCGCAAAATCATAATCGAACACCTATTACGGTGCGATATGGATGGAATTACTTTAGGTTTTTTGAATTTCGTCGAAATTAGATATAAAATCATTCAGATTGGCAACACATAGAGTTGGAGAATCACAGAAGCGTTAGAAGATCGCGATAACAAAGAGATAGGGAAGGATGAAGGAGAAGAAGAAGAAGAACCCTGTCATTAGAGAGAAGATGAAGGATGCCGTCTTGATAAACTTTGCGCTTCTGCTTTACGTGCTTCGTGTACGTCACCGACCACTTCTTCCTCACTTCTCCCATTCTCTCTCTACTGGCGGGAGCGTTTCACCGCTATTCCGATATTCAAAATTATTAGCTCCATTTAATCTTTTCGACAGTCATCAGGGCCTGAATTGCAAATGTTCGATACGTAATACGTTCCTCCTTACTAGTGCAGTGATAAAATATAATGGTAGATGCCTGAACTTGAATTCACTGTTCGTAAAAGTCTAATTCTAAATTTAAGAACAAATTAACTAAGATTGAGAGTTTATAACTAGATGTTGTAGGTTACTCTATCAGATTCTTTAAATTTTGATATCTATAAACCTCGGTGAAACTGTACTTAACCTTATGCCAATTGGGATAGGGTTTTCTTGTATATATGTTAAAAAGAGACACAAATTAGAGTGGAATTGCTGGAATACAAACAACATGCTGAAAATGTATAGTTGAGCACAGAAGTAATTGTTGCAAGAACCGTCGAAGAAGAGATGGCCGGCTGGCCATCCCTCCACACGTTCTTCCCCCCCCCCCCAACCCGGCTTCAAACCTGGGGGGCACATTTGCGGTGCATTTGTGTGTGAGAGAGTGTACGGGCCTGGACTTTGGTCTGAACTTTGACATTCCCCGTCTCCTAATCCGTTTAGGTCAACTGGGTAAAAACCCTGCGATTGGGGCCTAGTGGGCTAGATCCGTTTACCATTGTAAAAAAAATTGTTGCAAGAACCAGGACATGGGTATTATGATTATCATGTTAGATTAGTTTTCTATTACTTAGGGCAATAACCATAGATTATGACTGAATTAACACGGAAATGGAATATAGACTGCTGCTTGCTTCACCAACACAACACCGCAGATAATGAGTTAATGACCATACTTTATATAAAAAATTATAATTAGCATTGTCCAACTTAGTTTATCATTGCTAATTATATCATGTAATAAATTATCAATTATCATCCCATGATTTAGTCCTCCATATAATATGGACATTCTCAAACGAGCAACTAGGTGGTTAGATCCGATATATCTTACATTATCTCAAGCGATCTCAATCAAATCCTAAAGATTCAAATCCAACATATCCATACCTTTCAGCTAAATAAATTTTACTTGATACAAAGTGGTGGAAAGTTTCTTACTGTACTCTACGTCCAAGATATTGTCCATGTCCATCAGCACATCTTTCTCGAGAGCATAAGAGATAATGAAGAAAGCAATAAAAATAGACAAAACAGTTGTCATTTTAAAGTTGTCATGTTTTTTCATTTCTACATCTCCATTTTTGCTTTTTTTTTTCCTTTAAAAACAGTTTAAATTTTCAAAACCCATTTCCGAGAGGATTATTTCAGTATAAGAAACAAAAACTGCTCTACTTTAATTATGTGGAATAAAATTGCATTTGTGTAAGTCTGTACAAATTTTAATTTGACAAAAATTCACTGCATATTTTGATGGTTGTTAAGCTTTGTTGTAAAGATGAAAATATATAATTATGTTTTGAAGCTAAACATTAACTAATAATAACTCACCATTAGTTACGTTTGCACTAGTTATATTAGTTATTATGTTTTTTACCTACCAGAAAGTGTATAAACTTTAAATAAGAAAAGGAGAAAAAAAATAAAATAGAGAGAGGTGTTGGATAATATACGATCTAATACAGCTGGGGTTCTATTTCTAACTATAAGGCAAATATTCGATGCACTATGCTTACTAATAATCTTTGTATATAGTAACATAATAACCTCACAATATATATAGGAAAACATATACAATATATTTTTGAATTTGAGTGTTTATATACTTCAGAAAAATATGTATTAAAGTAGCTCTACCTCTTATGAAGTCATGGGAAATGGTTAAGAAAATCTTTGTTTGTGGTTGGGGGAGGGGGGGGGGGAGTTGTTAATGTATGACAAATAGTAGTATACTGTATCAGGTCATCACTTAGACTGTGATAAGGGAAAATGAATCCAATTTATTGTCAATAGAGTTAATTAGTAAGCGTACGGCCGGCCTACAGTTGAGATGTGTATAGCTTGGTGACAACTGACAAAATGCTAGACATGACTTACTTAGACACAGATTATCAGGTCATCACCTCCATGCCACTTGTATTGAACAACATATATAATGCTTAATTTCAGCTGACTAACCAATTGATTTCTCTTTTACGGATTTATAATGTTGTTCTGACCTGTCCGGATCCACCCACTGCTAATTAAGAAAGCCAGCCCTCTAATTTTATAATATCAATATTTATATATTAAAAAAATCCTAAAAAAGTATTGTGTAGTACTCGTGCCGTCGTGGACCTGTACAAAAGAAAACATCCAGTTGGACCTTATTATTATTATTATTATTATTATTATTATTATTATTATTGCTATTCCAGGTAAGCTGGTAAGAAGCTAGTTGAGACATATGACTATTATGACATATCTTTTAGCAAAGTAAAATAATATATATCAGATATTCATAATGCATGATGCAAAGTCAGTTCTTAAGCTTTAAATTGAAAGGGGAGAAAAAACAGGATAAAAATATACATCACTCTATAGATAATTAAGATGACATCCATAGTATTAGACCAGTTCAATAATCATACTCATATATCACAGGCAAATGGCTATTTATATGAGGTTCATAAAGAAATAGAGACCATTTCATGTACACACACATATATATATAGTCATATTCAATACACATACTAAATAAAAATTGAAGTAAAAAATCGAAGTGATTAAAATACACCTATATATGTAGGTTTTAGGTTTCTGCCCCATATTTCTCACCCCCCCCCCCCCAAAAGCCTATAAATACAAATGTAATGTAAGTGATGGAATAGTTAAAAGCTATTCAATTGTTTTGTACTTTATAACTAAAGTTAACCTTAGTTATAAAGTATAAAATCAAAACAACAACATTAAAGAATAAAGGACATTTAGATTGTTTTATAAAGTGAGAAAATAATCACGTTCATTATTTCCGTAACATCATTATTTCTTTTGATACTAGCTATTTTATACTTATGTTGTAGATCATTATTTCTTTGTGTGTGTGTGTGTATGAATGAGGTACAAAGGTTAATATATGTGAGATTCGAACTCATATATATAATAACAAAATTCATAAAATTATAAAGTATTTGATACTTTTTGTACCTAGGAATTTGTTTAAGAAAGGGCAATTAAGGGCTTTTGTATTTCGCTAACATTAGAAGTTGCTATTCCGTTGTATGTCTTCCCTTTCCAGCAAAATAATAGAAAATTATACGTTAAAGAGTCGTACATATCTTGATCAAAAGCGATAGATATCCTCCTATCCTTTGAAAAGTGAAGGGAATGCATAATTAAAATTAAAGCCATGTAGTGGAATCCATTCTAGCTAGCCACCACTTGTATAATTGCCATGTTTGATGCGTACGCTGGAGCAGTTAGAATTGAATATCATAGTAAAAGGTGAATGCTTTTTTTTTTATAATTAAATGCCATACGGTAAGAATAAAGTTAACACAGGCTAAGACCAGCAGCACAAAATAAAAGAACACAACGACTACAAGCGCCACCGTAAAAAAAAATAATTATTTATGTCGACGCATAGTGAGCGCAATCTCAATAGATATTTTTTAATTTCTTCTAATACTATACAATTACCACCCATTGAAAACAAAAATTAAAAATTTTAGATGGAGGGAGTAGATTGACTAAACCACAAGAGGGAATTGAAGAGGAGAGATTCTCATCTCATGGGAAATGGAGTGGAACATCTATATCTATCACTAATCTTGCTTTGGCATATATATATTGAAGGTGGGGGCCAAACATTGATCTCATATGATATGATCCTCGAGAGCATAGATTATTAATTGAATGCTTGTTTTCCGTAGGCCGCTTCCAATCTTTGTTCTTTGTTCTTTTTATTTTAAGAGTGGCTTTGTATTGTCGACCAATTTGCGGCTGCCCACCCAATCATGTGAAGTTGACGTAAATTTTACTTTTTAGAGATACATAAATACAGACAGAACCGTACCACTACTAGCTTTCGCCGTGCTTCTCCTTTAATGGTAGAATCTTTAGTGCCTACGTACGTGCAGAAATGTTGGTCTTCTAATCAATGTGTCAACGCGCAACTACAGGCCAACTTTAACTCAGTATCATACTGTTGTCAAATTATTTCACCAAAAACAGTTTGCCTATTGCAGCATCACTCTAATTTGTTAGCTTTATGCTATAAGCAACTGTCATATGCTTTACAAAAATCTTGAAATAATCAAATGTATATTAGTTCAAATCAAACGACTGCTTATTCCCTTCAACTAAAATCTTAGCTAGGTTTGAATCCTATAAATGCTGATAATCTGTACTTGAAAATCTTTATTGTATATACATCAATAATCAATTACTCAGATTAATTTATGATTAGAGACTAAAAAATGAAAGTCGCCTTGTATACTAACAATATTCCTTGTAATAAGGTATTAATGAACTTCTTACTTCTTTGTTGTTTTCTATTTATATGTTTTATGAAAGCAGATAGTTGTTAAAGCCTATATCATGTTTCTAAGTTTCTGTGTTTATAAGAACCACATTGATATTTATATTAAAAAAATAATATATGATAAATACATGTAAAAAAAAAAACACATACATACGAGCATATACTTTTTTGAATGCATGTAGTAATTTTGCAGGCAGTTGTTTGTCCATTCCTCAGAGGTTCTTTGGAACAATTCACCGGGTAGGGATCATTGGGTGGAGAATGGACTAACTATTGGTTTCTCCCCCTAGCTGGCCCACATCTGGTATCAATGCCAAATGTTAGTGATTTGCCTTTTTTGGCTTTTGTTAATGTTCACCTAGCGTGAGTCACGTAGACAAAACAACCAAGACCAGAAGTGACATTTTTCTTGACGTTTCCTAAGGAAATGCCAAAGCCAATAATTGACATGAACGTCCCCTTTTCTCCCTTATAGTAACATAATTACCTCTAATTATTACTGCATAGTTACGGTCTTGCAGGCACTTTTTGTCGTGATTACCTTATTGATTTCGACCTAGGTGTGGTTTGCTACACAATAGTACTCCACACTCCCCCGCCAAAAAAAGAAAATATTTAGAGTTTGTTCTGTTTTTCAACCCTTTTTATTTCTTTTGATTTTTTTTAACTCCTTTTACTTTATCCAAATTTCTTTCAATTTTTACCAATTTTCTAATATTTGTCTTTATAATTATTTTCAGTTCCTTCCAATTCTGTTCAATTTTTTAAAACTTTTTTTTCACTCATTTCAACGCATTTCAAGTTCTTCCCACCTTACTACTCTTTTCTTCCAATTAATAAGAACAAGTCAAAGTAACTAAGGGAAGCAAATTGTCCCCTCAAGTGTCATTTCTTGCAACTTGGTTTTAACTGCCTATGATAGTCCCTGTCTCAGTTTTTGCCTTCCCCGTACTCAGCTAAAGTTTGCATGCAGTTCCTTTGCATATTCACCACAGATACATGCGAGTTGCTTCCTTTGATTCATAATTGATGTCTGTGGCTTTAAAATTGAGTTGATCTTATTTGGTTATCCATCAACAGATATTTTCCTTTGAAATACACGTCATTTAGTTTAGATTTAATTATGAATTTGAATTCATGAAATATTTACTAATAATTAGATGATTTTACAACCGACGATATAATCATCTCACACATACAACAATATTTTTATCATTCAACCTATACTTACAACAGTTTTTGTCCAATAAGTCTCAATAGGAACTAATTATATTTAACTGACAAAATTTCAGTGACTTGTTATTGAAATTAATTTAACTGATAAAGTCCAAATCCCATGTACATTGACATTACGTTTTATTCACACCTTCCAAAAAAAAACCTTCTCCATATCAGACTGATTGATGCAGTTATGCATTATTCTTCATGTTAAATGAGTCTAGAATTTTAATACTTCTACTGATATAATTGGGTGGCCTTTTGTTGTTAATTAAAACTTGAAAATATGTTCTATTTTCGTTAGTTAGGAAAAAAAGAGAAAGCTACTTAATTTGGTACGTAGATATCGATTGGCTCACCTCCGTACTAAAATTGGAGGCATAATGGAATTGATCACCTACTAATCATAAGACTCCACATAGCAAATCAGTAGATGAATCCTTTGCATTTCTTGTTTGCGAAAATGTTGTCCGTATCATATGTATGTACCAAATAAATAACGTTAATGTAGTGGGTCACATCAACTCTTCGGTGTTTAGCATGCAAGGCAAACAATGCGGCATTTGGCAAACAGTGGCCAAGGGAGGGTTGGCCCACTGGATCGTGGCTCATGTTAAACTCAGTTTTAGCCTGATATTTGGATGATCCCAATCAAACCATACTTGATATTGATCAGGGTAAGTTCTCCAAATCTCTAATTAGATGGAGGAGTCGACTTGCTTCTTGGAGTAACTAAGGCTTGACTTGATTACAAAAGGCACTTAGACGGCATTTTAATTTGACAACTGGTTATGAGTTGTGCTTTTGAATAAAGTTTGTCATTTAATTTATGAGCTTCTTCCTCTGCTTCATGGGCTGCGAATGATGTGGGAGTCAATTTGTCGTTTTACGAGCATTTCTAATGTGTCTTGAATGGCACTTGCTGCTGGCTTTGCGTCAAAAATATTTTTTTTTTTAATTTTTGAAAAATGAAAAGGACGGAGGCAAATGGGGGTAGCAAGCGTCTGGAAAATAGAAACAGTAGTTGCTGGTGCTGGTGCACCATCATTTATCAATCAACGAGGCATAAATTATATGCACCAAAACAAGGGCATAAATTATATATATATATATTTTTGTAAGTGGACGGTTCTATGGAATCATCATCAACAACCCCCCCTCCCTTAAAATTTATAAAAAAGAAATTCCCCAAGAAAAAGAACAACAAAAAAAAATGACCACCTCTTCCTCCATATCCTTTTCATTGTCAATTCTTCTCCTTGTTTCTCTCTCTATCCTCTCCATTCAGAGAGAGACTGCAGCCGCACATTCACACATACACAGATAGAGAGAGAGAGAGAGAGAGAGAGAGAGAGAGAGAGAGAGAGAGAGTTTTTATGTCCGAAGCAACTGATCATCATCATCAATAGAATCAGACGGGCGCCAAGCCAGCCCTGAAATTGCGGGAGCGACCTTCACTTGTCTTACAGAATCAAATTCAAACAGAAGCTCCGTTGGATACTTTGATGGACCTTGATTTCGGTGATCTCGACCCATCCTGGCCGTTCGATCCCATTCCTACCTCACCGACTCCCATGTCCTACTCCGACCAGCCATTTTCTCCGCTCTGGGCTTTCGCCGACGTCGTCAACGTCTCCGACGCCGCCTTCCGGATTTCCGCGGACTTTTCTCGTTTCTCGTCCTCCTGTACGCTCATGCCTTCAAATTCCTCCTACCTTTTATTTTCAACTGATTCAATTCAGTCTTGACTAATATTTGCATTTCTAAAAGTCAGCTTTGTTTCTGCCATAAAAAAGAGGGTTCCCCCCCCCCCCCCTCCAAATGGGAATCTCCGGTGGTGGGTGTTTGTTCTCTGTGTGTTTGGATAAGGTAAACGAGACAACTGTGACTCTTTTAGCTTTAGCTGCCCTCACCATAAATTTCTTACGTTTAATGGTTTTATTTACACAACCAAACCAGGGAAAAAGGGTAAAAGCTTAAACAAGTATTTATGGTGTATGAGCGTATGTGGATGGGCGATTGAATTAACGGGAAAATCCCATCTTTGCTCTGTTTGAATTTTGGAGGGGTAAGGACGAGTACGGTGCCACTTTTTCTCTCTCCTACGACCTCAAAATGACATTTTTTCCGCTCAAGATTCCATTTTTGGGGTTCTGCTATTGGTGAAGCAGAAGAATTAGTCCAACTTATTGATGGGTGACTTCTTTTCTAGAGCAAAAATTGAAAATTTGATCAAATTGGATTGTCACACATCTGCTGATTGTATTGGTTCTATGGTGAGACGTGATTTTCCCACCTCCCTGTTACTTATGATTTGAAATCCTCTTGCAGGGAATCCAGCAACAGTGCCTGAACACACGGAGAAGAAGGAAGAAGAAGAAGGAGAAGATGCTGATGAAAATAAGCAGTTTCGATCAGAAATTTTGGAACTTACCCCTCTGGCTCTCGATAATAAAAACTTGGAGTTATCCTCCCTAACCAAAGAGAGGATGACACAAGCACTTAGGTATTTCAAAGAAACAACCGAACAAAATCAGATTCTGGTTCAGGTTTGGGCACCTAAAAAGACTGGCAACAAATATGTGCTCACAACTTCAGGGCAGCCCTTTGTTCTAGGCCCTCATAGTAATGGCCTGAATATGTATAGGACTGTCTCCCAGATGTATATGTTTACTGTAGATGGTGAGATCAATGGAACCCTTGGACTCCCTGGCCGTGTCTTTAGACAAAAGTTGCCTGAGTGGACACCTAATGTGCAGTATTACTCTAGCAAAGAATACCCGAGGGTTGATTATGCCAAGCATTATAATGTCAGGGGAACCCTGGCGTTGCCCGTGTTTGAACTATCCGGCCAGTCATGCGTTGGTGTGCTTGAGCTGATAATGACTTCTGAGAAGATTAACTATGCTCCTGAGGTTGATAAAGTTTGCAAAGCTCTTGAGGTTCGTCTGTCTTCATCTACAAATGCGAAATTACATTGTTTTGTACCTGCTTTTGGAAAATTTTGACACATAGGATCCTGAAATTCTTTTGAAAACCTTCTTCCTTTCTCTCTAGCTTCTGTTGGTTGAGAAACAGGTGATGTTATATTGGTTTTGGATTCATATAAAATTGTACATCAAATGGGGATTTGATATGAGACTCATCCTGTGGACTTATTTGCCTACAAGTCAGCCACTAAGAGTTTCAGACGAAGTGAATTATTTGTACTCACTATATGTATAGACCTGTTGGTGTTCCTTGGGCGATAGCCCAGTGGTAGCGTGCTTGGTTTTCACGAAAGAGACCGAAGTTCAATCCTCCCTAGGCAATATGCGTGTGCAAAATTACCCATCCAAAAAAGAGGAAAGAAAAGTATTGAAAGCTGGCCGAGGTGATGGTTATGTTTTTCGGCCAGGCCGTTTTTGATTTTTGGTTTAACAATGTACGTGAACCTACTTGCTAGCTGCTACCTTGGTCACTCTATCTAAGCCATCATCTTGGTTTAGAAATGATGACTGGAATTCCTTTATCTTGTGCCGTATAATAACCTATGGTTACATAGGAGTTCAGCCACAGGTATCAGTGTCCTGGTTTGCAGTATTTGTAGTGTGGAACTCGGATTGCCGAGTGTGGAAGATATCGTGGTGACTTAGAGTTGGGTACTTTGCTGATACATCCGTCTCTTCCTTGCCTTCCACTTTGGAACTCAAGATGGATGGTGAAGATTGAGCACCTAATACACAGGGGAGCAGTGAACTTCTTGTACCTGCTATGACATTTATATCAGTCACTGACCACAATCAACTTCAAATATGTGGAAAATTGATCATAAGATGGTCAAATTTCCTTTGTTTTTTGATCGAAGTAACATGGTCACCTTTTCAAAAGGAGATGGCAATATGCTGGTGCATCCATGAATCTATGTTAAAGTGCTGGGTTGCAGTTTCATTTAGTACTTTCAAGTGATCAATAATGCCTTAGTTACAGAATTTCTGCTCTTTTCTTTGCAGGCAGTCAATCTTAAGAGTTCACAAATACTGGATCATCCAAACATCCAGGTGAATTGCCTTCTCAGGCTTAAGGGTTAGTCTGCTGGCATTTATGTTACATGTTAAAAATTAATATATTGATGCTTCTTATCCAGATCTGCAATGAAGGTCGCCAAAACTCACTTGCTGAAATTTTGGAAGTATTAACAGAGGTATGTGAAACTTATAAGTTACCTCTGGCTCAGACTTGGATTCCATGCAGGCATCGGAATGTGCTGGCGAATGGTGGTGGTCTAAAGAAAAGCTGCTCCAGCTTTGATGGAAGCTGTATGGGACAAGTATGCATGTCTACCACTGATGTGGCATTCTACGTCGTAGACGGCCATATGTGGCGCTTCCGAGATGCTTGTGCTGAGCATCATCTCCAGAAAGGGCAGGGTGTTGCTGGGAGGGCCTTTTCATCCCGTGGCCTGTGTTTCTGTGGAGATGTTTCGAAATTCTGTAAAATCGAATACCCATTGGTGCATTATGCTCGTATGTTTGGGTTAACCGGCTGTTTTGCTATTTGTCTAAGGAGCCGACATACAGGGGATGATGAGTATGTTCTTGAGTTTTTTCTGCCTCTTAACATTACCGATAATACAGAGCAGCATAACTTGCTGGACTCCATATTGGCCACAATGAAGCAGGGTTTTCAGAGTCTCATGCTTGCTTCTGGAAAGCCACTGGAAGAGGAAAGAAAATGCATGGAAACTGTCGAAGTATCTATGGGTGACAATCAGGATTTACAAGTTGAATCTAAATTATCTGCTAAACTTATGCCTGAGATGGAGACCCTAAATGGTGCAGTAAAGGATTCCCAGCCACAGTTGATGATGGAAACAGATGATGAAAATGTTGGGAAGAGTGGTGTCAGTGGTGGCGGAAGTCTCAAAGCAACTTTTGCTGACAATAAACAGCGCAAGAAGACCTCAGTGAGGAAGCGTGGCAAAGCTGAAAAACAAATCAGCTTGGAAGTTCTTCAACAGTATTTTGCTGGAAGTCTTAAAGATGCTGCGAAATCCCTTGGAGGTATATCCTTGATCTCCTTAAATATTTGTTTTATCAATAAGCCTAGAATTGGTGTCTTTGCTAACGAGGGTTAGACTGCCTAAATTTGGATCTCTTGAGGCCGCGCCAAAGTGGGGCCTAACCTGGGTTTTTCTTTTCCTTTTTGGGTTTTTTCTTTAATCAATTAGGTTGTCCATCAGTTCAGCTTCAGGATGACAAGTTCTTGTATAAGATTTTGAGAATTCATTACATTTGATTGTTAATTACGTTTCATAACCTATCATCAGTGTGTTTTTTTTTTTTGGGTATGGTTTGACAGTTTGTCCGACAACAATGAAGCGCATATGTAGGCAGCATGGTATATCTCGATGGCCATCTCGCAAGATCAATAAGGTGAATCGCTCTCTTACAAAGCTCAAGTGTGTGATTGAGTCTGTTCAAGGTGCTGATGCAGCATTTAGTTTGACATCCCTAGCTCCACCTACTATCCCGGTTGCTGTAGGGTCTCTTTCTTGGCCTCCTGATGTCAGTGGGGCTTGTCAACAATATCAACCAATCACCAAACCTGCTGAGCGGCTTGATGAAGGGATGGAACATCCATCATCTAAACCAAGAGTGGATGGGCAAACCAGTGGTAGGCCAGCAAATGAGAGAAATCCTGATCAGAGTGGCTTCTCACCTAAAATAAGGAGCGGCTCCAGGGACATGAGCAGTGGGGCATCAACTTCCCATGGATCTTGCCATGGTAGTCCAGGAACTGAAAGCAACCCACCAAAGGGGCACTTTACCCCCAACTTCCATGAAAAAGCGGGTAATTCACTGGATTTAATGGTTCAGCAGAACGGGGTACCACATTTGCCAACTGGCTTCTCACCACCCGATGCTTATGTTGGCAGACATCCTTGGGAACCCTTTAGGGGCATGCTTGTTGAGGATGCTGGAAGCTCAAAAGATTTGAAAAATCTCTGCCCATTGGCCTCTGAGGCTCATGGTGATGAAGTCATCCCAGAACGTAGCTGGACGAGCCCCACTGGTCCCAATCCAGCGTCTAGACTGTCATCTGTGGGAGCTGCTGGTAAGGATATGCGACCTAGACTTGCAGCCAGGCAAGATATGAAGAGTGTAACCATTAAGGCCACATTTAGGGAAGATATTATCAGGTTCAGATTCTCGCTGAGCTCGAACATCGTTGAGTTGAAGGAGGAGGTGGCAAAGAGGCTTAGACTGGAAGTGGGCACATTTGAAATAAAGTATCTGGATGATGATCATGAGTGGGTCTTGGTTGCCTGCAACTCAGACTTGCAGGAGTTCCTAGACCTGTCCAGATCATCGGGAAGCCATGTGATCAGGCTATTGGTTCATGATATATCCGGCAACCTTGGAAGTTCATGCGAAAGCTCAGGAGATTTATAGGGTTTGAACTGTAGATAACTTGCTTAGGTTTGTAACTCATTCTTGTCCGTGGTACTTAGGATGCTGGGGAAGTCGAAACTTGTAGATTTATACGTCAAATGGTGCCTCGCATGTTGTATATTGTTCGCTTGTGTTAGGGCAAACAATACACCAACGCATTGTTATCACTTTGTCTTGGGCTTTGCTGAGTTTTGTTGTCAGTTCCTAGCAATTGTAAATTGAGTCATGGAGTTGTTTTGACACGGTTTCCCTGTCAGAAAGGAGAAAACTGTTAATGTATTCTACTTGGTGTTACTGTAAAAAGTAGATTGTCGGCTTCATAGTTGAAACTGGAATGTTTGAGGTGGGATGATTTGCTGTTGATCGCTCTGTTATGTTACTTACGTGCTCTATAATTGTGAGTTTGCTGGTGGCAGGATCTTTCATTTGCATGCCGTCACCGTGATGGAAAAGTGAATTAATCTGCATATCCCTAAAGCTTGTTACATTTGTCTGGTTGTGTTTATGGTGGTTTGAATGTGAGCGTTGATTAGAAAGCTTTTAATCCTTTATTTCGGGCTTTTTCTGTGATTGCTCACCTTAGATTGGCGTTGCTTAACTATTTGTCATGATTAACGTAAGGGGGGGCCACAGGGGGGTGGGGGGAACGTGTTGATTGCATAATCCTCCACCAACCACAAAATCAGTGGCTGAAATAACTTGGCTTAAGAGGACCTAAAACCACGCGCTCATATAAGTGCGTCCCTTGTGCTGGGCTTACTTTCGGTTACGAATGAATAATTTGAAGGCCTTGTGTTGTGTTGTGTTTATCCATGTCATTTCTACTTCAGGCAGTCAAAAACCCAATCAAACAAAGAAGCGTTGAGAGCTTTGAACAATCAAATCGGCGATGCTGCCATTTTTCTTGGCGGTGGCGTTCTCGGCGGTGCCATTGACGCTGTATCTGCCGCCGATGAGGCACTTCACGCTCTTCGTGGCCTCCATTCAAGAGCTCTTCATGGAGACGGGAGGTTATCGCCGCAGATTCTGCCCGCGCCTGCGCTTTTCTCTGTCTCGAATTGTCCGCTTATTGCTCGCTCCCGCCTCCATCTCCAGATAAACCTCTCTCGTTTTAATTCTGATTCTGGAATCCAACGCGGCCGCCAATTGAATCGATACGGTGCATCTTCAATGATGATTGTAAAATAAGTCGATTCTCTTTTACTGGGTTTTGATTTTGCTGTTGGCCGAGCTTCCAGATGCTTCTCTTCTGTGACTCATGGAAAAGTAAGTATCCATTAGGTGACCACTGTATATTGCACAGTGTTTAGTAGTAGTAAGAGTTGATATGTTGGTTCGTTTTCAAGAGGTTGAGTAGCAATTAGCAATGTGTTTTCTGCTTTTCAACAAGAATCCCTGCTTGTGATTGACTTATCATCAGGACAGGGTGTTATCTCTTTGGCCCAGATTGCGTCCTTGTATTTTCAGGGAGTGTGTAATTAATAATGAAATGTACCAAGTATGATGATATATCAAGCCTTTTTAATTTCGCATGTCATCTACTATCTTTAGCCTTGCTACAACCAAAAAGTTGATAATTTTGTACAATCATTGTTATCTTTCAATATCTCACTGTGAATTCCTGCTATAAAAGACATCTTTGCTCAACTGTGAATTGTTGGCTGAGATACCTGAAACTAAAGAACAGAGGAAATCCCCATCACAACTGGCCAAGCATATGTTTAGAGGATGAAACTGGGCGAAAGGAAGAAGAATTATATATAATGCTCGGATGGTGCTGATTCAGGCAGGGTATTATAACATTATTTAGCATAGAATTTCACAATTTCAAATGAAACTGAATCCTCATACAAACAGGCCTCAGTACTTCAAATTTATTATTAATGAATAACGAAGGCACAGAACTACACAAGGCAATGTATAAGATCTCCATGTTGTTGAATGAGCTAAATTCTAAAACAATTCCCTTTTTGGAAAATTGAATTTGTTGAAATGTATGAAAGCAATGAAAGAATGGACACTCGACTGTCTGAAAACTCTACTACTGACAAACACTTCTAGCTAGAGAGTGTGCAGGGCTTCAAAAACCAGAAGACATCCAATGCTCTTCCTTCTCTGCCAGCAATGGGGGATGCATTCTTGGTATGACTCTTGTCACCGAGCTCTTCTCTTAGCGTCTTCGTGTTCTGCTGCTCCACTTCCTGAAAGATCTCCCTCTCCTGCTACATCAAATTCAGAATTAGTGAACACAGCTGCAGAATCTATTCTATGCTGCAGAATCCTTGGTGCCTACTGCCTAGGTTCTTGTTATGCTGCAGAATTAAGTGTCAAGAACTCCAATGATTTTGCAAATTTCTACACTAATTACATGCATTCCTTCTTAAGGACCAAAGGCATAGCAAAAGGAACCAAACTCGTACCTTGAGCCTGGATTTAGGACCCTTTGAAGGTGTGTTCTTACTATGTTCCCGACTCGCTGAAAACCCTTGGGGGGTAGGAGGATTTGTTCGGATTGGCAATAGTCTCTCTTCTTCCTTGCGCTTGATATCCTTCAAGTTCAAATCCAGAGAAATGGGAATATTCTCTCCCTCACCATCATCAAGTACCCTGTCAAATTTATTCAAAATTAGCCCACAGCCATCGGCATACACAGAGAAGCATGCTAATTATCGAAGCCGCCGTTTATACGTCAGTGTTCTGAGCTTTCTTTGCTCTGGCATATGGAGTTCATTCAGTTTGGGCTCATAAGTCATAATATGAAACCTCAGCATTGCTAGCATGAGCAACGCATGTAAAATTAACCAAGATTGTGAGAGAAATTCCAAACAGAATAAGAGTCGAATGGAAGTGATGATGAATTTAAAATGAGCTTGAAAGTAGAGAATAGGAAAGGAAAGGAAACATACTTCTTCTTCCTTAGCTTCTTCTTGGCATTGTTTCTCTCTCCAGCTTCACATCTGTCTTTAGTCAATTCAAGGAATGGCCTCCTTTCCTTGTCCCTCTGATCCATCTTCTTTTCTGAATGAGATCCCAAAACGTCTCTGGCCCCCTCTTTCTTCGAACATATTTTCTCGGCCTCCTCGACCTCCCTCTCCTTAGCCCAGCCTGTCATCTTCTTCAACTCATTACAGAGCTCAGTGATCTTATTGAAAATGTCCCTCCCTCCAAACAAATCCCTCGCTGATTGGGTGCTTCTCAACCTCGATCGAGGTTTCTCGTCACTGTGAAGCAAGATTTCCGAGTATTCATCGTCCTCCTCTTGGGTACTTGTCTGGGCACTGGATTTGATCGTCTCCTTAAAGGCCTTGATTCTGTGATTAGGGGTTAAAAAATTAGGGTTTTCGTTCTCACTATCCTCACACGATTGACCTTGCCCTGGGCCTCGCCTCTTTAGATTCCCTTCTCTGAATGAAGTAGCAATTCGTCAAGATTGAGAAAGAGAGAGATTACGAGAACTGAAGGTTCGAAGGCAGGGTTTTGAATGGGAAAGGGAAATACCTGCGAGTCCAATCGCCGAGTCCAATAAGCTTGGAAACGCTCACAGATCTCAAGAGCTTCACAAATCGTCAAATAAAAACCATCAAATTTACAGGAATCTAACCTCAGTTCCAGCATTTGAAATCAAGTTCAAAAATGGAAAGAATTGAGATTAAAAGAAGCAGAGCAGTAAACCTTAGGAGTGGGAGTGGATTTGAGGAAATCTTGAGCAGTTTTAGGATGCTTGCAATCTGCAGAATTCGGATCGAAAATTAGAAAGTCGTTTGAATGGCAGTCTTTGAATTTCTTTCCTTTTTGGTGAAATTGAAAAAAGGTTACCTGGACGGCAGAACCAAGCGTCGTCCTCATCTGGAGAGTGATCCTGAGGGGCTAAGAAGTCGACCCATTGGGGGGCGTTGATGTTCTCGTAAACTCGATCAACCACGAAGACTGATTCCAAGCTATTCCAGTCGATCTTGGCTGGCTCCATATATATGTCGATTTTGTTTCTAGTCTCTGTCTACTTTAGATATAGAGAGAGAGAGAGAGAGAGAGAGAGAGAGAGAGAGAATGTACAACGAAGGTGTAGGAGAGCAAAGACAGAAGCAGCTATGGAGGGAAATGAAGAAGAAGAAGAAGAAGAAGAATGAAGGAAGATTGTAACGTTAGAGGAGAATTTGGGGGGTGTTTGTTGTTGTTGTTCGTGCGGTGGTGGTAGGTACAGACTTACAGACTACAGAGGAACGTTATACAACGCGGGGGTCACTGCTAGACCTGGCAAAACTGACCCGAGACCCGAAACCCGAACCGAATGACCCGGACCCATACCCAACCCGACACCCGAAGTATGCTCACCCGAAAGTTGACCCGAAACCCGAATTGACCCGACCCGAACCATACCCGACCCGAAATTTTCAACAAAGTTGCTTGTTTTGGCATGACAAGCGTATTTCACAAAAAATTGGTTGATCCGAAATCGACCCGACCCGAACCATACCCGACCCAAACCGAAATGACCCGAAATGTCACTTAACCCGAACATGACCCGACCCGAACTTAAACCGACCCGTACCCGAACCAAATGATCAATTTGCCAGGTCTAGTCACTGCCTCCCTTGTTTTTCGACCGTTGCAGATTTATTGTTTTCGTTTTCTTTATTACCTGCTTCTTTGCTCCTTTTCTCTAGATCTCCACCAAGGAATCCAAGAAACTCCTTTTCCCTAATGCAATGACGGGGATACTAACCCATTAAATAATAATCCTTCTCTATATTCACAACTACTAATCACAAGAGGGGACAAGCTTCACCTCTCTCTTCTGCACTAAAATATCATAAAATAAGATACTGCAAGTCTATATTAGACTACTAAGAGTTAAAACTAAACTCTTTTCGTCCTTTTCTTTCAATCTCAATAAGCATTGAGCAGTATGCATGGTACCTTATGTAGCAACATTCTTAGAACAAAAACTAACGGATTGTAACCATTGGAAAGGAGGCATTTGTATAAAGTCCACCCCCTATTTTTTTCAATTTTTTTGAACGACAAAGATATTCTCTTGTAGAAAAATATTCATGCATTTTCCCCTTCTTCGCAATTGATATGACTTATATGTTTCTTTGATGAAAATATTATGTCAACGATAAAAAATTGTAAATAATTTGTAGTTAAGTGAATAAGTTATCCACTAGCTACTATTACAAAAAGTTAGAAGAACCAGCTAAACTTTAGAAAAATAGTAATAAATACCACCTAATTCTCAACAAACAAAAAAAGTTTTATTCAAGTTCGTGAAAAATACAATCTGAAATAACCTTGTACTAATAAAAATAACACCCTCAAAGTTTGAATTGTTGGGAGTTATTCTTGGATTTTATTATATTCCCATATAATACTATTTGCATCCAATTCCACAAATATGATTGATTAATCCTATCTTCTTATTCTCAACTCTCCACTGGACTAGTTATGTGACTATAACCCACACTTGCATTCGCATTTACCCTCTCAATCCACATTTGCACTCTCATTTAACGATCAATGTAGGAGCCTAATTCACGGATTCATTCACAATAGCTAACAAACTTCGATACATTAACACAAATACGGAGTATAATATAAGAGAGATGCTCCAAAATAAATGCAGAGACAGAGAACTTATTGATAATATAAAAAATACAATGATTTAATTTGTCATGAAAATATAGCTCTGAGATTCTTGGGTACCTAAACATATATGTCTGAAGCAGAGGAGAGTATTCCAAAATGATTGAACCCCCCCGGGGGGGGGGGGATATGTATGAATACCAAAAAAACCCCCCAGACACCTGATGTTTAGCACCAAAAATCACAACCATGCAATCGATATTGAGCCAGTGTGAGGGGTGGAGGAGAGGGGACACTTTAAAATCTGGCATATGAATCATGACCACATGACCAGAGGATGGAGAACTTGGCAATTGATCATAATACAACACGGCTAATCACGCCTGGTAAACATGAATCAGGAACGACTTAATTAGGAAGTTGGCAGATAATGCATTTTTATTTGACTAAAGACCTACATTAGGATTTCCTGCTCCAGCTGCTGCAACACCCATTCCACCAACTTGATCTGAAAGAATGCCTGGCTTGTTCTCAGCTGATTCTGGCAGAGGAACTTTGGTGCCATTCAACTCCTTCACAAGCTCATCAATCTTTCGGAACTGATACGGCCACCTTGTGTTGTACAGAAACTGGCGAAGATCAAACCTGTTATCGTCTGGTGAATAACTCTGCACCAAGCAATGCCATGTGTGAGTAATTAAAATATCACAAGATCTTGCTCGGCTAGGAAAAGGGTGTTTTGATGCGGGACTTTACCTCTGCATGGTAGGAAGGTGTTAGCACTGTCATCTTGTGTCGATTTATAGAATAGTACTTGAAGAAAAACTTCACCTTTTCAGCAATTTCTGATGGTGTCAACTTTGAACCCCACTTAAAGCAAAGATTCTGCAACAACAACAAAGTTAAAATTGGAAAAGCAGCGGTTTCTGCTGAACATATGTCCAACAATGGGCTGAATGACAGTAACATGAATAAGCAAATGAATGGAGTATCAAGGCATCCTCTGGTCTTCCCCCCAAGGTCCAATTTGCAACAATTGAGGTGTCAGATTTGTGATGCTTTGCATAGTTAAAAAAATAGATGGGGATATGAAATATGGAAGAGGATTGAAAATGCACACGTGCGCATTGCTTCTGTGGGATAGAAAGTTCAAACTAGGCAAAGAAGACAATTCTCCAAAATGATAGGAATTGCACATACCTTGAACATAGATACTGGACCACAGCGGAAAATCTTACGCAGTCTTCCATAGACTGAAAGTTCCTCATATGTCATTCCCATGTCCACCTCATCAAGCTGTTGACAGAGCATAATAAAAGAATTAAGGCAAGAACAATTGCATAGCAGTTCAAGTGTTGGAAATTTCCACAGCTCAGCCCCAGAAAGGAATAAGAAGTAGCAGGGGCGGAGCTATGTGGGGCTTAGGGGTGTCCATGGACACCCCTAACCCCCCCCCCCCAAGAAAAAAATCTATATTAAAAAATGTAATTTTTGATTTTTGGACACCCCAAAAAAAAAAATAGTGTATATTAGTAACGATATTAATTTATGGACACCCCTAATTTGCATGCCTAGATCTGCCACTGAGAAGTAGTGCACTTCAGCAAAACTACTGCACAGTTTACCGACAAAATTTTTACTTAGGAATTATTTTCTTTTTGACCTATCAAAATCCATGCAAGAACAGGAGGAGAGGGACGGAAGGGCTTCAGAATCCAAGCCAAATAGCTGAAATGGCATGTTTCGAGTGGTCAAATCTAGTCTGCCCCTCATGTCTCTTGGAATCTACATTCACTCATGGACAAGATAGTCACTAACACAGCAACTCAGACAGCACTGAGCTACATAAAAATATTATCCTCCCTATTCTTGCCTGAAGGTAAAGTATTAATGAAATACAACTAATAACATCTAATAAGATCAACTGATCAACTGAACACATTCACACACGTTCATGCACACAGACATCTAATCTAACAGCAGTCACCTGCGTGTAGTCAGAGCGTATTGGCTCCAGTTCAGCTGTTGGTGGAGCAGCTTCAACTTCAGCCAAGGATGGGTAGCCAAGATGTACTGCAGCCCAACGCAAGAATGTTCGAAGATCTGTCTTACTGATGCTTCCTATTGGATTGATGTCTGCTGAGCTACAGTCATACTTGAAATAGATGAAAAACATTAGCAACAAATTTATTGCAGAATTCAGCCAAAAAAACAAATCCATTGCAGAGCCATAAAGCGAATCAAGAACCTTAAGTCCCCCCTTCTTTACAAAAAACAATAATAAATAGTCTGGTGAACACAGTCAAGGTCCTCACGAATATGGTTTGACATGGGCAGGCACAGACAGACCTAAAGTCATTAAGTACTGAAGTAGCAGAACCAAAAAAAAACCCTTTCATTGCCTGTAAGGCTTCAGCGACAGAACAAGAATTACCTTCGTCAAGTAGCCGCGCAATGCCTCATCTACATTGGAGCTACCCATTACAAGGTAGAATCCTGATTTTCCATGAACCCAAGGCATAAGTGACGCAAACATGAAAGCCAGCACCATTCTGATTCGAGCTTGAATGTTCTGCAACCCTAGGTTTTCAGCATTTGATCCTCCATCCAACTGCAAAACAACTAGAATAGATAAGCATGCAGCAGTGCAATTAATAATTAGATCTAGGTCCTGCATAATTAGACAGACCAAAGCACACTAATATAAGTAACAAATCATGAGAATAAACAGCTCATCATTAATCACCAGAAAAATCCCAATGTCACCAGTATATTAAGAACATTATTTAGTAATCGACATTAATAATGTGACGTGTAGATTTGTTCAGGATCATCTTTTTTCTTGCCTTTCTGGTGAGGGGAACGGTTCAGTGTTCACCTTATAACGAGGGCGTTTGCCAGTTAGTGTCTGGAACAGTGTTAGTAGAGCTGAAATGACACTATCTATGCGGACATCAAGGTGCCACGATCCAACCTCATCTGCAAGCTTCTTAGCTCGTGTTCTGGTAGCTTCAGAGCTGCATTTATCAGAAAAATCACATCATATTGCATCAGCATACAGCATGGCAGGGCATGCCAGCAACTGAAGATTTAACCCTTTAGAATCAAGAACTCGAGTAATTCGACATTTAAAAATTGAGATTTTCAACTGAATGAGGCAGAATTTTGAGATCTATCCTGTTCTAAGAAATTCTGAAAATGCTGAGACCCATCCAGAAAAGGCATAAAATTTGAGATAACAATAAACCAGCCTGCTCTACAAATGACAATCCCATGTTTGGAATTGAGAGCTGGTAAGTGACCAAATTTGGTAACCCTGGCATGATGAAGTAGAAAGCACATTGGTTGAATTTTTGGGCAATAGGTGGTACCTATTCTCAGTTCCCATGTACACAGTGTAAAAGATACGCTTTGCAAATTCCTTGCTATCAGTTGGAAACTGCCCATCAGTATACTGGCCAATCCGTATTGCATCTGTCTTCACTTGCTCATCCCCATTTTCAATTTCTGTGGACCAATAGCTGTCATATTTTTAATAAACCACAATGAAACATTCCAAACATGCAATAACAATAACCTTCGCATATAGCATCATCTAGAAGAACTTAGTTCCAGCACAAAATTTGCTGCAAAGAGGTCCTTAAACATAAAGAACAAGACTAGCACCTTGAACATAAATAACAAGGCAATGTTCCTATGGAAAAAAATATATATTTAATACTTGAGCAGAAGCCACAAGGAACAACATTTTCAGATAATAATTCAACGGTGAGTTAACTTCATCTTGAGTTCACCTTTGACAACAAGCTGACACATGCACCCAATAATAGCAGCAACAGAGGAGCTATCAGCACCACCGGAAAGGGGAAGCAAAAAACCAGACGCTCCACTTCTTCTCAAGTAGTCCCACAGACAGCAAGCAGGCCCAAAGGCTATTTCTTCCTCAGGTACATGATACTTAATCTGCAAGTCATCAATGTCTCCTTAGGGCTTAGAAAAACATATGAGCAGAGTGGCTTGTTTAGCTTGTGTTGAGTGGAAACAGTTTGCTTGAAAACAAAGTGGATCTTTTATGAAATGTAACCGATTTAAATATCAAAATGGTTCCACCAGGCAATGAAGGCTCAAAACAAGAGAACACATATGAAGGAACTGAGCAAAGTTAGCAAAACACTTTATAAGGACCAACATGGGTGGTGGGTTAGCTCTTATCTAACAGTCACTTCCTTCAGCTAGCTCTTGCTGTCTACGATGTACTGCGGTAAGTTTTCTGATTATTCATCTCAAACCATAAAGCATCATGACCTAAGTTACGAAAAACAGTATGGTAAATGCTGTCTAGTAGAAAGAACAGAAGGAGAGAATATCATATTTTAGATTTGACGCTAGAATATCACATTACAAATTTTTATAATGGGCTATAGAAGTTGTTAATGGAAATAATTTCGATGGGACAATAGCTACAACCCATATCCTTTACTCAACCAGCTTAAAGGACAAACCTTCAATGGACAGGAAATTGGCTCTTCCAAATGGAATGGTTTGCAGAGCTTGTAAGGTGCTGTAACATATGAGACCGCTGTTTTGCAACTAGCCTGCTCTTGAAAACTACTTATAGAACCTCTAAGACTAGCAACCTGTCATGAAGCAAGTAACAAGGGGAAAAAAAAATTAGGAGAAACCAAGCACAATCTGCTGATATACATTGAAAAATTAGAATGACAAAGCCGCTTTGAAAAACTCCATCTTGCAGAGTTATCAATTCACATGCGTTAACTGCGTAACGTCCAATGTCTCACTACACTGGTGGATAAAGAAATGATAGAATTTGAGCAGGATTTCAAAAAAGGTGAAATTTTAAAATCAAACTCACTGCATCAAGATCCACTTGAGCAACAGCAACTTCAACATCCTTCAAAGAAAACTGTGATCCCTGGGCAACCACGTCCCCATTCACAACAACAGAACAACATCCATCTGCAAGCCTCAATACAAGAATCAGGAAGCTGTAAAACTTATGCCATCACCACTAGATCACAATCACAAGACTTCTGGAGTTCACAGGTAGTCAAATACGAGAAAGGAAGGAAAAGAAAACAAGAGGGGGGAAAGATACCATAATATAAGCGGCCACCATCACAACCTTGCTGATTACTGTACATGTAGACGCCTCCACGGGTATTTGTGGCACCTATGAAAGCACGCATGCGGAGATCAAGCTTCCTTAGTTGATGGTGACTTCCGCTAGCATTCATGAAAACTTCAACGCCATTTAATGCAAGCTCAGCATGGGGAGGAACAGGAGTGAAAAGCTCCTCACAAACTTCAGCTGCGACAGCTCTGGCAAGGAAATAAACGCTTGAATACTCACTCCAACCAAGTAAGTGCAAATTATCCTCGCCAGGGGGAGCATCCCAGTCTCAGTTACACAAAACCAATGAAAACAGATGCCATGCTGTAACAGTTACTATCAACCAGCATTTTTTTTCCCAACCTCCTGAATCTTGCTTTACACGATGATGATGAGATGATTTGGCTACTAATTTATAGTTAGATTTATCTTTTTCAAGAGTTTTCGCTTTTGGTTCCCTTTGCCATGGTTCCATTCACAGAATACAAAAGCAGAATTGAAAAATGACAGGCACACTCAACAATGAAAGCAGTTATATGAGACATACGTATCCAAGAACTGAATGAATCCATATCCGAAAGGCACAGTTTTCTGAGACAAGGCTTCTGCAACATGAGGAGGCAACTGAAAGTCGACCAATTGGTATTTTTGCTTCCAAGCGGTGAACCAGCGGAGCTCTCTGTAGTTGCCATCATTGGCAAGCCACATCTTGGGGCGTATCATGATGATCTTTCTATTCATACAAAGAACTTGACAGTTGTAGCGCTCTGACTCTCTAATAACAGGCATACCAAAACTGCAGAGTATGCCGTCTGTCCAATCCCCAGCCAAAATTTGCTTCAAGCAGTCCCATCTGCATATTCATCAGCAGCTCCCGAGATTTATCACTCACATTAATCAATTGAATATAAGCGATCAACGGGAAGCAGTAGCAAACAACACAGTACAATTATGCAAATATCTAGGCATTGAGCTGGCTTAGGAAAATCGATTTGGCCTTCAGGGAATGAAGAGAAAATTGAATTATATACACTCAAATGGTGTACCAGGTATAATGTATGAAAATATAGTCACTCCATGCAATAATCACTCCGACATACTAAATCAAACGGGTAGCGGCAACACAATTTTTGTTTTTGTCAATGTTGCAGACCGAAATACATAAATCCTGAAATTGGGGGAGAATCGCCAGGAGCAAATCAGATCAAATGTCGAAAGAAATAGGAATAACAGTGAAATTTGTGTAGAATGATTGAACACGGGGGACAATGGAGATGAAAGAGGAAGAGAAGGAATACGCATGAGTGACGGTATCGAGCTCCAAGAAGTGATCTTCACAGCCATAACCTGTGATTTCGAGCTCGGGGCCAAGGCGAATGACGGCGCCGGCCCTTTTAGCCCTAGAAATGGAGTCTTTGATGTTGTTCAAATTGCAATCGAAGTCCATCGCCCATTGATTCAGGTTGCAAGTAGCCACCTTTAGCAGCCTCATCTTTGAGTCCTAATTCTTTGATGTGCCTGTCAATACTCCTGCTTGAACTGGATGCGATACAAAGGACACAAATTTCAGAAAGAGAGAGACAGAGAGAGAGGAATTTAGCGCGAAGCGGCGGGAATACTGGGAACTGGGAACTGCCCAGATTCTGCTGCACCTCTTGCAAATCAGAATATTCTCTCTTTCTCTCTCTCTCTGCTCCCCGGGAACCGATGGAGGGAACGGGTACGCGGACCGTGGATGCGTACGCTGCTTCTACGTGTAATCGGGCTAACCAAATTTTTCCACAAAAAGATTTACAACGTACAAATGGGGATGGAAAAAGCTAGGAATTTCATCCTTTGAGCGTATTAGTTCTGACGCGTCGTCGGTCTTCCTAAGGATTCCATGATATGTAGATGAAAAAGATTCTCCTTTGAGATTAAGCCAAACAAAAGTGCGCATCCGGGGAATCGAACCCCGGTCAGTACCGTGGGAGGGTACTATAATACCACTACACCAGATGCGCCCTCTATGGACAAAGCTGCTGTTGATAGTAGGCGGAGATATGGACTCCTCATCGGCCGAATTTCCCGTTAATGGTGCACCAGAATGTTGGCGGCTATCTCTGTAACTGTATGCATAACATAATAGTACATAGAGTGGCCCTTCCCCTCGTTTGATCAGATTGACATGGCATGTCTAAATCCAACAATTTTGTTGCTCCTATGTACTTTTTGATTGCCAAATTAATTTCAGTTGTCAAACAAAAAGCTGGTAGGATCCGATAATGTGTGGATTTTGTGTCGTTCTAATTCCGAATAGACAACTCTACATATGCATCCGGAAACGGAAAGCACATCTCAAAGTGGGGATCCACATCCCCTTTTGGATCATCTGACTTGAATTGTTAGTGTTAAAACTTTTTCTCTTTTCGCTTTCTCATCTTCCCCTTACTCCTTTGCTTTTCTAATCCTTCTTCTTTTGCTTGTTGCTAGTTGAGTAGCTGAAATGAAGATAGCTTCAACCTTCTTCACACTTCTTTATTTGATTGATGATTCATGTTGTAGTCTAACTTGCCAACTTGCTCAGTCATTGCTCACCAATTCAGCATTCATCATCAGAAAACGGTAAAGTTGGTTCCGTTTGATGATGGAAATAAAACATTCATGGTCAGTGCTTTTCCCTTTTTCTATTTATCCTTATCGACATTGGTGCATAAACCTGTGTGTTTTGAAGACCCATTGTGATATTGCCATCTAGGAAGTCTAAGTCTTTGAGCGTCTGTCAAACAAGAAAGGATGGTGCCCGCCCCTGTTAGCTTAACTGCCTATAAAAATTAAAAAAGAAAAAAAGAAGCAATGTAGCCCTCTTTGTCTTTTGCATTATGAAGGATGAGATTTAGGGATAGCATTATGCATATGAAGTTAAGAGCACGAGTCTTATCTTTTGTGTACGCTTTCTGACCCTGTATGGAATTTAAGTTGTGGTTGTTCTTGGTTGGTTACTTAGAATCTTCAAGTTAGGAGTTCGTTTGAATGTTTAATCTCTTTTTCAAGCGTGGAGAAGTCCTACACAGTTTTTATTTAATGATGGAACTCAACTTATTGAGTGCCCCTACTTTTTCCCGTATAAATATCAAGCAGTAAGAACCATATTATGTTTGATCAAAATGTTCACAGCTGGATCAGCTCCTTATGCCATTTGTACCTTGTTTGTGTATGCAGGGGCTTAATGACTAGTACAATTTATGAGACTATAAGAGCAATTATAACTGACCTGATTGTTGACAAGTATGGCTTTTATGGCTTTGTACTCAATGGTAAGTACCCCAGCATATCAGTTCCAAGGAAGGATATGGTCAGTATGCTCATACTTGCCATTAATGGTGACTGCATGAAGGCGACTAAAAGATGTAATTTACAGGTGAATTCTGCAGAGTCTACTGGTTCTTATTTTTAAGTTATTGTTTTTTCTAATGCCCCCAAACGCTACATCTTCTCCAAGGCTGCATATCTTCTCCGAGGCTGCTTAGTTGCACTCAGAACTTTGCTTTGCAGATGGAGCGTATGTATATCCATCTAGTGGAACCATGTGAAGGCTGCAACAACTACGACAAACACACCAGATGGAGAGCTCTATGTCTTGCCAGTATCTTCCTAGTAAAGAGCCCAACATTATTTGGACCTAGTATGATCCATGACAGTGGAAGGCGTTAGTGCTACATGTTTTGGTTTGTAGGACTCTCACAAATTTTATTACTAAAGGAACTGTTCCGAGAATTTAGTGTGGCTTATTCCAAGAATTCTTCATTAAACAACAAACAGTGATTTTTCACAACCTCAATAATACCTGTAGATTTGGATGCATATGTACCTGGAGGAAATCCTGCCGCAGATTTTGGGGGCATTAGTAAAAGGGTATATGATATAGCAGCATAAGTCCATTACTTCCTATGTGGTGCAGACCAATCTTGGTGCGATGAATGTAGCCGTATTGGCATTAATTTCTAGAAGAATTTGGATGGCCGTGATCAAAAGCTTCGACGCAGATGGGCTGGAGGCTGACAGATTTGAGCCACCTCTGGTTCATATGCTCTGCAGATGAATCTCAAGAATCACAACCATAACGGATCATCACAGGAGTGCACACGTAAACTGCTCTGACTGGCAATTAAAATGGAACTTTTAAGTACAATAAGGCCCGGTTCTTTTCATGGATCAATTCTAAAATACCAACCGCAACCCTCTTCAACCCACTTCAACCTATTTCAATCCACTTTCACTATTTTAACCCAGTTCAATTTATCACATAAAAAAAATTAAACCCACTTTAATCTACTTCAATCTATCTCAACCTATTTCACCCTTTTACCTACCTCAATTTACCTACGAAAAAAATAGGCCCCAAGTGTCAAAAGTGAGGAGCATTCTTCGTAATGTTCTGAATAAGTCATTGGATTTGGAAATCACGTCAAGCATTGAAGTTTGATCTTTCTTCCCCAGTTGTTATTTATACATTTCCGAACAAGGTTTGTAGGAGCTTCAGCTTCATGCCTGTGTTCATCGTGAGGCAAGCAGCTGCTTGGAAGCAAAAGATCGTGTAGTTTCTATTGGGGTAATGCTTCTTGTTTTCCAGTTTTAATCACGAGACCAACTGACAACTGTGGCTTGTTTCTTTGAAGCAATATTCTATTTCCGATTATCACCGCCTCTGCTCACTTTTCTGATACACTCAGACACTCATACAATTTTCTATAGTTATACATTGGCCTGCGAAAACACTTTGTTCACTCTGCCAATTGGTATGCATCAAGTTCATGGGTGGGAGTCTCTCTTTTCGTTTTTTTTTTTTTTGGCGCCCCCCCCCGCCCCCGGCTGCATAACTTACTGGCATGGTGGGTTGATGATACGTGTTTTGAGAAGAGGACCATCCTACTCGGGTGCCCTGACAAAACAAGGCTGACAATGGAATGATTTGCTGATGGATATGTAATCTCAAGCCTGCTGTTTACTCCACCTCACCCTCTTTATTTTATTGTAGTATGAGAAATTTATTGTAAACCTTAACTAATCCCCATCATCATATATACCTAACTCAAAATCAAAATCAAACTGAGTATATTCTTAATTTGCGGATTTTCTTACATGAGTTTGGCGATTGTCCATTGCTATTAGCTTTACTTTTTGTCGGTCAACATCAGAAGCTATTTTTAAGTTAAGCATATAAGATAGACTGGGTTCCGATCATTCTAGATTTCCTCCTACATGAGCCCTGATTGTTCTGCACCACCATATTAATATTCATGCTAATGCTCCAAGGTCCAAGCTCAGTGGAGTTGGTCTCTTTCTCTCTACTTAAATTTAATTTAATCAAATTTTAAACTTGTTCATGCATATATGTCAACTTCTAGACCCATATTCTTCATAAAAAAGAAGCTTTGCTCGAAGATTCGGGATCAACCAATCCCCATATGATATGGACATTTTAGTGATTGTATGACATCAAACAGGATTCATCCATTCATGAAAATTCGCATTTTTAAGTCTTATATATTCTACTATTTTGCTGCCTAGCGGGTCTCGGTAGGTGGGCCGTTTGTTTGCTTGATCAACTAATGGAGCGATTAAGCAAAAGCCAAGTTTTTTAATGCCAAAGGGAACTTCATGTGGGTGTGTTTCTTCTTGAGGATACAACCAAAGCTGTCATCACAAAATCTAGCATAATCTGACCCGCATAATTCCCTTCCTACTCCATTTCGATATCTTGAGCCTAATATTTCATTCCATTATTTACTAATTCGTACGGATTAGTCATGGATTTTTCATATCTCAACCAAAAGAACCAAAGACGGTTGACTGAAGTAATCTACGCCACTAGTATGGCCCTACATTTTTACTATAGGATTGCTGCATGCTATTGCATTTTCCTTCTCTGAGATCATTTGTTGTTAGGAATATAGAATATTAGGATATTTGATATATTATCTTTGAGATATCTTGTAATATTTTATTTCCAACATTAACATAACCATTTTAATAAAGTGTTTTTTTGGGGGGTTCCAGTGTGTGTCAAATTTTACACAAACTATCTAGCTAATCACAACTTATGTTGGAAGAGTGTTTTTTTTTGGGGAGGGGGCGTAGAAGAGGGGTACATTTATTGAACTTTGGATAGATAGCCGGGGGCACGAAACCACCTGATTTGCTTCTCGGTAACAATAACCAACAACCACTTCCCAATTATGCTGGAAGAGATAAATGGACATACATAACTAGTTGTTATTTGCAAATTAATCTCAAAAACTAGATTAACTAAGAAATGATATGATTATTGACTTATTGATAATAGTAAAGTAACATATATAGTTGTAATAGTAGTAAAGCAAGACCCCAATCATAACCACCAAACTAAGACCTTATTGATAATAGTAAAGTAATATAGTTGTAATAGTAGTAAAGTAAGGCAATAAAAAGTTGGCTCTGGCACGTGATGGATAACTTGAATCACTTGATAAGGTGGGGGAAGGCCTACGCCTGTGTTTGAGCTTTTTGACAAAGTGGAATTGGAAGGTAAACACAAATCAAAACTACAAGTAGAAGGGAATCAAGGCCAGTGAAAATCAGTGAGAGACAGATAAATGTATCCAGGGAATGAAGAGGGTGATACAGTTGATGTGGTTGTCATCTTTTTAGGAAATATATATATATATATATATATATATATATATATATATATATGGTTGACAGTTGTACACTTGTACCCATTTCACTCTCTGTTTGCCGTACCATCTTCCTCATCTTTGTAGACTGGCAAATGCTCCCACCATCTTTGGGCTGTGTGTATGCATTGCCACCCAAGGGGGACAAAAACAAAAAACAAAATAGAAACAATAAACACTTTTCGGTTCCCTCTTCAACCAAATGTATTTTAACATACATCTATGAAACACGCCCTTGAGAAATCCAAATTCTCCTTTGCTTGGAAGCAGCAATTGACGGCCTCATCACGGCATGTTACGTTGATGATCCATCTGAGATATGAATTATGATGATCATGTGATAAACACATATCTTTCAAAATTAAAATGGAGGAATCCATTAATTTTGTAGTTTGACTAATAATTAGTGCATATTGGCATTATTAAAATGGACAGAAAGACTAAAATAATAAACGCACATTATCGTATTAAGCAATTATACAATTAAACTTTGCTGTGAATCTTTTCAAGTAAGATCGGCTGCAGACATGATTGGCATTTAGCAAAGTGATATCCAACTTCCAATCATCAAAGCCCGGCAGGTGGCAAATAGAAATTCATACAAGCGGTCCAGACTTAACTTTCTTCCCCAATGGGAATATACCATATATCATAATGACAAAATAAACCCAACTTCTAATTAAACAAATCCATTATCCAAGGGAAAAAAATCCACTTTAATGTAATGAGAAAAGGAGAAATTAAAGGGCGGAACGAGAAGGACAAAAGGATGCTTGCATCACAGGATTTGAGTATCTATCGTTTGCAAAATGCGAATTATTTGCATTGGTTAAATTAAAAGAAGAAACTATTTGATTGAAAGAATTATATATCGAGCTAATTAAATTTTATATATCACTTTCCAACTCACTTGATTAATCTTTATACATACATACATACATACATACATACATACATACATATATATATATTGATTGTTTTGGGAATAGTTTGTTATAGGTTTGAGTAAGCCCCTTCAACCCCTAATCTATACAAACACATATCTTTAAAATTAAATTTTCTCATTGCATGGGTTGAATCAAACAAAAAATAGTTTGTCTGAAGGGAGGGGGTTAGAAATATACTGTTCATAGTTGCAAATCAAAAGACAATATGTAGATTTTTGTCCTATCTTTGCTAATTGAAAAATAGAAAAGATCAAGCTACTGAAAAGAAAAGTTTCTTACCGATTAAAGTCTAATTAACAATCATATAAAATGTTTTTATGATACTATGGCCCTGTTCTATTTCGCGTTTTTTAGGATTTAGCTAAGAGCTTACAGCTTCTTACATCTCCTTACATCTTCTTACATCTTCTTACATCTCCTTACATCTCCTTACATCTCCTTACAT
>JACYFF010031956.1:88071-108212 GCA_017589665.1 Selenicereus undatus | reverse complement strand
CTTACATCTCCTTACATCTCCTTACATCTTCTTACATCTCCTTACATCTCCTTACAGCTCCTTACATCTCCTTATAGCTCCTTACATCTCCTTACATCTCCTTGTATCTATCTATCTATCTAAAACGCGAAATAGAACAGGCCCTATATAAGATGAAGCTACATGAAAACAACCAACTAACATTTAAAATTTTGCTTCTTTCCTTAATTAAGAAATAACAAAAATTACTCTCTACCATAAAATTTGATTAATATATTTACAAAAATATTTTAATTTTTAGACTGAATTAAATTCGAATCTTATAAAGTCTTAGGAAGCTTGGTCGCCTTATTTTACCCTTCCTCTATTAAGGTGATAATGCATTAGACACAAGCCCTAACTGAATTGCCTTATTAAAAAAAAATTAAAAAGGGTAAAAGATTGAATTCACCTTCGCTTTGACCAATTACAGAGATTGCATATTTGCATAGCAAGATTATGTAAACCGCAAAAAAAAAAAAAAAAAAGAAAAATGGGAAAGAAGGCGGGAATTAAAAAAAAAAGGGGTACAGATTGGATTCATGCATGATGCATGTGCTTCCATTCAGCAGTAGTTTTTAATTGCAGATCAAAATGTTTTCCTCGATTTGTACAAGTCATTGAAGCTCCACGTCCATTATTCTGTGTGAGTGTGTTTAATTTGACCAAGACTCAAAGTTCATAATTAGCACAAAATCAGATTAACAATTCAAAATAAAAACTAAAACAAAAGGGTACAGCAGATCTTTTGTATAAGTACTACATGCAAATAATTAGGACTTTTTTGTTTATCCATACAAATTTCATCATTAAGTGATTCCATTTTCAATATCATAAGGTGACTTAATAGTTAATAATCATACTCATACTTATCACATAACACGCATATATATTATTATAATTACTGGTCATATGAATTAGGTATTTTGTAAATTGTTGTTGTTGTTATTATTATTATGAAATATGTAATATGCAATATGAAATAACGAAAGCAAAGAGATTTAAAAATGACTTCTTGATTTATTTTATAAATATATTTTGACTTAGCTAGGTTCATGTAGGAAGCACTGGAAAAAGATTTTTCTTTGAAGTTGTTAGCTTCTTTAAGCTTACAATGTATTTTATAAATATATTTTGATGAAAGTCAAGAAGAAGTTGGTCCATTAATTGGTATATTTATTATATTATAATTGGATCTATCGTTTAAATGTGCTATATTTTTGAAATGGATATTAGCATATTAATATTACTTAATTGATTTTATATAAGGTGCCATAATATCTTTGAGATTGTTTAATATTCAAATTTGAATATATAATTTTATGATGTTATATTGTGTTATTCAAATTTGATTATGAGATTGAGGTGCTATACTTATCAAGTGTCTAGATTAGCTTAAAAATGATATTATCTTATGAGATAACTTTTTGAAAAAGATTGTGCTACAAAATGAGCAAACTTCTAGATGATACCCTCAGCAAGATCCTCTACTAAAATTAAGTGAACTAGCAGTTGAAGATCAGAAGGAAATGGTTGAGCATAACAGTGTAATTCAGGGGCTTGAAATGCCAAGTTGAAGGCCTTGAAATCGATGTGGAGAA
Source organism: Selenicereus undatus (assembly GCA_017589665.1). NCBI lineage: Eukaryota > Viridiplantae > Streptophyta > Magnoliopsida > Caryophyllales > Cactaceae > Selenicereus > Selenicereus undatus. The sequence goes on along the minus strand of JACYFF010031956.1, from coordinate 106,593 downwards.
TTGCTTTTCCATAATTGGTGCAATGTTTACTTGCTATTTTTTTCTCCAACCTCTTTAACATCTTTTGGCTATAAAAAGGAGAGGAATTAGCAGCTGGAAGATACAAGAGAAGAGCAAGCACAAACATCAATATTCACAAGCATACATTGAGCCTTGATTTGTTATTCATTCAATTACTTGTATTGTTCAAGTTATAATTGGGTAAGATTATAGAGTTAAATGGTCAACTAAACCAAACTTAGTTGAAGGGTTCAACTTGTGACTTGGAGTTTAGATTAAGGTGTACTGTAGAGTTGTAACTATCCCTTATAATAAAATTGAGTTAATCTTAGAGTTAGTAAACTCTAGGCGGACACTAAGCCTAGTTGAGACTAACCTCGTTAAAAAGTTCTTGTATTTTGTTAACGTTTATCTTTCCGCTCTTTATTTTGATTAATTTGTAACTTTAATCATCACCCTATTCATCCTATAGGGTGATTCAATAACCTTTGAATTGTCATAAGTTGTGGAAACTACATGCATCCATGCATAGTAAAATAAGTAGAAATTCCAAAGCTACATGAACATGAGTTGACCAAACATGAACAGAGTGCCCAGCAAGATGAGAGAAACAAGGAGGATAGTTCGTACATTGAACAGAAAGAATGAATTATTGACCCTAAAATTAATGATGCTCTGTACACGATAAACTTTTTCAGCCACCTTTCAAAAGAAGAATACACTATAGTAGTTAAATTTTTGAAGGATTGAATTGAAGGCCGTAGATTTGACCGATCGAAGCCCAAAATCAGAAGCTCACGTGCAACTCCACCTTGGTGATTAAATTTATCTGTAACCAGAGGACAGAACCCAACGAACCATCTGTATTTATTTATTTATTTGGTTTAGGAATAAGCCAATAAGGTAGTAGTGTAATTAATTTTCTGATTCCAAAATTTCATCATCTGAAATTCTTGGAAAACGTAAATTTTATGTGGCTAAGGCTAGAGCAACTAACTACCTGATTTATGATATGCAAGGCCGTTGGAGGATGGCATCCAAAGCCCATTTTTATTAGTATTTCTTGTTGGAAAGTGTAAAGAATTAAGTTGCAACTAATTGATTCACTGTGATTAATTACTTCTACACATATGGCTCCAATTTTCGTTATTGTTTGAAATTCTATTCCATTGATTGAGATTTTTGGATGTATTTCTATATGATCAACAAAAAGTTGTTATTAGTTTATAACTCATAATATGATGGTCTCTCCAACAGTAAGAATATTTATTGTTTAAAATTTTAATATTCATAAGAACACATATTGCATTAATTAATTATTTCAATCATGAAGGATGAGTTAGATTTGCGCACAAATTCTCAAGTAAGGATGCTTGGATAATCATTTGGTAATGTCGTTGAATGACCTTCCATGTAACTTGGATGGGGTTTTGGGAGCCTTCAAAATGTAACCACGTCACTGTTCACCTATGCATTAATGAATAGCCACTGGACAATATCTTCGATCTTGAGAAAATGAAAGGGGGGAAAAAAGAAGAGGAAAAGGTTCCTGGTCTTGTAGGCAGTAAAAGAAAGACGAAAACGGGAAATTGTTCTGCATTAATAAGGTGTTTTAATTAATGAAGTGGTTAGCATTTGGAAGGCGAGCGAGGCATTAAGGATTAAAGAAACAATAAGTGCTCCAATCATGCAAAAGATTTTATCTTGATCGGTCCATGACAAATATGTAGTCCGCGCTTTAGTTTGCTAGCTTTCTCTCTCTCAATCTCTTATTTTTGATAGTGTTGGACAGGCGGCACAGTGAGGACCATTATAAAATCCCTCCCTCCTCTTCTCCACTTTCCCCCATATATCCCACCATCTCATTACCAGTGCTACCTTTCTCTCTCTGTCTCTTTCTCTGCTCTCATCCTAATAATACTCCTTAAATTCCCAGCCTCTTTAACTTGTTAAGTGAATGCAATATCGGCTCAACCTTCACAAATTAAATAAAGCTAGGCTTCATCATAACCCATCCTTGTCTATCTATCAATATACGCACACTCCTCCTTCAATTCTCTCTCCTCTCGTCTTCTTAAGTCTGACCCCAGCATATTAATCTACTGTTTTTAGGGATTCAATTCATATTTTGGAAAAAAAAAAAAAAGAAGCAAGAAGATGTTGGAGGCCATCAAGTATCTGATAGGATCGGCGGGGCCAAGCGGGTACGGGTCCAAGTCCACCGCCGAGGATGTGACCGAGAACTGCCCAGATCTCAGCTCCATCACTGCCATCATCACCGGTAATATAATTAATCATTACTCTACTTATGTTTTATATTAGTTAATTACGTAGCACTCATGATTAGTAACGTAACGCGTGATGAGTATATTTTAATTAAAGCTGTAGTTTGTTAATCATGCGGTAATAATTGAGGTAGCTAGCTAGCTTTAATGTGACGCGTCTGATGGATGTAGTTTGTTTAATCGTTGGAAAATGAAAGGTGCAACGTCGGGGATAGGAGCGGAGACGGCTCGGGTGCTGGCGAAGCGTGGAGTTAGGCTGATACTGCCGGCTCGGAGCTACAAGGCGGCCGAGGAAGCCAAGGGTCGGATCCTGGCGGAGTGCCCGGAGGCTCAGATAATGGTGATGCCCCTTGATCTCAGCTCTCTCTCCTCCGTCCGCAAGTTTGTCAGAGACTTCGAGTCTCTCCATTTGCCCCTCAACCTGCTCATGTACGTATAGTGTGTCATCTTAATTAATTATATGATGATATCTGGATCTCTCTGAAATTAATGCAGTAGTTAATTAATTAGTGCTTATACTGGCAGAAACAACGCTGGAAAGTTCTCGCATGGGCATGGAATATCTGAGGACGGAATAGAGATGACCTTCGCCACTAATTATTTGGGTCATTTTGAGTTGAGCAAGTCGTTGATGAAGAAAATGGCGGCAACGGCGGAGGAGAGTGGAATACAGGGGAGGATAGTGAACGTGTCATCTAGCATCCACACCTGGTTCACCGGAGATATCCTCCGCTGCCTCCACCACATCACTTTTCACAAAAGGTCACCCCTCCCCTCCCATTTGCTTGAACAACCGTACACTTCGTCTTAATTTGTTCTCTTTCGATCAAAATGTTAATTAAGCCTCTGAATTTGCCTACTCATCCACCTCATTTCTCTCTCTCTCTCTCTCCCGCTCCTCTCTGTATGCATCTACAGTGAATACGATGCCACACGTGCTTATGCGCTCTCCAAGCTCGCTAACGTACTTCACACCAAGGAACTCGCCCACAGACTCAAAGTACCTATTCTCTCTCTCGCTCTCTCGCATTCCTTTTAATGTATGTGCTTACTGTTACGTAAATCCAAATGCTAAATCCGCTGTTATTCGATCTCTCTTGAAAAATATATATACGTACAGGAAATGAAGGCAAATGTGACGGTGAATTGTGTTCATCCGGGAATAGTCAGGACCAGACTCACTCGAGACAGAGAAGGCATCATCACAGGTTCGCATACATCACTATATATATATTATTCGTCATGCATGCTTATAACCTTTTTTTTTTCAGTTTTAATTAATTAGGATGTGCTACTGTTTTTCATTTTCAAAGCTTAATCCTCCACACGTGGATGACTAATTATGTGCAGATCTAGTCTTCTTTTTGGCCTCCAAGCTTCTCAAAACTATTCCCCAGGTAATATATATATATATGTGTACCTTTGCTTTCTTTTCACAATTGCAACAACTATCTAGCTTAACCAATCTAGATTTCAGATATGAAAAGAAAAACAAGCAAATTCAATTAACAAGAACAGTACACGGAATTCATATGTATGTACACTGCAGGCTGCTGCAACAACGTGCTACGTGGCGACGAACCCAAGATTAGAGAATGTTTCCGGGAAATATTTTGCAGATTGCAATGAAACCCTGCCATCAAAATCTGGGTCTAACTCTTATCAAGCACAAAGATTGTGGACCTTCTCTGAAATCATGGTCGGACTCGGAGGGAATCCTAAATCAGTTTTTCAGCTATGACTCGACGCCCCCTTCAGTACTTCATAAATTCTGTACTATATATACCTATATATATACTATATGCTTTATATATGAGGGATAGAGATAGCCAGATCAAACAAATTAAATAAAGTTGATTAGAGAACATATATATTAATTATAATACATATATATATATATATATATATATATATATATATATATATATATATACACATGTAAAACGATATGTAATATACTACCTTTCTTTTTAATTTATATTTATATAAATATGTATAAAATAGTAGTTAGTTGGTAGAGGAGTCGAATGTTGACTACTATTATTGGAGTAAACTAGGAATTATGGGATATGAAAGCAATACATCTTTCAGCTTTACATTAAAGCATTTGTAGCAGAACCCAAAAATTAAATGCATGATCGTAATATTATGGGGGCTTCATTTTGATGATTTAGCTTGAGTTTGTGTGCTGTATCTTGTTTTGGCCTCTTTCCATGCTCTGTATAATTAATTCTTTCTTTGTATGAATGCTGATTATTTATCAATTAAGGGAACGTTTGGTAGGGGGTGAAAATCATTTTTTTAAAAAATAATTTTCTTATTAATTTTATGGTGTTTGGTAAAACAAGGAGGGAAATTCATTTTCACGGGAAATTCATTTTCCACTAGCATCAAGGAAAATATTTTCACTTTGAATAGGGAGTAGGTTGATTTTACGTTTTTTGGACACTCTTTCTCTATTCCATGTCCATTTCCTCGACATATGGCTCGAAGATTACAGAAAATCATTTTTAGTGGTTTTGTTCATTTTTGTTAATCAAACTCATTATCCAAAAACTTCATTTTCTTTTTTACCAAACAATTGAAAATATTAGCTAAAAATTATTTTACATAAAAAATTATTTTTTAAAAAAATAATTTTCAGCCCTATCAAACACACCTTAAGTATTAGTGACATTTGGCGTTAAAGCAATCAGCAAAACATTGACTGGTCGATACTGTACTCTCATCAGTATTACATTACTGTACACGGATGAGGGAGAGAGAGAGAGAGAAGGCAGCGTTTTTTTCCCATTCTCTGTCTCTTGGCACAAATTTTCCCCTTTTCTGCTTAGCTACATAATTTTGCAAGAAATGTGAAGATTGTTAAGTGGATATTGAATATTGATTCTGTAGCAGAAGGGGCAAAAAAATAGAGGCAATTAGGTAGCGGGAATAACGAACATGGATTCAGCCAACGGCATGTGGCATGCGGGTGTTTAACCTTTTCTTTTTTGCCAATTTTTCGTCTGGGTCAATAGTGGGCCTATCATTAGTGCCCTGATTTATTTAATTAATTAGCGTGACCAAGACAAAGAAAACAAGATTACTAGTTGGAATTCAGCTTAAAACTACAGAGTAGTAAGCTTTGACGTAGTAAAATCAAACCAAGATTAAAGATTAATAAAGCACAAATTACTCAATGGTAGAATTTAAATTCATATCTCCAACAATTTCCAAAGATTTTACTAGTTAAGTTAATTGAAGCTTACATTATTGCTAAATCATCTCACGCATGAGTTGCATTTTTTGTCCCTTTCATGCAAACCTTTAATAATTAACATGTGAGCTTACAAAATTTTACTAGTGGTGGGCAAGAGTTTTCTTCTCTGATGCTTATCCTCCTTTCTTTTCTTGCACATATGCCCTGCTAGGGGTAGGAAATTGATGAGCGAAAGTAGCCCATGAAGGTATATCAATTTCATGGAAGTGAAGCTCGGCAAAATATATACATTTTGTAGCTCACTATGTTACAAATATATACATGACTTTCTCCTATTTATGCAAATTAAAGAGGAACAACAATATAATTCCCCTTATGCTTTGGGGGTGAAAGATACCACATGTCTCTAAATCTCAAACAACAACAACAACAACAACAACAAACTCCCAATGTGGGTCCCGCTTTCGCAGGATCTGATCTCTAAATCTCAAAACTGAATAGAAAATTCAGTGAGGGGGGCTATGCGTGTCAAAAAGCAATGCAAATGGAGCTATTAAATTAAGATGTGTATTGCAGCCGGAATCAACAGCCTAATTAGTCATAAATATCGTTCATAATGACACAAATCAAGCTGTATATATGTACAAACAGACATCCAATAAGCAAGGGATATGTGCTGTGTTTTGCTCCTCAAGTCTGTCATAGTAAGCCATTCCTCCTACTTCTCGGACTGGATAGTAGCATGCGGCCCATATATATATGTATAAATCGATAGCTATAGCCTACAAATCTACAATATAGGGCCATAGAGTGCAAGAATGAATGTTGGGAACACATCAGAATGCATTAGTTATTATTATTATTATTATTATTATTAATAAATTGTGGTCATGGACCAAAATTCGCCAAACCCTCTTTGGTTAGAATAATTGACTACTTAATTAATGTACATGCATCCAAATGAAACTTGAGCGTACGGTTTTTGAGGTCTCATACATTTTGATATTCTTGTAGTCAATATTATGGACTATGACTTTCACCTATCCCTATATGTAGGGGGATTGTTGTGTTATAAATGTACCGCAAGTGCACGGTGCCGACTGCAGCCAGCAAAGGCAAGTACGGGTCGTATCCGCAGGGAACTTGGTTTTCAATCACCGAGGCAATCTTTGACACTTAATCTAGGCTAGGTCTAGTGAAGTGGGTTGACAAACTCTAATTCTATAAGGTTTTAAGTCAAATAATGAGAGAAATCCTGGATTGGGGTTCACCACACTATGACGTTCATTGGAAAACAGACTAGGTAGTGTGAATCTGCCTGCAGAATGATTGAAATGGAATGATTACCAATTAGGTGCATCTGCGCCTTCTCTCGAAGGTCATCAGACTGATTAAATTATCCTAGTTATCTATTCTCATGAAACTAGGACAACCAAACCACAAGATAACGTAATCTCAATTCCCAATCGGATTCCTAACTATTCTCATGTCAAGAACTCGATTGTTCACAAAGCCGCTCTAGGTAAAGGACCCAACTCTCGTTAGTCTCCTATACCCTAATTAAGGACATAGAATTTACCCTCTCAGGCAATTCATCGAACACTTGGCGTGCAAAGTGAAAGTTCAATCAAACCTTAGACAAAATTCATAAAAACCTAGAATCAAGCACCCAATTCACATCATAGGGGCTACACCCAATCCAAGATTAAAGAATTTAGCCGCTAAACATGATTCTAAACAACATCTCAATCAAGAACAATAACATGTCAAGGAATATAGAACTTGAATTAAAACGAAGAAAAAGGGGTAGAGAAATGTACCCTGAACAATCTGCGACAATATTAAATCAGAAGCGTAAACAAATATTGATCTAAACTTCAATCCAATAACAACAATCCGAAAGACCCAAGAGCCCTAGAAATCGCCTAAAACGAGAGAGAAGAGTATTCAGGAAAAACTAAAACTGATTAACCCCCTCATTACAACCGGAAAACACGATTAATCGCAAATTACTAAAGTGGCACGGTCGTGCCATATGGCACGGCCTGACCGTGCCACGCTAAAGGCTAGGGGCTGTGGGAATCAGGTGTGGCACGGTCGTGCCCGTAGGCACGGTCTGACCGTGCCGAATTGCTGCCTGGCGAACTCTCGATTCCTGGGGTGGCACGGTTAGCCTGCCTGGCATGGTGACACCGTGCCACTCCCCTTTTGGCTTGAAATCCTCCCTTTTAGCTCCCATTTTCGCGACAGTAGCTTGTTTTCCTCATTTATTCAAGTGTAACCCCTGAAAACATAAAAACACGGTTTTTAGGCAGATTTGAGATAAACAATGATTAATCGACCTCTAAACTCACAAAATTATACCGTAAACCGCCGAGTTAAGAAGTAAAAATCAGGCCTAAAAGCGTGTAAAATATAGGTTTATCAGGGATCAATTAGGGTAATCATCTTTTCGTTCTAGGCTGACCATGCAAATCAACAAACGCAATCTTTTATTCTTAAGTATTCAAATTTTTCGGTCCCACCTAAAAACTAGCCATTGGCTTCTCATTCCCCCATAACTTTAATTGTGCTCTACATTTCATCTCTTCTAGAATTATTCTTTCACCTACACATTCTTAATTATTCAAATTTTGAAACAGGTTAAAAGAGGATTGTCCTCCAGTTATTAACATAAAAAGCTCGACCCGACCCAAATCGTTAACGGACCAACGTACCACAATCCACTTCAGCCCATTTACAAAACGGGCCGGGCTGGGTCAGTTCATTGCCCACCCCCTAATTATACGTCGCTCATTGGTCGAGTGTTGTATGTGTAGTGGTATACAATCTGATATATATTTGCAAAGTTTTGCTCCAAACAATTATCGCAATATTGACACAAATTATAATTTTCAGGGCCTCAATTCAAAAAGAAAAAAAGACGCACACACACATATATATCTATGCACACATGCACACACAAACACATGTATGTATATATGTGTGTATGTATATACATACATACATATGCATGCAATATATCTGATAGGCTCTTTTTATCCTCCTTTTTTCCCTTCTGGCCAAGGAGAGTTATACTTGCTGTGTCTTCTAGTAATAGGTGTATGCAATTATGCGTAAGGAAGAATGTATGTGTCTGGATAGTTACATGTATGTTGATGGGCTACTCTAGAAACTTTGAGTTTAGGTATGGGACCCAAGGACGGTGGCTTAGTATCCCGTCAAGCGTAAGTAAAGTTACGATAGACACTAATGGATGGTGGTTTGTATAGACATATGTTAGTGTAAGTTATATCTTAGCATAGTATGAAGTATGTTCGTATAGACATATGTTACTGCTCAAGTTTGGTCAACTCGGAATGGCAATAATAAAGTTCCTACAAAAGTTTAGATCTCCTCACTTACGTGATGAAGTTGCTATGTATGATTCTATTAAGTAATCTCTATGTTTAAAAGGTCTTTAAGCTAAGTTTTTAAGCTCAAATAAGCTGATTATGAAAAGATGTTTTAGCTACTCTGGAATTTTTAGTTCACAGCTAAAATATGAATTTTCATATGGTTTACGTTCTCCTTTGGATTATGACTGGGGTATCACTTATGATGCGAAAGTCATTAAACAAAACAAATTAAGAAAGTTTTTCAAAACTATCATGTGTTTTGAGTATTTTTTTCCAGAGTTATTCACTAAGCAGTGGTTGCTCGTCTCACACCATTGCCCCTTTTCCCATATAAAGAGAAGTGATTGAGATTTGTGGCTGATACGTGGCGCTTGAAAGGAACTAAGCTCTCAAACTGCTTTTGGTTATAACTGATCAATTTTGTAATCCTTTGTTTACGTATGTAGAGCAATGTAAGCGTATTAAACTAGTTGTAACTTTATGAAAACTTAGAAAAGCTCTATAGGCCAGCCTCGAAGTGTGAAGACCCAATTTTGTATAAGCAATATATATAATGTAAAGTTCTGTCTACCTTTAAATATTAGACTAAGTGTATGAACAGGTCAAGCATGGCTCACCTTTGATAGGTTACAACCTAGACAAATGATTTTGTCTTTCATTTCTTTAGATCATATATCAAACAAATTTCAAGCAAGTTGCCTTAACAACCTTTTGTGTGGGGAGGCTCTTAAGGTATAACAGGCCCTGGTTTAAGTGGGGGAGTTATATCTAGGTTGTGATTTTGTGCCAACATTATGTGAAAATGTTGACAATAACATTACATACAAAATTAAATTTTCTTATGTGGAAAGCAAGAATCATAGATAGATCGACACCCCTCCTGCTTCCTACCTTCTACATTTTGAACCAGTGATTGAATGTGGACCATTCTTCACATATACTCGATCGCTAAATACATTTTGTTTCTCTTAAAACAATCCTAATTTCTTAATTTGAAATGAGCTTGTGCTTCTCATTTGCACGTTAATTCATTTAAGGCTGTTTTTTTGTCAAAAGTAAAAATAAAGGTAGAGATTCAACTGTCCACATGTTAAAATATACTATGATTTAAAATGTAAAATAACCAATGAAGTCCTAGTTTATTGGTTAAGATCAAGGTCCTGGATATATTATGTTCCGGATTCGATTTCCTCATTTCGCTGTATATGATTGTATTGTATTGCTCATTATAGCTCCTACGGAACAAAAACATAAAATAAAGCTCCTTGTAAATCGAATGACATTCGGAATAAAGCCTAAAAATCAAAAAATAAATACTCAACAAAATGCCCAATTAGCCACTCACATACAGTAGCGAAGGTAATTAATGTTGCAGTTGAAGAAAATATTTAACGCAAGAGCAGGAAAGGTGGATAGAAATAGAATGTTGCAAAGTTGATGAATTTTGCGTGTTCAGTCGGCACTAAATTCTTCCCTGAATGAGGAGAGCATTGAATTCTTAATTTCGACCAGATTTCTCATTCAAAACGTACTTTAGAATTGAAGGAAAGTGAAGTACAAAAACACAAGATTGCTCGTTAAAGTAAGGAGACAGAATTTGTCTGTTTATGCAAAAAGTTGAGGAGAAAGCTGTGGACATGCACATGCCAAATCTAGCTCCTCAGTCAAAAACACAACTATAGTACGGCTATGCGATGTGCTCCTTGATTTCAAAACTTTTGTCTAATTAAGAAACGTATAAGACGAGGGATAAATAAGGTCGTTCTAAGTACCTCGAATGAATTTTAGTGGTGGGGCTCAATATTTAAAAAAAAAAAATGAAACTTGAACACTTAGAGCGTCCCTAGTTATATGGAACGTGGGTGATACGGTGGAGCCTGGTCTGACATGCGTGGTAACTTTTTTCTCCCAGTCAACACGGTACGTGAGGCACACACAGGGCAGTATGTCTGCCCGTGTCTCCTTGCGGATCACCTTTAATATTTTTTTAATATATATATATTTTTTTTAGTGTGTAAATAATTTTTAAATGATTTAAAAATAGGTTGTGTGTTGAGTGTTGTAATGTAGATCAATGACAAATATTTTTATTGGATGATTAAAATTGGAGTTCCATGCGTTGGAGAAGTAATTGAATACAAGTTCCAAAAAATTAAAATTTTTGCGGATGCAGCAAGATAGAGTTCCAAAATTCGGAACTCTCACTGGGAATGCTCTTAATGCTTGCAACCACATGGACATGTGAGGAAGCATGCAAGGTAGAACGGGGTAGCATTGCTTCCCACAGTCCACTTTTTTGTCTTTTTGTGTTTTTTTTGTTTTTTCTTTTTCTTTTTCCTTAAAAATATTTTTTAACTAATTAAAAAAACATATTGTATGTATGAGGTGGCTTTATGACAAATATTTAATTTAATTATCTAAGAATGAATTTCATTGGTTGAAAAAATGATAGAATGTAAATTCTATAAAAGTGAAACTTTTACTGATATGACAAACCTGATTTTTTCAGACTGAGAATGCTCTAAGAGGAAGGATGGATGCCATCTTTATAGTTTCTAGGGTTGGCCTACATACATGTATAAGTATATACGTATCTTCAAGGGCACGGTTGCCCAGCTCTAGAATCTTTAAAGCAAGACTACAATTCATTTGTGGGACTCGAATCGCATTATATTTGAGACATTCAGAGTTTTGTACGTTGTTGTCTAATGATAATGATGCATATCCAACGCGGGCCTTGTTCGATACAACTCCAATATATTACTACACATAATTAGTACTTCGCTCCTGATATTAATGATTAATCACTGGGACTCCATTGATCATGACAATGGATTATATATAGGGTTAGGTCAAGAATCCTATAACTTAGATGCCATGAGTTTCATCTTCAACTTGAAATATTCAAGATTAAATCTTGGTCCTATGTAATGCACATTAGTTGATGTGAGTGCTTGTAGAGGTGAGCAATTGCATTTTTGTGCTTGGACCTTAATATGTACCCTACACTGATTGTATACGGAGCGTACGTTGCGTCTCTTGGATAGTACCCTATTTTTTTTTATATATATAAAAAAAGTTGCAGCAATTTTATGATCTTGCAACTCTTTAAAATAGGTTGTTTTCTCTTTCATGAAGGTAAGATGTAGTCAATATATGAAATTTTGTCAAACTCCCTCGCCACAATATTTGGAGAGGCTAGGTAATTAATATTGTTGTTATTTGTTCTGAAATTATCTATCGTCCTAACTGGGTTGATCGAAGGCACAATTATTCAAAGTATACATTGAATGAAAAATAAAATGATTATGAAATGAGTGGATGATAAACATGTTGTTATAAAATACAAATAAAGTTCCTCAAATTGACCAAAATTGATACATTGTATGACTTAAATTCACGAATTATCAATACTTACAAGTAGTAATCAATTTAGTTGTGAGAAGGTACCACTTTGACAAACTGAGAAAAATAATATCCTAATGAAATTAAACAATATCGGTGAAGAAAATTGTATATATAATGTTGTACGTAGTTATAGAAAGTTCTTAAGCTAAAAAGTCATGATTTAGTGCCCTTAGTTACCTAATTTTCGCCCCTAAATATTACGGCTTTACAATGTTTATTTGTTTATGTACTTTCGTAGGTAATTATAAGTTGAATCCATTAAGTACCAAAGTTGGAGAAAAAATCGCATAAAGCCATCAAAAATTCAAAAGTCCAAGTCGTGACCTTCCATTGAGTTTCAGGCAGCCTTGTGAACCTTCACTACTGAAAAATCAACTTTTTCCGACGGATTTTTCGACGGAAAAAGCGACATTTTCCTTCAAAAATTCCAGCCGACTACGTTTGTCGAAATACGAAGGGTCGGGAAGGCGTTCTGACGGAAATAGTAAGTCCGTTGGACTACTTCTCCGACTGAATTCCGACAAAATTGGGGTCCGACGGACTCATCCGTCGGATGCAACCAGAAGGCGTCGCAAATTTTTTTCCGCCGGATACCGTTGGAACCAGGCGGATTCCGTCGGAAATTTTGTTGGAATTTTTAAAATTTATTTAAAAAATAAAAAAATATAATACCAAACTATAAAAATATTTTTAAATGTATCTAATATACAATAAATTCTCATCATTGACGTTAAATTGATATTATCATTAAATTATGCTTCATTAATTAAAAATTATATTCTTTAATAATAAAGTACAAAATTGAGAGTAAATTATCATCCTAACAAACTAACATCAACGTAACAAACTAACTACATAAACTATTAAATTTGCATACTTACATACAAACCAATTATACAAACTATTAAATTCAACGTATATACTTAATTAACAATAAATTTATACAAACTATACATGAGAAAACCTTATCAAAAAGTCGACGATGAATGACGACGAAAGGAGGTGACAGCGGCAACGTAACCGGCGGTGGAGCGATGGCAAGTGGCGGTGCTCCCTCCCTCTCTCTCTCTCTCTCTCTATTTTACAAAATGAGCAACAAAAAAATGAAACGAATGACGAGTTTTATAAGAGAATGTCCAACGGAATATGCCGTCGGAATTCCGATGGGTTTTTCTGTCGGAATATTCAAAAAAATTTGAATTTTCCCTCCATCAACTTTGAGCAAAAAAATTTTAAATTTTGAATTTTTTTATTTTCCGACGAAATATTCCGTCGGAAATTTCAACGAAATCCAATTTCTGTCAGAATTCCAACAGATTTTTCCATCGAAAAATTCAAAATTTTTTTGTAGAGATTTGGTCAACATTGACCACTATTCTGACGGATATTCCATCAGGATTCCGACGAAATAAGAGTCTATCGGAACACACGCCGCCTCATTTTACTTTTTCCGCCTATCCGTCACCATGTCCGTCGGTCTCTCTGACTGTCTCTTTTTCGGTCGGCATTTTCCGTTGGAAAAAACAGAACTTTTAGTAGTGATATCACAACCACTTCCCTAGGCCTATTAAACACGTCATGGCTTAAATTTTTAGGAAGCTTTTGTTAGATTTTAGGGCTCGATTATGCTTTAGGGATAGCCACAGAAAACCCCACGGGGGAGGAGGACTAAATTAGGCTAGATGAGGGTTAGTCTGGGTTGATTTATGTACAAGATTGGTGATTTGCAGCATCAATAACCGAGTTTTCTCTTCTCTTTCTCTCTTTACTTTATGTTTTGTTGCTTGTTTTTTGGACTAATTTTTTTTTAATTCAATTGCATTTTTATGTCAATTAGTACTTATATTTGCTTGCTTTGGTTGTGATTAGTATGCTTTTACGGCCAATTGATCTTATCTATCCTTGACCCACCTTGCTTATGCTTGAATTTGAAGTTTCCTATCTCCCATGTACCAATTGTTCGATGAAATGTTTGAGAAGACTTCTATCTATCTTTTTGGCATTTGGAGTGCATTGAAAGGTGATGGCATTTGCTAATGTGAGTAGAGAGATGATTGAGATTTTAATAGTTGGAATCCTAATTAGGTCTTTGGATTGCAACCCTTACAGTCTAAGTTTGTTAATCTCATGCAAATAGGTGATTAAGACACTTATATTAGCGTTTGACTCCTGAAAGCGAGCATAGATGAGATTAACTCGGCAACCGACCGTCCCTAAATACAATTTAATGCAAGCAACGCACACTTGCCAACTAGTTATAACTCAGCCGTGCACTTGCAGTCTATAACTTGTAAGAGTTTTCGCAATCAATTGTATGCAAAGAGATGATTTTTTACAATCTATGAGTATTGACATTCTTTTACTGTGTAGTTTCATTTTTTTGTCGAATTTAGTGTTACGATATAATCATTGTTAGGCCAAATAAATTGTTTTTTGGATCTTGTTGGACGACTATTATTATTTATTCATGAAAATGTAGGTTTTGCTTCTAGACTAGATAGCTTGTCTCACAAAAAATACTACTCAAGTATTTAGATAATCATATACGAGCTATTCTTTATGTGTGTGACAAGGTGAATAATGCTCACTTCAGTAGTAATAAGATCATCATATTGATAACACTGTATGTAGTGTTTATTTTTCAAAAGATAACATTCACAAAAGAAAAGTACAAAAGAAAAAAAAATCACTTAATTAGTATTTCCTCTTTCTTGAGATTGTACTTTACATGCTCTCCAAGTAAAAGATACAAAGACTGTTTCAGGATAATTGACATTAGGACCTCAAATGAAAAGGGTGGACAATAATTATTACACAAATTGCAATTTGTTGAAAATGGAAGCAAAGAAAATGGCAGAACGTGGGACAAAAAGAGGATTAGCGTAAGACGAGTTGAATAATCTGACTGATTTAGGCGAGCAAAAGACAGAAAAGCCCATGGCTATGACCACCCGCTAGACACCACTCACTGCCCACCAGCGGCAGAATATACGTAGGCAAGAAGAAGAGGGCTGTCTTAGTTGATACACTAATTATATGCGAACCTCTTTAATCAGTTGATTTCATGTGACAACAACCCTACTAAATTTCTAATAATTGATGTTTTTGCACTGCTGAAGTGTTCTCATCCTTACTCTCTTTAATTTCCTCGCAATTAATTCAATCTATGAATCTGATGAAACGGGCCAGGATGGGAAAAAGGGCTATTTATTTATGCTTGTATGTGCCCCTCCCTTTACCTCGATCACAACTCAGCAGATAATAAAAGCAAACCAAGACGCAGATCGAGTTAGAGAGAGAAAGAGAGGGAGAGAGAGAGAGAGAGAGAGAGAGAGACGAGGGCACCGCAAAGGCAGGCAGGCTGATATCCCTTTCTCTGAAAAAAGACGCAAATTTTTCCCCTACTTTTTGAAAAGGTTAAGCCCACCTTTAAACTAAACTGCTGCTTCAACTTCATCATCAACTCAATGGGCACTGCTCAATGGCCACAGGTATCATATTATACATCACACACGAACAGGCCTAGCTAGTCACATCCGGCTCCTATCTTCTTTTTCATCTGATTTTCATCTAATCCCTCTAGCTTAAGTTCTTGGATATATCTCTCCAATTCATCGCTTTTCTACTGGATATTCCTCACAAATTTTGTGTTTTTGTTATCTTTTACTTTATTCCTCACAAAAGGAGTGTATTTGTTGATGACTGCTCCAAGTCCTACGCCTTTCAAATTTTTGTCTTCCAATTCTTTATCTTTGTGCCCGAAAAGGAGGTGAAAAATTTTTAAAAAAAAAGTGTGGGAGAAGGTCCATGAGATGATGAAGAGGGGGAAGAAAAAAGGATTAGTTTGTTAGTATTGTTGTCTGGTACCTCTTTCCTTTTTGCTGCTGCTATAATCCTGAGAAAAGTACAAGAAAAGCAGCTAATTTTGTTTATAAATTATCATAAAGCTGTCTTAATTTGTTGGATCTTGAAGCTCGATGGGTTTCATCTCTTTTGCCATTTCTGCTTTTGTCCATTTTCGTCGTCCTTTTTTAATTTCCTCGCTTTTTCAATTTGTTGGTATAGGAGATGATAGTTCCAAATGCATGTTCCTCTCTAGCGGCAGCAGCAACTGCATGCTCGAATATGATCTCCAACAACAAAAACAACAACAACAACAAAGCTTCATCGACTTGTTTGGAGAGGAAAGTAAGGCCCCAAAAGGATCAAGCTTTGAACTGCCCCAGGTGCAATTCAACCAACACCAAGTTCTGCTACTACAACAATTACAGCCTGACTCAACCCAGGTACTTTTGCAAGACTTGTAGGAGGTATTGGACTGAGGGTGGATCTTTGAGGAACATTCCTGTCGGTGGTGGTTTCAGGAAGAGCAAGAGATCATCTTCCTCTAAATCTAATAATTCATCCTCCTCTTCTTCTTCATCAGCCTCAAAGAAGCTTGCACTACTACATGATCATCATGATTTGGCCCCTAAGATCCACCATCCAGGCCAAGATCTCAACTTGGGCTTCCCCCCAGCAACTACCCATCAGGAGTTCAGAAGCCTCTCTGAATTTATTCACTTGCCCAACATAGAAACCAGTGCCCCGACGATGATCCGAATCCCTAGTTCTTCTTCTACTACTGCCTCTACGAGTTCCGATCATGCTAGCGCTAATGACCATCATCTATCCGCCCTGCAGTTGCTGAATCGACTTCCGCCTTCAAGAGGGCTGACTCCATTTTTGCCGATGTCGGTGGTGTATTCTTCATCATCTGGGCTTCCCAGCTTGCCGGATTTCAAGCCAACCCTGAATTTCTCTCTTGATGGCCTTGGTAATGGGTTTGGTAGTTTGCAACAACAAGAGATAAACAATGATCACAATGGCAAGCTTTTGTTCACACTGGAAGATTCGAAGCACGTCTCAAGCAACAACACCAGTGCTGATGACCAAACAAGAGAACAAGGGGATTCAACTGGTTATTGGAGCGGCATGCTGGGCATGCATATGGGAGGATCTTGGTAAACATATAAATTAATTAAAGACTGGCCCTTTTTAGTAGCTTCCTCCTCTTTCAATCTTTGTAATTTTCCTCTTCCTATTCTAGTTCTCTAATCCTGGCCTCTCTCTTCTCATCCTTCTTATCGCTAAATTTGATCATGGGATATGGTGCAGTGGGTGACTTGTTTTTGAATTTCTTTGATTTAAAGCTAATAAATACGAATACGCGGGTTCTTCTTGATTGTCAATACCTCTTGAGCAGTAGTAAACATGTTTGTGCTGGCCTTTGATTCATGCTTTCATTAGTGTTTGTTTATTTCAAAAAGAATTCGTCCAGAGACTGAGAGTGACCCAGTAAACCTGTTGTTGTCATCAGAGTCCAGTATCACTGGTTTGCTACGATCGAATATAATGAATTTTATTTAAATGTATTGTACGATGTTATTGAACTGAATTATGTTCAGTGGATCCTTTTTCCTCCCTCCATTGTAGCTTAGCAAATGGTCTTTCTTGTTGCAGTTTACATATCAATGATTTTAGATATGATTCAGTCTGAGAATGAAGAATGTACACATCTTCAGATTAATCTGAGAAAGTAGGAAGTGAATGTCATGTGTGGTGCAACAATATGTGATTGTTTTCTTTCTCAGATTTTAGATATGATTCATGCTTTCATGGTGCAACAATATGTGTGGTCCAATTGAGAGCAAAGAGGTCCCATTGAGTCAGTCAGAGAAGGGGGAGAGAGAGAGAGAGCCCTTAAAAAGCAGTATCCGATCCATGACAAAGAAAGGAGCTGGAAAGAAAAAGTAACGGAAGAATTGGAACCTTTAAGTTGTGCAATTAGTGTAATCGGAAGCACTACTACTACTTAATTACCTAGTTAGCTGCCCTCGTATCTGATCTGAACCCTACTTAAAAAGCAGTATCCGATCCATGACAAAGAAAGGAGCTGGAAAGAAAAAGTAACGGAGTGTATGTGGATCACTGCCATACCATCACCATCCAATGCATCTTTCTTTCTTTCCAGCTCTCCATGTATTTTTTTTGTCTGTTCTTTTTTCGTTTCAAGTGTTTGCGAGATTGTTATTGAGAGATTGTTC
Organism: Selenicereus undatus; assembly: GCA_017589665.1. NCBI lineage: Eukaryota > Viridiplantae > Streptophyta > Magnoliopsida > Caryophyllales > Cactaceae > Selenicereus > Selenicereus undatus. The sequence continues at coordinate 88,214 of JACYFF010031956.1, read as the reverse complement.
TCACAATGACCCTCCTGTTATATATGGGACCCGCAAACCCTAGGCAAGTGTGCTAAAAGGAATAATCATCCTGCCCACTTTAATTGATCCGTCTAGATCTACATCTTTCATTTAAGATTTTCTTTTAATTATGTATACGACAT
>JACYFF010031956.1:29677-73071 GCA_017589665.1 Selenicereus undatus | reverse complement strand
AGACCTTGGCCGCTGAAGAAGCGGCGAGGCAAATGCATATGCAGGGCGGAGCTTTCCCTTTCCCAAGACGCGCCCTTTGCTATCGCGATTGGCGCATGTATGCTCAACTCCCTACTGTTTCCCTATGTAAAGGATGAGCAAGAGCAAGAGGAGGAGCAAAATGCCGCAATTGGCCCCACTGATGCCAGGTTCGCTGTCATGACCATCATTAGCTTCATCCCTTACTTCAATTGGTTGGTGAGCCTCTGCCTTTTTCCCCCCCCCCCCCCCCAATCTCTCGGCCTCTGTAGTTTTCAATTTCATTATTTCCTGGTAAAGGTTATGATGGCGTCTCAACTGTTGTGAATCTTAATAGAGTTGGATTTTCGCATGGATGGATACGGAAAAACCACGATATGCTGTCTATGCTGCTGTATATTTGGCCCCTTATCTCAGGTTAATACCATTATGCTCTTGTGCTTGCTTTTCTATAGTGTATTATGGCTGAACTGTACAGAAGCAAGGGAATATATGCACCTCTAACTGGACCCAGCAAAATATATAAAAGTATGTCAAGAGCAACTAACTGCCAGTTGTCAGGCCTAACTTCCTTATAAACGACTTAAATATAACATAAGATAGAAATGCAAAATAAGTTCATCCCCCCCCCCCCCCCTCTTCAAGCTGGATCGTGGGAACTGGGAAGGATCCACATGACGAAGCTTGAATGAGATGAAATGATGCCGAGGACCAGAGAGGGGCTTTATGAAAATGTCTGCAATCTGCATCTAGGATTGAACATGCACAGCATGAAAAAACCGCTGATGACAGTCCACATCAAAATGCTTAAATCTGTTGTGGAAGACAGGATTAGCAGCTGTGTATTGTGTTGCCTTGTTGTCACAGCCCAAAGAAACACTTATGGCTTGTTTGGTTTTATGTAATCAAAGTTGTAGTGTATTCAAAATGGTAATGGTGATTCCATTACCATGTTTGGTTACCATTAAGGAATGTAATCAAGATTGCATTGTAATCACATTTACCTCAATCTATGCAAATACAATTACTTGACTTTTCCCAAACTATTGTGATTACACATCTTTGAATCAAAGTTTACTCAACTATAAGCTATTATATTTAAGAAGTTTCTCTCTCTTCTCTCTATTGTCTCTCCTCTACTTCCCCTCTCTTATTATTTCGACACCATTTTTTTAAAGGTTTGAAGCCCCCTCACCCTTTCTCTCTCCTCCCTATATTGTATAAAGTTTAACCTAGACTATGATCGTATTATTGTAACTGCATTTTTTGTACATACTAGACATCATGTTTTTTTTTTTCTCTCTCTCATCATCATCATCAGCAGCATCATCAATGTCTTCTCTCTACTTGGTAAATTTGAGCAATATTACATTATTGTAATCTAGAAGAAATAGAGTGAAGTAAGTCTCATGTGAAACATCGTAATCATGATGATAAGATATGTGATGGTATAACTATCAACAAAGTTACAAATAATTAAAATAGGCAAAAATAAAATGTGGTTTGAATTGCAAGTATTTCACGTCACGTATAAAATTAAATATTGGTTGTAGATGAATTTATTTCATTACACTTGTAAAAACTTTGTAACCAAACATTGTAATGTAATTATTATCCCATTTCATTACACTAACAATTGCATTACATGGTTGATTCCATTGCATAGTGATTGCATTACTTTCAACCAAACGCTACATTAGGCCAATTGACCCGGCAAGTCCAGCCAGCCAATCAAGCTCACTAGAAGCCTTTGACATACTTCTATATTCTGATTCTGCTGAGGATTTGAATGCGGTGTTTTGCCTTTTATTTTCCACGACATTTGAGAGTTGCCAAGGAACACATAATAGCCTGAAACAAACTTCCTATAAAGACATATTTGCCCAATCTGCATGTGAAAGTCCTCTGAGGTCTCATGTGGAAGTGGCAAAGTAAAACAAGCCTCTAGCCTCTGTCAATAGTAACCTTGAGATATTAGGGGCATGAAGAGCAGCATCCAAGTGAGGTCTTCTGTCATTTGGGAACCGACTGAAATGCTGAACAGTAAACAGATGAGACCACGCCTGGTCAAATTCAGATATAGCAATCTGTATTGTTCTGGATTTTCCAAGAGTTCCCCACACTCAGTAGAGAGTTGACAACCAGCAGGAAGAGGGGTATTAGCTGGCTTGCAACCCATAATGGCAACATCAATAAATATGTCTTAGATATACTTCCTTTGATGGAGGATAGTTCTTTGTGAGGTCCTAGCTATCCATAGGTCTTTGATGGTGAAAGCCTCATGATTCCAGCGTCATCACAGCCCATGAGAAGCATGTCATCGACATAAACTAGAGCGGCTACAAAACTGTTTCCTTGGCCTGTGGTGAAAAGAGAATGGACTTGTTTTGATTGAACAAAGCCAAGAGTAGTAAGGTACGTTGTGATTTCAAAATTCCACTGTCTTGATGCTTGTTTAAGCCCATACAATGATTTCTTAAGTTTGCAAGCCTTCCCTGGAAGTACAGGAGGATGTGCTTTGGAGGCAGAAATGCAGAATATAATTTTCTTTATTCAGATCCACATGGGGAAAGGCATTATTTATCCAGTGATTAACAGTATCCAAAGCAACAAGCACCCTAACAGCAGGCAATTTAGGCACAGGAGAGAAGGTGTGCTTGCAGTCCTTGTCCTTGATTTGGGTTAAACCTCAGACCACAATTCAAGCCTTGTATTTGTATATGGTGCCATCAAGTCTGATCTCTTTCCAGGAGGTAGTTTTGTAATATCCCAAGTCTCATTAGCTTGTAAAGTAGCCAGTTCCTTTTGCCTCCTCCCATCTAGCTGAATCCTTAGCTTTATGTTATGACACTGAGACTGAATAACCTCTCCCTAGCAACTTTGATGCAAGTACCAAAGTGGTCCTCAGCTAAGCATGGAAATGTTTGACATGTTGAGCAACTTGTGACTTTTGCCAGGCATTAGGAATGTCCAAGTTGTCTGAGTGCAGTCATCTAGAATAGTAAGAAAGTAATGTGCTCTACGAACATCAGGAACCCTATAAGGTCCCCAGATGTCCATGTGGACAAGATCAAAAGGCTTTTGAGCCATAGAGACACTCCTAGCAAATGGCAATCTGTGGCACTTGGGAATCATGCAAGTATCACAATGAACTGGCTCATCACAATGTGTTTTACAAGCATCAATATGCCTCAACTTGGACCACGAACAGTGCCCAACCCAAGCATGTAGAAGATGGACATCCAAATGCTTAGAAGCATTGTTGCAGCCTATCATGCTAGACATGACTACTTTATTCTAAACTGCAGCCTCCTTAGTAGCAGAGACGTGACATTTGTCCTTTGCAGCGAACTTGTAAAGTCCTGCTGTCCTGGTTCCAGATGTCACACTGACCCTAGTACTAAGGTCCTAAAACAGGCATCCATCCTTGGTAAACAAGGTGGTGAAATGAGTGCTATCAAGTAACTTTCCAACTGACAGCAGATTGTATTTGAACTCATCTACATATAGCACCTCTTGCAAGACAATGCCAATACGTATTTTAACATCTCCAACGAGAACAACCTTAAGTGTACAATCAGGAAGGCAAGGTTTTCTTGGTAATAAAATGGTGTAAGTGTGGTGTCATATGATTAGATGCACTCGTGTCAATTATCCAGCTAGATGTGTCAAAACTATTATGAGTACCAGCAACATTAGAAGAACTAGAGTTGGTTAGATTTTACCAGAAGAGTTTGCCACCCTTACAGAATCTTTGCAGCAATTCCTTTCCCTTTGAGACTTCTAATCACTTCCTCACACAGTGTTTGTAACAAAGCGAAATCAACTTTTGCATAAGAATTAGCGCTTTCCTCATATTGCAGAGGGCTCCCTGGAAAGTCAGCTGGTTTCCTGCTAACCGGAGCTGCTATCTTGGTGCTAGAGTTACCTTTGTTCCCTTTGTTCCTGTCAGTGTACCTATGTATCTTAAAGCATTGATCCATGGTGACTTTGCAAGGGCCACAGAATTATCAAGCTTGTTCTTCTTCTGGTCTCTTTTGCCAGCAGAACTTCTTTCTTGTGTTTTGGTTACAGTGAGTGCGAAACATGACTTTTCACACTATACACATCAATCACTTGTCGCTACTTCTCAATATGTTGCAAGATGTAGCATGCACCATTGACAGAGGGTAGGGATCCATGGAAAGAATCTGTCCTCATAGCTGCTATTGAGTCCCGTCAGGAATTGCGTCAGATGATTCCTCGCCTCCAATTCTTGGATTTTCTTCAGCAAATTGCACTTGGAGGACATGAGAGCTTCGCAAGTGCATTGTGGAATCGGTTCAATCGATTGCAACTCATCCCACACGCACTTCATTTTGGTGTAATACGTAGCGATTGAGCTGTTGTCTTGCATCGAATTAATGATCTCTCTCTTTAATTAGTAAATGAGCGGACTATTTGTTTGGCCAAAATGCTGTGAGATATCATCCCAATGGTCCTTACAAGTCTCGATGTAAATGAAAGCTTTAGCGATTTCAGGTATCGTCGAATTCAAGATCCAGCTTGTGACCCTATTGTCACAACGAGTCCATTTCATCACAATGGTGACGATTCTTTAGGTTTTTGACAAGATTTGTCAATAATACCTAATTGGTTCCAAGTATGCTCTTCGCAGATGACAGATCTACTCCACCATCAAATTGCCTTGCAGATAGCTGCTTGTCATGACGATCTGAGCTCGAGAGAAACGAAGGATCATCATATGACTTCTGATTTTGGCAAGAATTCACCTCCACAGATCCAATACTCAAAATCTCAGAGGCCATGGAAGAAAACGGAACAAAGATTCTGGATGAAAGACGAAACTCAGTGATTCAAGAAATTGATGAACAAGTTAAGATGAAGAAAACAGATGGATTATCACTCAGGAATCGAAAGCCCTGATGCTATGATACCATGTAGAAGCATAGTGGAAGAGTTTGAAAGAAAAGGAGGGAGGGAAATTTTCTGTAGTGTATTATTGCTGAGCAGTACGGAAGCAGGACAATATATACACCTTCAACAAGACCCAGCAAAATTATCTAAAAGTATCTCATCAACAACTAGCTGCCGTCTGTCAGGCCGAACTTCGTGCTAACCAGCTTAAATATTACATAAGAGAAACGTAAAATATCTTCATTCTCTACAGTGATGCTGCCACTTAGGTGGGTTTGAAATGATCTTGTAAATTTCAGCTGTGATGATTATTTAATGCTTCAAATTGGTCTTGGCAATTGTAACAGGACCAATCTGTCACTGTCCCCAGAGGAGAGTTGGTTACCAATTGCTAGCATTGTTCTCTGCATCATCCACATACAGGTGCAATTTCAGCTTGCTGTTTTGCCCTATTTTACCTTGCCTTGGCTGAAATAGCCTTGTATAGTTCTTTTTCATAAGAATTGAAGTTTCTATATTATTTAAATTATTTATTCACCTGTATCATCATATGCACATGGGAATGTTCCTGTTTGAGTTACCAATTTTCTCTCATCTATTTTTTATTAAAAAAAATTCTTTATTTGACCTGTGCAACTCATTTCTATTTTGGCAGCTAGAGGCAAGTATAAGAAATGGTGATATCGACGGATTTGCCGCCTTCAATGAGGTTGCAAAACGCCTTGGCTTGATCAGTGGAAGTAAAGATGACCATTATAGAAGACAAAGAATGCATGAGGTGAACACCCCCCCCCCCCCCAAAATTTTTTTTTGGTTCTTAATGCCCATCCCACCCCATCACCAGTAGGGAGGGAGGGATATCAAGCGTAGTCCAGTGTATGATGAGGTGTGATGTCTTTTGACATTTTCTGCTGTAGGGGAGAAGGCCCACCAACATAAACTTACCCTCAGAGAAAGCACAGCCAAGGGATGAGATTCAAAAGTGGAGGGTTCCTAGAAAGCCTTCTCAAGATGTTGAACGTGATGATGTAGATGACAAAATGGAACATTAAAGGGAAACAGATCAGTAATAACTCGGGATGTTGTGATGACTTATTCACCAGTGCAAGCATGTGACGTGGCTGACAGGCATTTATTCTCATGTGTGGCCGATATCTGAAGTATGATCGCCAACATACCGAATGCTATTTTGTAGTTTTTTTCCGAAGACGAAGATTTCAGTTGAAAAAAAAACGATTATTGTGACATTGCTCGGCAGTGCTGCTGCTAGTTCTATCTTCCTTGTCATTGTTATGCTAGAGTTGAAGGATCAGGCTTCTTATGCTATGCCTTTCTGACGCATGTTTGATACTGTTTCCCAAATCCCCCCTGCAGCAGATTCCATTTGGTGCTGCTGGAGTAGTTAAAAAGGTTCTTAGCACCAAGGTTGTTGGACTTAGACAGCCTTTGCCATTTATGCATCTTTGATCAGGCTGTTTGAAATTTATGAAGTTTTTCCAAGGTTCCAGCAGCATGGCTAGCGTAAAAACTTTCCAATAGTATTCATATGACCGTACGTGAATAGCAGTGTTTGCAACTGATGTTTGTGAATAGTATTTCTGTCATTGGCAAATCTTTTTAGCATGTCATAATGATGGGTGTTTCATGCCTTTGAGTTTTGAATATGTGCGAGCTGTTTGCTAGTTCCACTCTGTGGAAGGCCTTGCTTTCAGCTCATGAGATTAAGGCATGGTATTATTTTCTTGAGTACCCAGAAGTTCCTCCACTCATTTCCTCAAAGAAGGAATTCAACTCACTGCCAGCGGATGCAGATTCCGGATGCTCTGCACTCATAAGGCATTCTCTTGTGTGCTTTGGTTGGATGATTGTGATCTGTCTTCACAGTCATTGCTGCACATAAAAGGGTGTTGCCGATTGCAGAAAGAAGAAACAGCAATCTTTAAACCTTGTTAGTTCGTCTATGTTAGGTTTCGTACACTTTCTGTCCGCATACTTTCTATTATTCATAAATGATACATGATATCTGATATTGTATAATAGCGTATGCGATTTATCAAGTAATTGCAGCTTAAGTGTCCTTGTTCTATCGACCCTTGTTGTGAGTGCCAATCAAGTTTCTACCAAGCTATTCGGCTGAAGCCTCAATGTAAGTGGCAGAGCAGGATTCCTATTCTATATGGGACTATGGAAGTACCCAAGTGAGCGCGATCTGTTAGATAATTACATTAATAATCCAGAATGCTAATTGCTCCATAATTTGAGAACATCTAGAGCATTGTAAGGGATGAAAGGAACGCAAATTATTACGCAGATATGGTTCTATTGTCTATAGATATGGGGTAACATAAATAGTTGGTCTTTGATATATTCACGAAGGCCAAAGTATTCCCATGTTGGCAACCTTGCAATTGGTCTTTGATAAATTCACGAGGGCCAAAAGATTCCCATGTTGGCAACCTTGCAACTGGTAAAAATCTGAAACTGAGACTCCACTTCAGTTTGACAAACTGAACAATAAGTCAATAAGTGTCTCCATGATATTCATTTCTAATCAAATTCAATCTAACCGGCAACAAATTCTTTGTCATCCTCCATAAAAATACCTTAATTCTATTTGGTACTTGCAATTTCCATAATTGAGACCGCCAATTTTCTCTCCCTAAGTATGATGCTTGCTTGTTCACTTTTAGTAAAATGCCACATGACTACATCCCTACCACTCATTCTTGTAAGGGGAATGCTAAGAATTTCGTCCACATTAACAGGTAAAAAACTTGGTTAATAAATTCTTCATCCCATTCCCTGGACTCAGGTTTGAATAAATCACACATCCTCAATCCTTCCAACCCTTGAACTCGTGAGGAGCATAAATTAAAAGAGAATGCTCTAGGTAGCATGGATCCTCCCATACACTAATATCTCTACCACCAGCAATCCTCCATCTGCAACCTTTTTCCAACGTAGTTTTTGCTTCCATGATACTGCACCATGTATAGCTAGAGTTGGATCCCAACTTACTGTCCAAAAGCGAACAAGTTGAGTAGTATTTGCCTTTAGAGCATCAGCAGCTATAGTTGATGCACCAATCATAAGTCTTCATCCTTGTTTGGCCAACATAGCATGTGGAAGAAGACGAAGAAGAAGAAACAAGTATTCTGCCTTGTATAGAACTATTAAGGTTGAGTTTTGAGAATGAGGCCTAGCTCCAAAGTGCTCTCAGTTAGGTGTTTCTTTCAATGAAGTAACTTGTATGGTCCATGGCTTCATGCTCTAATTTTTTGTGCAAATATGATTGATTATAACAGAAACACAGACTAGTTAAAGCAATAAACTAAAAAATCTAGCAAGACATGCAAATGTTGGTGAGAAGTACTTCTCATCCCTATGTATTACTTGCAATGTTGTAGTGTTTTGCCATAACGTGCCCTGCTAGTGTTGTGTTATTTTGTAGGCCATAATTTAGTTGCATCCCATGTTACTCTGTTGGTGCTGGTGTTGGGTTGCTCTGCTTGCCTCACCTGACCATGTGCTTGTTATGTTTGTTTAGTATAATGATTTCATTCCTTTTCCATCTCAGCCCCTGCAACTCGTTCAAGTCTTTGTCCATCCCCATCACCTCAGAACTCAATCTCGGTTCATATGGTCAAATGCCAAAGAAAGACCCATAGGGTCTCCACTGTCCGATCTCCTCCAGCTTATACAAAATTAGAATAATTAACAGGGGCACTTGAGTAAATTCCTTTGCTATGTTTGTCTTCTTTTCAGGCACCAGTCTGTCCAATGGCTGGCCTGTCAGTGGAACTCGTATTTTTAGAGAGAAACACAATCGAATGGAAGAGGGCTGGGCTGAGTGAGAAGGTGGGCGAGCCGAGAGAGAGAGAGAGAGAGAGAGAGAGAGAGAGAGGATGGGCATGAGGATGATGGTCATCTATGCTTCTGAGCTGCTGATGGTAATGCAAGCCATAGCATTGTCATTGTGCTCTGCCCACCAGTACAAAGTGGGGGACTTGGATGCTTGGGGCATTCCCACTTCGGCCAATCCAGATCTCTACACCAAATGGTCCAAAAATCACGTCTTCAGATTTGGGGATTCTCTTCGTAAGTTCACCTTTTGCCTGACTCATTCTTTCGTTCTTAACCACTTAAGCTTTCAGCGAAGATTGAATTGATGAGGTCAGGTGCTAATATTTTCTGGGTTACTTTGAATATGATGTGAAACGGGCAGTGTTTTTGTACCCACCAAGCCAAGACTCAGTGATCCAAGTAACCCCACAAGCATACAAGGAGTGCCACCTGAAAGATCCAATATTGTATATGAACGATGGAAACTCAGTGTTCAACATAAGTCAACCAGGGGAATACTACTTCACAAGCGGGGAGGCTGGTCATTGCCAGAAGGCCCAGAAGCTCCACATCTCCATCCCCGGCGACGGCGCCATCGCCTTCGCCTACCCTCCATCATATGGTCCCACTGCTGCCCCTTCTGGCTACCATAACCTTTTCGGCTCAATTCCTACCCCAAATGCTGCCTCCGCCCTCACATTTTCTTCATTTTTGGCATCTTGCCTGGGATTGGCTCTCCTCGATCTGCCCTCTTCACTTCCACTCTAGATGCCAATTTGCCTTTACTATTATTGCCTCCCCATTTTTTATTCATTTTGTTTATTTATTATAGATCTGATTTATGAAGTTACATGAAATTTTATTTTTATTTTTAGAGGACTTGTTTCCAGATTCATTAAATTTTTTTTTGGCTTTTTTATGTGGTGGCTCGGATGTATGCTTCTCCTTACCTTGCTTTCTTTTCATAGTGGCCTGTATTAGCAGTGTATTAGCATGCGATCAAGAATTCAAGAGAATCTGGTCATTTGATTTGACAATCAAATGTGGGGATGGCAATTTAACTCAGTCTCCCACTCACGGTCCGCTGGTTTTGGGACGGAGCCCAGCAGGCACTGCAAATTTATCTTTGCTGCATTCCATAATCCTTAAATTAAATAGGATGACTCATTGTTATATGATTCGTTATTGACATGATCCTTTATTAATTTTATTTATAAACAAACGAGACGAGCCCGTTGGATCTAATAGGAATTTGTCCTGTTACTTAATTTACATGGCAACATATCATATGAAAAGTTTGAATATTTTACGAATACAATTGATATACTCTTTCATAGATTACAAATAAGTTTTTAAGAAATAAATATGCCAATTTTTTGTAATTGACTGTAATGCCTCTAGTAATTAATCATATTTGAATTAGTTTTAAATATGACATTATGCATATAATTATAGTTATTTGGAGCAGTGAACCATGTATTTTTTGGCAGAGCACCGTATGTACTAAAGTATGTGATAATATTGAATTTTTCTGAAGCTTATAAAATAGTGAATAAAATTTCGAAGGTGTAAGGTCAATATAATAAAATAAATTGCGTTGTATTTGGGCAAGGTTGGGAAATTACCAACAAACTCCCAATGTGGGTCCCGCTTTCGTCGGATTTGGGGAGATCCAACTGTAGGCAACCTTACCTCTACCGATATTGCTACCCATAGAGAGGTTGATTCCATAAGACCTACAAAACAGCTTTGAGAAAAAGGTTTGAAGAGAAAACAATTGCAAAACCATTCACCAACGTAAGAGAAAGGGGAAGGGAGAAAAGGTACCGGATAAGCGAAAAGATAGGGAGCGGAGATATACCTCAACAAACTAGGGGCGCTTGGTACCGTAAGGTTGGGAAATTACTGAACCATAGTATTTTCATAATAGTTAAGAAACCGGGAGGAGCAATAGAAATGAGCCAAAAGTGTGGCCAACTTTAGGGATGGTGTAAAATCGGATAGGATCACATTTATTGGACATTGAATAAAGTTACTCAAGTTAGGCTAATTTTTTTAAACAAAGGAAGACATTTTGTTTTTCTTTTTTTTTGAAAAAGCAAGCAAGCAAGACAACACAAACGAGCTACAAAAACCAAAAAAGAGAGAGAGAGAGAGAGAGAAGAGAGAGTCTGAAGGGCCGAGAGACCCCGGGCCCCGCGACCGCCCCTCCATCTGTCGTCTTCACTGCTGCTGCCCAGCGTCGTTGCCGGCCGCCGCCACCGTCGGTCGTCCTCCCAACCCTCCTTTCCTTTCTCTTTCCCCCAGTCTCAGCTGGCCCAAAACAGGGGCTTTGTGCCGCCCTGTTCCGGCACCCAATCACTAGAAATCACTGCCCGGAGGCCTTCTGACTGCCAGACCCAGCACCGCCGCCACCTCCACAGCTTTAGCCACCACCAACCTCATTTACTAGTCATCAAGGTAAAGGCCAATTTATCCCTTCTTCATCCTTTTCTAATTCAAGCTTAAAGATTAGGTGGTATTGTAATTTTAATGTATAAGGAGTTATGTGTGCCATAGATTGAGTGATTGGAAGACTCTTGATGTAATTTGCCTGACTTAGTCCATGGCAAGTCATTTAGATAAAAAAAATGGATTTAGATTGTTTGAATGATGTTGAAGTGGAATTGTAGGGGTTTAGCTTGTTTGAATGATGTTGAAATGGAATTTTATGGGTTTAGATTGTTTAAATGATGTTGGAATGGAGTTGTATGGGTTTAGAATATTAATGGCCATGGAAATGAAGCTATTACTAGTTGGTGGCTTAAACTAGACAAATGGTTATGATAAAGTTTGGACAAGATGTGGTTAGGGGTGGGAGAGTAAGTTGTGTAGATTGGAAACTAATGTAAATCCCGTGATTATGTTATTAATTTAAGGATTATGGAATGCAGCAAAGAGAAATTTGCAGTGCCTGCTGGGCTCCGTCCCAAAACCAGTGGACCGTGAGTGGGAGACTGAGTTTGATTCATCTGTAAAGACTGAAACGAGAAGTGAGCCCGAAAAAGAGAGATGGAGACACAAGCCGAGAGCAACTCCGGCGACGACATAGCTGCCATCAAGGAAATGCGCCTGCAATTGGAGGCTCGGATCGAAGCTCGCCACAAAGAGCAGGAACAACTCATTGCCTCCCTGCAAACCCTAGTCCCCGACCTCGCCTCTTCCCTCAATCTCTCTCTTCAGGTCATCTCCTCCTTCAATGGCCGCCCCTTCACCCCTCTCTCTTCCCTTAGCCCTAGCCCTAACCCTGTCCCTAACCCTTATCCTAGCACTCCCCGTGTCCTCAAGAAGCCTTTCGAGAGCCGCCTTAAGCCTGAGCCTGAGCCGCACCCCCACTCCCAACCCAAGCCGCCAAAGAAACTCCCGAGATCCGAAGCCGAACGTCGGAGAGCAGACGATGAAGGGGCAGGGGGCGCCCCTTTGTTGCTGGTCCGGTCCATGGTCGCCGTTTGCTTGTTGGAAAGAATTCCTTTTAGCCCCATCGATTCGTCCACGGTGCTCAGGAAGTTGGAGAACGATCAGACGGTCACGGCCGTTGAGAAGACGGCCCTCCGAGAGGTCGGAGGGGAGTCTGGGGCCATTTTAGCTGTGGAGATGGCGTTGAGGTCAATGGCCCAGGATAATGGGGCCGTCGAGTTGGAGGAGTTTGTGGTCAGTGGCAAGTCCAGAGTTATGGTCATGAATATTGATCGCATCAGGCTTACTAGGGAGCTGCCTGAAACCGACACTGCTCAGCGCCAAAAGTTGCTTGAATTGACCTCATCTGCACCAAATAAATCTGCTTTTAGCAGCAGCGGTGACGGTGTAGAGGAGGCTAATGGTTCTGTTTTCGGGATGGGAGGGGCTATGCGAAGGCCTGCCATGCCGGAAATGTGGCCCATGGGGCCGGCTGATGCTCATCTACCGGGCATGCCCCCATTATTTCATGGCCCTGGCCCGATGTTGGGTCCAAGAGGCGGGCCTAGTGGAATGGGAATGATGGGGATGCCCAGAGGGATGGGCTTACCACCCCAGCATCGCCCACCTTTTGGCCCAAATGCACCAATGTCCGGTGCCAATGCATTGGCGGTGAAACCCAAATCAGATGAGGATGTTATGAAAGATCTTGAGGCCTTATTGAATAAGAAGTCTTTTAAGGAAATGCAGAAGTCCAAGACCGGAGAGGAGCTCCTAGACCTCATTCACCGCCCAACTGCTAAAGAAACTGCAGTGGCAGCAAAGGTTTGTACTCTATCCGTGGATGCATGCTTCTTGTGGTTTTTATAGTGCTGTTATGTTGCTTATGTACTTATTTACTGGAGTGTTTATTTATCACATCATAAGAAAGCTTACTTTGGCAGTCTAACTGTCAGAAAATCCATATTTTGCAAGTGATCCCTATGTTGTTTAGAGTCTTTCTCAGTTGTAGCATTGTTGGTCTTCAAGCATGCGTTCCTCATTATCGGTGACAAGAGGGCCAGAGGCTATCTTGTGTATTATCTTGGTTGGCTCGTCTTGTCTGGATAGTTATAATAGCTTTGGAGCTAATTTGGAAAAGAATTCCAAGAATTTGTCTGGAGTTATTCCGCCGACCGTACAGAAAGCTTTAGAGTACTTTTAGGAGCATTCTACACTATCTAAATTGTATTGGATACTTCCATAATGTAGGTTTTTGGGCATTTGAGAATTATGCATTGAGATCAACAAGATAGTTCTAATGTAGTCATTCAGCTCATTGAAATATTTGGAGGAACATTTAAAATGTTGTGGGTTCAATGACAAAATGACCCCAAAATGAAGGCTCTCTTTTCCCCCCTCCCCAGATAAGGAAAAAATATGTATACTAATATAAGGATAAGGGGATGGATGCAAAGAAAGCATCTTACAAGATATTGGATGCGTAGTAAATACAAGCTATCCACAAGGTCAAGAGATGACAAGCAAAAGTTCCCCCTATCCCAAAAATAAGGAGTTTTGATGAATTTGTCTTTTAATCACTGAAGGGAAGTTTCATCATCCTAAGACTCAATGATTTCTTTCTCTTCAAATGCTCCAAAAGATCACATTAGGGAAGACCATGTCCATCTTCTTTTTCACTTTTCTACCAAATAAGCTCTCCCATGCCAAGAGATGGTTCGAAACAGAATCAGAATTAACCTGAGAAATGCCCAAGCAACTAAAGTGCCTCTAGCAAACTGAGAGCAAAGCAACAAGTAATCCACTAATTCGAAATCCTCTTTGCTCATATTGAACATATTCACTACAAATCTTTCTCCTCTTTTGTAAATTTCACAAGTCAAAATTTTCACATGTGTTGCCTCCCAAACAAAAAAAAGAGAAACCTTTAAAGGGGCCAAAGGCTTCCAAATGAGCTTGCAAGGGACCCCTCTTTTGAAATGGGTTTGTAATGATGGATAATTCAAGTGTAGGAGGCAGGAGCTTCAACAATAGAATTTGACAATGAAGTCCCCATTTCACCATATCATGTGAATAGTCCCCCAGTTTGACATAATTAAAGTTGAAAAAGATGCTGACAGAGTGTCGTCCTCAACAAACAGATCTCGAACAAAGCAGGTGACTAAACAGTGGTGCTTGACGCTCACTTCTAATAGTTAGCAACAGAGGCATGGTCACCATCCATTGTGAGAACAAAAGAGGGAAGAACTCTCTCAAAGCCCAAGGGGGTGCCATGACACCATCAGTCATGTAGAAAAAACATGGAAGAGCCATGGCCAACCTCAAAGCAAGAGCAAGGAAAGAATTTCTCCTATCCTTTCGAGGTATAGCTTGAGTTGCCCATAAGAATCATTAGGAGTAGAAGGAAACCAACTGAAACCGCCCTCACCATATTTCCCTTCTCATTCATAAATCCCCAAATCCACTTGCCAAGGAGAGTAACACATCCTTGACACCTAAATCTCCTTGAAACATAGGTTGCTTCATAATATTCTATCTCATAAGATGATACTTGAAATCATTCCCAAAAGAACTCTGTGGGAGGTTTCCCTGGATCGCTTCTAATTTGGTAGCCACCGAAGAAGGTAAGCGAAAGAGAGAAAGGACGTAAGTTGGATACTCTAGAGAACAATTTTGATGAGTTAATCTCCTCTGTTAGATAAGTATTTAGATTTCCACCTTGAAAGTGCTTTCTCAAACTTCTCAATAATCGGATCCCAAATTGCTTTCTTTTTAAATCTTGCATCTCAAACTTCCATGACTAGCAAAAAAGAAGGCGGGATAAGGGGTCCCTCTTGGAAGCTCTCTAAAAGCTAAAAATAACTCAGTTGGGGAACATTTGACAAGTACTGTAAAAGAAGTGGAGGAGATGCAACGACTG
Organism: Selenicereus undatus; assembly: GCA_017589665.1. Classification (NCBI taxonomy): domain Eukaryota; kingdom Viridiplantae; phylum Streptophyta; class Magnoliopsida; order Caryophyllales; family Cactaceae; genus Selenicereus; species Selenicereus undatus. Next base: position 57,938 of record JACYFF010031956.1, on the reverse strand, counting down.
ATGCAACCTATCCATTGCTCACCAAAACCCATACTTTTCTTCACATAAATTAGGAAGTCTAAATTCACATGATCATAATTCATAAGCCTTCTCGGCATCAAACTCACAGACAACACCAACATTCCTTGACTTGATCTTGGAGTCAATAAGCTCATTTGCTAAAAGCACAACGTCAAGAATTTGGCGCCCTCAAACAAAGGCATTTTGATTCCTTGAAATAAGATCCCAATGACACCTGTAAGCTGATAGGTTAAAACCTTGGAAAACAACTTGGAACTACAACCAACCATGCTACTGGGCCAAAAAAAAAATCTCTTATGTTCTATGCATTCGCTTTCTTCGGAAAGAGGCCAATGAAAGTAGCATTAAGGCTAGTCACAAATTTTCCTAAAGAGAAAAACAATTGGTTTGAAGGAAAGGAGGTTTATGCTCACACCAAGGGCCTGCTTCTTTTCGTTGGTAAATCTTCTCTTCCGATCCCTTCACTCTTTCTTACTCCTTTCTGAAAAATCCCATTTATTCCGACCCCTTCCTTTTCCACTATCCATATAAAAAAAGCTCTCATTCTAGAAAAAAAAAATCCCGTCCCATCCTTTCCCCTCCTCTTTCCAAAAAAAAACACCATTCCATCCCACTGTTTCAACTTTTCCCTTCCTTTCCCTTCCCATCCCACACTTTCCCAATGAAAAGAATAGGCCCACCATTAAGAGAGCTATTGTGGTTTCGTTCTCCTCATTGAAAGGCAGGTCAATATTCTCCTTATGAGAGTCCTATGAGGGAAGAAACAAACCACCAAATTTTGGCCTCCACATTTCAAGCTCAGTGAAAAGAGATTTGTAGAAGTCATGGATTGCGGATTTCGTATTTGGAAGAACATCATAGTGAACCCTTTGGTACACTATTTTTAGCATCTCAACAAGATGTTTTTTAAATTTATGTTTGTGGGTCTCTTTGAATTGGTCTAACTGCCTGTGTTTGTGCTTGTAGGGCGGTAGTGGTAACCCTTCCTACATATGCATCTTCTCAAACTTGCCAAAGCGGGATCTACATTGGTAGTAGTAGTTGATACACTATTTTTAGCATTTTTTTGAAGAGTTTCTGAAAAAGTGTCACCTAGACTCTCAAAATGTTGTATTGCATCTTAGGTTTAATTTAAAGGGTATTGCTTGCTCCTAAAATGCCAATCTTTTTATTGTATTAGCTCACACGACGTTGAATGAAACCATTAAAATCATTACAATTGTCTAGAAGGATTTAGAACCTTAGTTTAAAAAGCGCAACAAGGCGTAAGTGCACACTTCATTGCCTCATAGGTGCAACCCATAAAGTGCTGTCGAGGCGGGTGACTCAGTGCGCTTCAAGGGTAGCGCAGAATGAGCACTTTTTGTGCCTCAAGGAATTTCAAACAATGTGCGACATTAAACATAATTACCACTTGATAAGCTTACACAGACGATCATTGGGCATGAATCTTTTGTTGTTTGCCGCCAAAAAATCGTGTAATAGAGGGAATTATTTTGGATCTAGGGTTTTCATTGAAAAACACTAGATGTGAAAATGAGGGGTCAGTTGATGGAGGTTGCTGTTGGGACATTAGGGCTTTTGGTCGCCCAAAGAAGATGAACTGCTCACCGGAATCGACCGCTGTCGGTGGTCGGTGATACAGTTAAACAACGAGTATGTCTTCTGAGCTTGCTCTCTCTTTCTCTTTGTTTAGCCTCGAAAAGACAAGAAGATGGGGGATATGGGCGAATGACAGGCAATAACTTAAAAGGGGAGGTGATCTTTTAGAATACCTTTTTTTTTGTTTAAAAAGAAAAGACAATTTGAGGCTTTTATTTAGTTAAGGTATCTTTGTTTAACCAATTTCCCTTTTTTAAAACTTTTTGACTTATAAATATATACAGTATTTATCTGTAGCATTTCTTTCCTTGTATGAATTCCCTACAGGATTAAAATTTTCCAATAATAATGAAATTAGTGAGTTTTCCTATTCTTTTCGTTAGTAAATACCATTTTATCAACATCAGCTAACTTCAACCTATTTCAATCCACTTCTGCCAACTCTAACAAAAAAATTCCAACTTCTATCCATTTCAACCAATGTCAAATCATCTTCTTCAAATTTTCACAACTTATAAATTATCATATGAAAATTAATTATGTTTTCAACTAAAAAATACCCTACAGTAATTTTTATGCATTGGTGTATTGAAGTAGTGATTTATAAATTAATATGTAAAAATTATAGTTATAAAAACTCCCTCAACTGATACACTAAAAAATGTCATAAATAATTTTTTTGGTGCAAAAATTCACAAATAATTTAAACGTTGTTACCGTGTTAGCATTACAACACTTATTAAATTGTTCCTTCTTTTTTACATTAACCAATTTCCACCCATCATACCAACCAAAAAAAAATAAAAAATCAACTTCTTTCAATTTCAACCCACTTGAACCTACTTCAATAAAAAATACTAACTTCAACCAATTTCAATCCACTTCTACCAATCTCAACCAATTTTGCCCATTTACCATCCCCTATTTCCCAATGAAAAGAACATGCCCTAAATTGGAATGATAACTCTATCCAGTAAAAAAACTACGGATTGAAATTAAAGTATGCTAATAAAATGACATTTTCTAATTTTTTTTCTCATAAATATTTTAAAATTATTTTGACCTCATTCTATTTCGAAATTAAGGATTGAAACTAGAATATATACTAATATAAGATTGGTTATGGTGTTTTTTTGTGATTGTAATGATGTTTAATCATTTATTTGATGCCATCTAACTTATTTTTTAAAAATATGGTGTTGATGATTTTCAAGTATTTTTTTAAATAAAAGTACGCCTTTGCAAGGACCTTTTGCTTTTTTGTGTGCCCCGAGCTTTTTTAATCTAAGTTTGGAACATCATGGGATATTTGACATTTAGAGTTGTGAAAGCCTCCATAGACACGATGACATCTATCGTGCCTTGTGTTTGTGACTTTTTAAAAATGTATGAGAAGTTGTCAAATTGTGATTATACGCTTCTATTTACCTCTACAGTTGTTTCACAAAATTTGAAGATCATTCTGAACAGTTGAGAATGCATTATATGCAACCAATACCCCCCTTATGCTTCAAAATCTATGGGGCAATGACGCCACCATGCGGTCCATGCTCATTGATTGTTTGGGATATATTTCAAACACGTTAACTGTATCAGGACAGAGAGTGGTTAGAGCATCATGGAAGCTGGAGTGCCCAACTGAAGGCAATCATACATGGATTTCGGGATTTTGGAAAAAAATGGAGTTGTAATTGTATATAGTGCATAGTTACCCAATTTGGTCTCCCCGCTGGGTTTGCTGTGTAGGATCCTCGTCCCAGTTTGATGTTTGGTTGCAACCCCACACGATCAAGATTGTGATTTGGATCGGTCTTGGTCCACTGGGTGACCCGAATTTGACAACCCAGTTAGCCAAATGCAAAGAAAAACATTGGAAGCCATAGAAGAAGATCCCAAGGGGTTAAGTTGAGCCATGGTGAAATTGGAAAGTAACATGGAGAAATATATTGATCAGAAGAGAGCACGGGAATAATGCAATTTTGGGGAAATGTGTGTGTGTGTGTGTGTGAGAGAGAGAGAGAGAGAGAGAGAGAGGGGACGACAATGAGCCAGCTTTTATGGAAAATATAAGAGAGAGTGTGACAGAGTAGAGACTTTTTCCATATGCAAGAATTCATGCAAAACAACATCTATATTCGGGCAAAGTGCAATGCCTATTTTTAGGGGAAATGAACCTATGAGCATCCTAGTTTATCTATTTCTTCATTCTACAATGAGTAAGACTTTGTGGTATTTCAATCAATGAGTCGAAAAAATTTTAACAGTGAACTTCTATCCAAAACGACGTTTGATTGAACTTATCCCCATGTTCTGGGGTCCTTGCAAACTTGCGCATTGAGATCCTGAATTTGTTTGGTGATCTGGATCGATTCCTGGCTCTTGTAACTATGATATAGTGACAATGTGCTCCTTTTGGCCCCTCACAATGTTTTAAAGTGTTTTACATCCATTATTCACAGTTAGGACTTAAGAGTGCATTCTATACCATCATCATCCTTTTTTTTTTTTTTTGGGTTTTGAAACCATGCCTCAAATGTTCAAGATGGTGTAAATGAAGTTGTGACCTTACTTACTAGGAACGCTTCCTAGAATGCACGCTTCTTAGAACGCTTAGTTTGGAACGTGGATCGCTACTGTTTGCACAAATTTAGTGTAATTTAGGCTTCAAATCGCTTGTTCGTGGAACGTGGATTGCGTGGGTATGAGGCATTCCTAGTAACTATGCTTGTGACACACATTGAAATGTAGAGGGGGATGTTTGAAATGTCCTAAAAGTTTCACATATAAAGTGGTGAGAGCCTTTCAAGCGCCATACAGTGAAGGCCTGTTAAACCCCTTTTTTTGTCGCGGTTGAACTGAATGTCAGAGTATGTATATGTCCAAAGGTGATTGCATTCTCTTTTCAGTTGCTTGAAATATTTAAGGGGTTTTGAGGACCATCTCGAAAAGTTTAGAATGGATTATATACTATTATCATGGCCGTTTTTTGCATTTTAAGATCACCTTTCAAACTCTACAAGATGGTGATAGTGGAGCCATTGTGCTTACTAAATTGTTTAGAGAATTAAATCTTATGACACTTTCAAAGTAGAGTTGTGAGAGCCTTATTCTTAGGAACCGCAAAGTTGAGGATGGAGGCTATTATACTTGGCGCTCATAATTTTTGGAAAAAATTCCAAGGAATTCTTAGAAGGTGAGATTGATAAGGATTATTGTTTTACGGTGTTTATGACTATCTAGATATTTTTGGGTGATATTGAGTGTATTCAATAGCATCATAAATGCTAGTTTTTGAGTCTTGTGAAATCGAGTTTCAGAATCAACAACTTTGGCCAATGAAGCCATTGTTGAAATTTTTTTGACCAGTATATTTAGAAATCCGTAGCGCATTTAGAGCTGGAAGAGGAAGTGATGAAGCCTCTAGGCATGTTCCAAGTGCTGTACATGCTTTTAAGAATATATACTTCTGGTGACTCCTTAAAATCCTTTACATTAGTTTGTCTTCTTTTATGCGTATATTGAAATGCTATCGTAAGCCCCCATAATGCCCTTTTTTTGGCATTCTAGATTGTCAAAAGCTAAAAAATGTCAACATTGAACTTATCACACTGTAAATGATAAATATGTGCTTGTGTTAATCCTTTCAAATGTTTGACAATATCGACCCATTACCGCTGTATAATGGCATGTTCTGTAATGCATGTTTTTATGGCATCCAGAATGCCTCAAAACTTAGAAGATGATTCTAGTGAAGATATTATGGTTATTGTATCTCAAAAAACCCTAAACTATAGTCTGTACAGTATTTTAGAATCCCCCCCCCCCCAAAAGAAACATCTGAGAAATTGGTAGATGGTTTCTATATGCTCTTGGTGACTGATAATTCTTAGGGTAGGATCATTCTAAATAGTTTGTATGCATTGTGTATGACCATAGTGGGCATTAAGATGTGTTTTGGGGTCATGATTCAAAATCTACAAAATGGTGTTATTGAAGCTATTGGACTTCCTTTGAAACTATTTTGCTTATTGAAATTCTTTTAAAAGGAGTTTAGAGTGCCTTAATTTAGAGTTAAAGTGGGTGTGACCTCCCCCCCCCCCCCCCTAAAAAAAAAAAATAAAAGCCCGTAAAAAGTGGGTGCGTTAATTTGGGGTTTAATGTGAATAAATTCATGCAATTGTTTGATGGCATTTGCTTAAAGCTGCACCTACTATCTGGGATAAGTATCAGTTTGAATCAAAATTCAGAGCTTTGACGGTCTACTTTTCTCATCTCCCCCTTTCTCACTAAAATACAATGAGGCGTAGGGTCGTGCCTCAACTTGAAGGCGCAAATAGGCTCATGACTCGATGCGCATTATGGAATCAAGGCAATGAACTTGAGTCTTGCGCCTCAATGAGCTTAGGTGCCTTGAGGCACGCTCGTTAAAACTACTTTGTTATATATTGTTCTATTAAATATGTTCATGAATATGTTTATTTGTGTTCTATTTTTTGCGCCTGTTCTCCATATATCCGTATTTACTTTTCCAATACTTATTTCATTTGCTCGTATTAGTTCAGTACCTTATTTGTGGTGCTGCCTGGGCTATATATATATATGGCGAATGGAATGGGATCTGCCTGTTTGCTGCGAACTATGTATTTTCAGTGGAGAATGTGGCCCTGCTGAAGAATTTCATGCGTGAGAGAGAGAGAGAGAGAGAGAGAGAGAGAACACGACCTTCTAAGGCAGAAGCCGACGTGGGTGTTTCAGGGCTGATGTGCGGTCAACAGAGGTCCACTTGGGGTTCGCTGAACCTTGGGTCTCCGGGAGCCGCTGACGACTTTGCTCACCGACGGCCGGTTATCTTCCTCGGTCGTCCTTCTCGTTTTCTCTTCAGATCTACTATTATTCTTTGGGTTTCTTACTTGGTTGAGGCTAGTGTTGCGGGTGCCGGCCTTCTCTTTCACTGCCGGTGAGGTTTCAACCGGCGATCCTATCGCAGGCGACCTTCCAAGGTGCAGCAGGGTGGTTTTTTCTTAGATTTGCTCATCTCCTTCTGGTTTCTACCATTCTGAAGCCTCCACTGAAGTGGCCGACACTATTTGTTGCAGCCGGTTGGGTTCTCACCGGAGTCACTGTCGCAGGCGACTTTTCCCGTCACCGAAAAGTCGTTGGAGTTCCAATTTTCGGTTTTTTCCTACTTAGAAGAGGCGTCTGAAGTGCTATAGGGCTAGGTTTGTATGTTTTATCACTCCTTGTAGTTGCTGCCCTGTGATTCTACTCAGATAATGGTCTATGTCTTTTAGCTAGCTTACTGAGGCTCATCAGTATGAGAGGAGGCCTTAGTTTTAAAAAGCGCGAAGCGCACTGAGGTGCGGGTCCCAAAGCGTGAGGCGCAAGGCACGAGGCGAAGGCGCACGAATCATGGATTCGAGACGCGCTTATATGCAATTTTTTTTTAAAGTATTTCATATTTCACAAAGCATGTTTTGCATAAATAAGTTAGATAAATGCATTAAAATGTTATTAGACATTAATATGATTATTAACACCACAAATAACCTTAAGGTATGTTATCTGATCATCGTAGTTCCCTAATGCACATACTTACAGTACAAGTTTGGCTCACCTTTTAGCTCCCAAGGGAGGAAAAGAAGGAATAAGGTAAAGCAAGGATAAGAAAAAGAAGAAAAGGGGGAAGATATAGTCTTGCATCTTTGAGGCGCACCTCATCCCTTTCGAGGCGCTAACTCGGTAGCCTCACGGCGAAACACGCCTAGGCGTGCCTCAAGCGGGCTTTTTTAAACCAAGGAGGAGGTTGTACGAGGTTTGTGGCAATCGAAAGCAAATTCTTTGATTTTGATATTATTGGGAATGTAGAGGATGTCTTGAAAATTTTAGAGAATGGGAGGGGGAGGACCTCATTGCTGTTGCCAGAGAATGTTGCCTTATGGCTATTGAGGGCCTGGGGCAAATTTTATAAGTCTAAATCCCCCAATTGGTGAAATCAAATACAGCAAGTCTGAAATATTTTCCTTTTAGAATCTAAGAGAAATAGAGCGGGAAAATTTCTGCAGTTATCTGACATAAACAAGGGCAAGAGAACTTTTGTTATTTTCCTAGCAGGCTGGAATGAGAAAGGTTGGGCAAAAATATTTGATGCTCTTATTGAGATTATTAATCTTGCTTTCTTGGGCACATCTACAGCACTGAGGAAGCCCCTAAACCAAGCGACACTGGCACATGGTGTTGGGCCTCCACCTTTGCCTCCTCCTCCACCTTCGGACTGTTGCCCAAAATGTGGTTTTACTGGGGAACCAGAATGTGTCCTTCGTGGGGTCCCACACATTGCTGGAACTAAGTCTTTGAGGAAGGTGAATGAAGCCGTTCAAGAGCTTCCGTTTTCCAAGCTTCTGCAAATAGACAAAGGAAACCAAAGGGTCGTTACAGAGCTTGGTTTGAGAGCATCTAGTTCGGTGAGCACTCAAGTTTACTCTCGACGCAACAGTGTCGAGAATACAAGGAATAGGGTGCAATAGAGGATTGGACTAAAATTATCTCGATGGAGGAAATGTCTTGGAGACAAAGGTCGCGGGCTTTATGGCTTAAGCCAGGCGATTGTAACACCAAATTCTTTCATAGGGTAGTTAATATGCGTAGTAAGTTTAACTCTATGTCTTTCGTGGTGGTAGACGGGGTTCATTATGATGCTCTCCCAGATATGAAGTCTGCAATCTACAACTTCTACAAATCTCTTTTTTCTAAGTTGGAGCCTTGGAGACCTAAAATTGATAGTTTGCCTTTGCCCTTCTTACGTAACTCTGATAAGACGTTTATTGAGATGCTTTTCAGTGAAGAAGAAGTCACTAATGCCCTTTTAGACTCCTGTGGGGATAAGGCCCTCGGACCCGATGGGATGACTATGGCATTCCTTCAAGGCAATTGGGACACTGTCAGTGGAGATGTGATGAGAATGTTTACCGGGTTTTTCTCTTCAAGAAGAGTTATGGCCGGTATCAATGCCGCTTTTATTGGTCTTATTTCTAATAACGCAAATGCTGAAAATATTAGAGACTTTCGGCCAATCAGCTTGGTTGGTTGCATTTATAAGTTGCTTTCTAAGGTTTTAGCTCGAAGGTTAAGGAGCTTCATTGGGAATCTTATTTCAGAGAATCAAAATGTCTTTGTTGGAGGCCGTCAAATTATTGATGCGGTGCTTATAGCAAATGAGCTTATTGATTCTAGGGTCCAGTCGGGAATGCCGGGAGTCGTTTGTAAGTTGGATATTGATAAAGCTTACGATCATGTGAATTAGAAAATTTTGTTGTATGTCATGAAAAGAATGAGCTTTGGGGAAAAGTGGATTTGATGGATTCGCCATTGCATTTCATCTATATCCTTTGCAGTTCTTGGCAATGGGTCTCCAACAGAGTTCTTCTCAACTTCTAGAGGTCTTCGTCAGGGAGACCCTTTATCCCTGCTTCGGTTTTTGGTGGTCATGGAGGTATTTACAAGGATGATTAATGCGGCATCTAGTGCAGAGGGCTTATATCTGGTGTCGCTCGAGTGTGACAACTATGAGTGTCTTATCTTCTTTTTGCGGATGACACTATAGTTTAGTTTTTTGTTGAAATGATTGCGTGTACATGGTCAACCTTCGTGGTGTATTTACTTGGTTTCAGGCGGTTTCGAGTTTCAAGGTTAGTTTGGCAAAGAGCTTTATCCTAGCTATTGGACATGTGGACAATATTCAACTGCTTGCAGGTGTTTTAGGTTGCAATGTTGATGCCTTTCCTACTACTTACCTAGGTCTCCCCCTTGGTGTTAAATTTAAGAAGAAAGCCATTTGGGATCCAATAGTCGAGAGATTTGAGAAAAGATTTTCAAGATGAAAGTCTATGTATCTTTCAAAAGGGGAGAGACTAACTCTCATCAAGAGTGTTCTCTCAAGTATCTCGACTTACTTCCTCTCATTCTTTCCCTTGCCTTCTTTAGTGGCCAACAAATTGGAAGCAATCCAGAGAAATTTCCTTTGGAGTTTGTTTGGAAGTGACTTCAAGTTTCATCTTGTGAGATGGAACATTGTGAAGCAACCACTGTACTTAGGAGGGTTAGGTATAAGAGACTTGCGACTCTTTAATGAAGCCCTTCTCGGTAAGTGGTTGTGAAGATTTAGGAATGAAAAGGGCAATCTGTGGAGAAAGGTAGTTGCCATCAAAGATGGGGATGATGGATTCGGATGGTTTCCCTCTGTTTTGAAGGGCCCCTATGGGTATAGCCTTTGGAGATATATGTTCAAAGGTTGGGGGAGATTCTTTCCACATTGTTCTTTTGAAGTAGGAGATGGTTCCACAATCTCTTTTTTGCTTGATCGCTAGTGCGGTGGGAATCCTTTGAAAGACGTATTCCCTAGCCTTTATGTTTTGGCAGTGGATATAAATGTCTCTATTGCTGATTATCGGCAGCATGTTTCCGGCGACAATATTTGGGCACATGTTTTTGTTCGAGATGGCTTCGTTGATGATGATTTCTTGGTAAGCTTCGTTAATAAGCTTAGCGAGACCAAACTTGGAGAATCGTCAATTGATGAGGTAAAGTGGGATCTAAACACTCAGGGGTGCTTCACTGTTATATCTTTTTATTTGAAGCTTCTTGATGTGAAGTATTCACCTCGGGAGGTTCATTTTGAAAAATGTTTCCCTTGCAAGCTCATTTGGAAGTCTTTGGCGCCTGATAAGGTTTCTTTCTTTGTGTGAGAAGCTACACACGGGAACATACTAACGTGTGACAACCTTCAAAAAAAGGAGAAAATTTTGGTGAATAGATGCTTCATGTGTAAAAGGGACGCCGAATCTACGGATCATTTATTGCTCCATTGTCAGTTTGCAGAATACTTTGGAATCTAGCTCTCAGTTGCTTGGGCATTTCTTGGGTTGCTCCTGATGCCATTAGTAGCCATCTTTTGGCTTGGGAGGATTTATTTGGTAGGAAAGTTCAGAAGAAGAAGAAGGAAGAAGCCATGGTCCTACCTCATGTCATCTTTTGGTGTATTTGGAAAGAGAGAAACAGAAGAGTTTTTGAAAGCACAGAAACTCCTCTTCAGAGTTTGAAAGAGAATTTCATAAAGACTCTCTACTTTTAGAAGAATGGGAAGCTTAGCTCTTCCTCTTTTGATTTGGCTGATTGTGTGGATAGTTTATATTTAGGATGTATATAGCTTTTTGTATGATGCTCACTCTACAGCTGAGCTTTTAATATTTTATTATTAATATATTACCTTTTCCTTATCCAAAAAGAAAAGTATTTCAGTGGAGGAAATTTGCACTTGCTATCAGAGGTTTTGGCTGCATCTTTCTGTGTGACATTAACTCTGCTATGCTAATTGATTTCAGTTCAAGACAAAAGGTGGGCCTCAACTGAAGGAGTATTGCTCAGCTTTGACTAAAGAGGATTGTCGTCAGAAGTCTGGATCTTATATTGCATGTGAGAAGGTGTGTGGATGTGCTCTGCTTCTAGGAATTTTTTTTGGAATTTTTGCTGAATGACTTTTTATGTGAAGTAAAGAGCTGTGAGTGGCTAAGTGGAGGTCAATATTACCGGTTACTGTGGTATATTTTCTTTTGTTATGAAGAAGAATTTTTGGCAAGAAACACAAGTATGTTCAATGTGATTAAATGTCTGGTCAATTGTCTTTTTAAAGGGGCTAAAATGACAAATGAGGTAGAGTAGCTTTCCCCATCAAAGGGGATTTTAAGACACGAAATGGGGCCTTTCTATTTTAATACATTCAATGCTGATTTGATTGCTTCCTTGAACAGCCCAGGTTTAAATTCTGTGTCTGGCTTCTCTCTGTCGTTTCCATGCCCTGTAAGGTTACAGGGCAAACAGTGTCACCAATTTTGTTTTGATTTTTGAAGCTTCAGGAAAGGAATTGATGAAGCCAAGTTTTCCCTGCCTCAATCAGTGTATACTACTTAGGTTCCCTCTGATAAATGAATCTATTTGCTAGATAATGCGACTTTATAGCATTCTTTGTTATGGCATGTCTGTTGGAGTTGGTATTTAACTATTATCGTCCTCGATCCCTTATCTTCTTCTGCTCTCAGGTTCATTTTAGGCGCATAATTGCCCCACATACGGACATCAATTTGGGAGACTGTTCATTTCTTGATACATGCCGCCACATGAAGGTATTTTTTTAATGGTGTCCATCTCTCATCTGTCCAGCATTCTGTTTTCCATGTGATGTTATAGCTAACATGATGGTCTTTGTCATTGCTTCTTGGTTCTGTAACAGACGTGTAAGTATGTCCACTATGAGCTGGACCCAACTCCAGATGTCTCACCAATGATGATGGGGGCTGGAGCTCTTCCTCCACCTAGGCCTCTAAAGGCTCAAAGAGCCGAGTATTGCTCAGAAGTGGAGCTTGGTGAGCCACAGTGGATCAATTGTGACATCAGGAATTTCAGAATGGACATCTTGGGCCAATTTGGAGTTATAATGGCTGATCCACCCTGGGATATTCATATGGAGTTGCCATATGGAACAATGGCCGATGATGAAATGCGTACTCTTAATGTCCCGGCATTGCAAACTGATGGTCTGATATTCCTTTGGGTCACTGGACGTGCAATGGAGCTTGGTCGTGAATGGTGAGTGCCTGTTTCTGTAACTAGTAATGAGTTGTTCTCACCAAGGGTTGTTCAAGTTGTACTGTAATTCATTACTTAGCTTGAATCCATAACAAGTCAAAGCTTTCATGATGCAGTATTTTGGTGCTCGGATCACTTAATTTGATGTCTTGATCTTTTTTTCCTTTCTCATTATGGGCCGTGAGTGCTTAGCTTCTGTGACTTAGGGTAGTGATATATATACAGGCTGCAGCTCTGTATGAAAGAAAAAACGTGGAAATCAAATGCAGTCAACAGACTCTCTGCAAGATAATATTTGGTATCTGTGTAGACAGCAAATAGTTGTTCCCTGCATCTGGGAGACCGTGACGGTTTTATAGTGTCTTTCAGATTTGACCCTTTGATCTAATAATGTCAAGAGGAGATTCTTTATTCTCGCATAAGCTATATTGATCTGTCGCCCCTTACGTTTGAGATAGTGAGAAGGAAACCAAATTAACATTAAAATGAGATTTTTAATGATCGTGTTAGGTAGATTAATCAGTAAATGCGTTGTTAGGTTGGATTGTTTGTGGGGGGGGGGGGGTTACTCTGGTAACCTCTGTGCCTGCATGACTTCCCTTTACTTTTTGAATGATGATGCTAAGACTGATTTTTTAAATTACTCCTTGCAGTCTGGAACTTTGGGGTTATAAACGTGTTGAAGAAATCATATGGGTGAAGACTAATCAACTTCAGAGAATTATCAGAACTGGCCGCACAGGTCATTGGCTTAACCATAGCAAGGAACATTGCCTTGTGGGTATAAAGGGTAATCCGGAAGTGAACAGGAATATTGACACTGATGTAATTGTGGCCGAGGTTCGAGAGACCAGTCGCAAACCAGATGAGGTGATATTGACATTGAGACAGATATGCAGCCGTATGTATGGGGCCTGAATTTGTGTTTTATTTTGTACTTATAACGTGGATTCTGTTTTGCAGATGTATCCACTGCTTGAGAGAATAAGTCCCAGAACAAGGAAACTAGAACTGTTTGCTCGTATGCATAATACACATGCAGGGTACTCTTCTTTGTCATCCTGGGCTTTAGTTTTATCCTGAAGACTACCTAGCTATCTGTGTTATGCTTTATGGGAAAGATAGGTGAAATTGCGGCCGTAAACATTTTAGAACCTTCTAGCATGCAGAACACAGTTTTTTTTTTTTTTTTTATAGTTTCTCTTCACTTCTTCCATGTTTTTCACTATTTGTGCAGAGTTCCATGTAAATATATTTAGATGCCTCTTATAAAGGTTTGTGCTCTATTCATGAACCAAAATGGTATATTCTCATGTGCTGGAGAGGGGGGGGGGGGATGGAAGAGTTTTTGGGGGGATGGTTTACTGTTACCAGTGTTTTGTCTGTGAAGTCCTAACTCAGCAACTCGCGAAGGTGCTTTCTTGCAATATGTCAATCTGTGTTATTTTCTGTGTATGTTTTCATAACTACTTCACCATATAATGTAACATTGCTCTCTAATGAATAATTTTCATTATGTACAATACAATAGCTGGCTGTCTCTTGGAAATCAGTTAAATGGAGTCCGATTGGTAGATGAAGGCCTGAGGGCCAGGTTTAAGGCTGCATATCCAGATGTTGAGATCCAGCCACCTTCACCGCCAAGGAGCTCTGCCATGGAAGCAGAAACTCCGTTTTCAAGTGCAGAAACCAAATCTGCCCCGCCACAGTTCCCTCAGCCAGCACCTGCAGAGGCAGCATATGCTTCCGATGAAAAGCCTCCTGTCAGTCAAGATGTTGAGATGGCAAGCTGAGTAGCATCTCATTCCATCGTCTTTTCAAGTTTTGCTAGTTAATTATTAAGCTGGCTGTAGAACATATGATTTATGCAGGGTTTTGAATCATGTGCGAGTCCTCTCTATCATTTGGAGTGCTTGCACAAACGGATATGAACTCAGGATGATGCTCTCGGTGCTGAAAGTTGGAAAGGTAGATCGTCGGCTATCATCATAGATTTTGACTTGCTGTGTACCCCGTCAATCTCTAGTTTTGCATTTCTAAGAGAGTCCGATCCTATGTTTACTGTTTAGGAATCTGCGTGAGGAAGAACCGAAGAATATGGGAGAGCCGGAGGCGATTTGGTAACCAAATGTATACAATACAATGTTCTTTCACTTGTGGAAGGGGAGAAATTATTAGCAATTCACAATTCGCCTAAATAAACACTAAAAATACACTCTTATGTGTGATGAGATGAAATGGCCTCTGAAGAATAGAAGCGTGCGGCGTGCCTTCGAGATTAGTCAGTATATCAACCTAATAAAATTGAAGCAGAAGTTTGAATGGATAATTTAGGCATATACTCGATATGAAATACCTGAAAGAAGCTATATTGTATTTGCTCGTAAAATTTAAAGTTAGCCAATCAAAATTGAACTTGACGGTAGTTTAAGTTGGCTTTTCTTACAAGGCAACTTTTTTGGACTGGGCATCATTCACCTAGAAAATTAGCCTCAAATAAAATATTCTTAAATTTTGGGCTAGTAAAAATTCGGGTTCGGGACAAATTAGGTTTGGACAAATCGGATATTCGGACAAAAACTTTATATCCGAACCCTGTCCGGATTATAAATTGGACATTCTGACGAGACCCGAACCCGGATCCGGTTATTCGAATGTTCGAATTTGTGACTGTACACGGTTTTTTTCGGATCAGACGAATTCGGATAATCGGATCGGACAGATTTTTATCAGCCCTACTTAAAATTAACCCAAACATACTGGCATGTTTAATAGTAGGATATATGAGCCTTTGATAACTACCACCTCTATCTGAAGAAGACTGTCCTCTTTGATCTTTTGTGGTCTCTAATATAACACTTTGACCGTCCATTATTAACAATATATATTAGTGAAAATTATAAAATTATATTCTTATAAAAGCATTAAACCAATACCTAATAATATTGGTTTCGTAAATCCATACATATTTTGACAAAAATAATCATCAACTTTCATAAACTTTTAACCTCAAGTCAAATAAAAGAAGTGGTTTCTTTAAAACGAGTTGATGAAACACGCAAAAACACAGGGAAATGAGTTTTTGACCATGAAGAATAGATAACAAGTCCCCCAACAATGGCACGAGAGCAAGTATCCGGGTCATGTGGCCCACATCCATCTGTAGAATAAGGTAGGAAGTGAGGTAATTTTTTATGTGCTCCCAGGAGCACATGCTCTAATCGCCTACCTGCATATATTTTTCATGCGTGTATTTGTCATGTATTGATTTTTTAATTGGTTCTTAGAAGTATGTACGCTCAAGCAGTGTCGGATCTAGATGTTTAAAATAGGGGTGTCCATCTATTAACGTTACCATTAATGTGCAATACCAATGAAAAAAGACATTACATGAAACATATTATGGTAGTTTATTCTGTAAAAGTAATAATAATATACTGCACTTTTTTACTCAATTAAAAATTATGGTACCTTCAATAATGCTTTTGTTCTTTGCGATTTTTCGTATTTTGAATTTGATATATAAATTGTGTGAAATCGTAAAATATTATGATTGTGTAGCATTTACTAAAACCGTTAGTTACAGATGACAAATCATCAACACCAAGCAATAAAACCCCCCCAAAAAATAAAATGAGACATGAAATGAACCTGCCAAATATGAAGACAAATACAAATAAGCAATTTGCACTAGTTGATTGCACCAAAAGAGGGAAAAACAAATAGTATCAAGTTCAAATCAATCATTAGTACCAAATTAAAGAAAAATATGCGTCAAGAACACATTGTAACTAAACAGATGACGAAATAAATAATAACAATAAACGAAAGTTAAAGATATTAGAATTAGGATAAATTTGAACTTTAAACTCGAGATAGGAGAGGGTGGGAGATAGAGAACTTTGGGCTTGTGTGCATTTAATGTATTTTACTTTTGTATCGAATTCTAACTTTATAACCGCACTTTTGAAATTTAAAAAAATTTAAAATATCACTATATGAGTTGGATATATTTAAAGAGTATCATTAATTTTTGAATACTAATTTAAGGGTGTGTGTGTGTGTGTATGTGTATATATATATATCAATTTAATCACATTTAAAATAAGTCATTAGATTTTTTTTTTGGAGAAAGGGGTGTTCACAGACACCCCTCCCTTAGGCCATTCCCAGCCTGAGTTTCAATTTTGGAACTCAGGTTTGCCACGTTAGTAGAAGTTCCACTTGCATTCCATTCACTTTTTCTGGCACTGGAACTCATTTCTGGACAATTAAATCAAATATTTGTCATGGAACCTGCTATTAAACATAATTTATTACTTATTATTTTTAATTTTGTGTTTGTATTTTAACTTTTGTAACATGTGCGAATGTTTTTATTTTTTGAAATTAAGAAATATCTATTTTGTTGACCAAATATCTCCAACAAAATGAAAAAGAAAAATTATTAGTTCAAATATACAACGAATAATTTTTGTAGCCATCTAGCTGCATAGATGAATTCTTTCACCAATCTATTGGCTAGCTAAACAACAACGAAACAAGAGCAGGAAGCTAGATAAAAGCAAAAAGTTAGTGAGAAGATTGTTGGGGGACTACAAATTTTTACGAAAAAATAATTTTAGTTTAAGGCTCCGTTTGGACCTAGGAAAGTTTGGTGGAAAGAAAAAAATTTAGGAAAGTTACTTTTTTTCTTGTGTTTGGTTTAAAGAAAATCACAAAGAAAAAAAATATGGAGGAAAATTAGGTGGAAAAATTATTAGAAACAAGTGATAAAATTTTCCTCATAAAATTGTGAGGAAAGTTTGAGGAAAGTTCCAAACCTCCTCTAACCTTGCATTGTTTAAATGATATCAACATGATTCAAGTAGTTCGTCAACATTCAAATTTTTCATTCAAATTCTTGTATTTTTTCCTCAATCCAAACAAGAGAAAAAAACTCATTTTCTTCCTACTTTTTTTTCCTTCATATTTTTTTTCCTTTAACTTTTCTCTCTACTAAATTTTCTAAAGACCAAACAGGCCCTAATAGTAAAAATTTAGTTGGAATCTCAAATTAAATTTATAGGACTAAAATTATGGTGACTTATAATATGATTCATGTGTTTTTTTTGTAGTGACAAAAAATTTCAATCCATGGTTTCGTATTAATAAGGGTTCAATTTCCTAAAATTACTAATACAATATTTGGATGTGAAAGTTTTTATAATCAAACTCAAAAAAAAAAGGGAGTGGTGGTTCTTTTTCGTTCCTACGCTGATGGCTATGTAACTTCCCACTAACCTGACTTTCCAACTTAAATGTAACGTGGGTGGATGAAGGAATAACTACTTGGCCATTATTATAAAAAGTGAAAGTCTCTATTAAAGGAGATGGAGAGATGTTGGGCAAAGAGAGCAGAGAGGCAGAAAACAAACATAAAAACACATTTGAAGGAGAAGAAGCAAGGATTGCAGTACTCGTCTGTTTTGGGTATCAGTTTTCTGGAGATTGGAAGGTAATAAAAGAATGTAGTCAAGTTAGTTCAATTCCCCCTATGTCTCTCATTTTGATGTTGTCTCTTCCATGTCCATGTGCAAGAACTTTAGTCCCTATCACACTCGAAAGCGGACTCGCAACCAAAGCAAATTTGTCCTTTGTTATTGATTCGAAAGGATCCAAATAAGATAAGTAATAAGTATTGGGTTCAAAGAGGCTCACAATTTTGGATTCAAAAGGATCCCAATGAAACTCGCAAAGACTCATATAATTGGATTTGCAAGAATCTTGAGTTCAAAACTATTCATAAAAATAGATTCGCAAGGATCTTGGGTTCGAAAAGACCCCAATGTTGGATTTTAAGAGAATCTTGGTTTGAGAGGCATCGAATTGAAGATGTTGGGGAGCATAAAATAAAGCAAAATAAAAATTTGCTTGTGCATATATGAAAGTGTATCATTCTTTTGATCTAAAAAAAAAAAATAGAGGCCAAATTCTAGTTTCTTTCTTGGTAATATTGGAGATGTTGTCAATATTTTGAAATTACCAATATAAGTAGTGGGTGTTGAAAAAAAGAAATGATCAAGATGAAAGTCATGGATAGGGATGACACATTGTTTAGTCATCCTATCCCTGTTTCCTCTTATACAAAAAACAAATCATAAGAAAACCAAACTCAGGCAAACCTTTTGGAGGTAGTGTATTCATTATAAACAAAAAGAATATCCAGGCATCCCAATATTGAGGCATGCCTAAGTTAAAAAAAAAAAGGACAAAAATTCAAGTTCTTATAGCCCAGTTTATATAATTTGGGTTGTCATATTCGATTCAAATTGGCTATCTTAATCCCACAAATTCATGAAAAGGGGTGGGGAGCTAAATTACTAAGGTGTAATGCATCCATGCCAAAATGCAGTGAATTACATCTGTATCTTTTTTTAGTGTCTTAAAAATTTTTAAGCATAATTCCTGACAAAGTTTAATACCAAGTGGTGATTTTGACTTTTAAAAAAAAACAAAGAAAGAGGGAACATCAAATCTCTACTTCATAAAAAGAATTAAAACTCTGGTTCATATGTTCTCAAGTCACATATTATGTGATGTAGATAAACCGGGATCCCTTCTTCTGAAAGTCGAAGCCTTTGAAATTTCCAAGTCCACAACTTAGACCAAAAAACCTTTACTTGTATTCCCCCTTTTTTACAAAAAAGCAAAACAAAAAAAAAAACAATTTTGTGGCACTTGGTTACACATTATGTGACCAAAACAAATCAAAAACCAAGCTACTCAAAAAATCAGATCTTTCTAAAATTCGAAGTCTGCCAAAATGGACCAATTCGAGTGAAATATACAACCAAACTTATCGAATTCCTCCCATGTTGTAGCCCTAAAAATTAATTTGTGGATCAAGAAGTACGTCGATTTGATCCCATTAAGGGTACGTAATTAAGATGGTCTATCATCTTGAATATAGTCGTACTTGAAATAAACCGGTGTACATTTTTGTATGTCGGAAAGTTGTGTTGTGTATTTGTATGTATTCATCAAATTTTTGCTCAACAAAGATCAAAAATGAGGGCATGTTATTTTTGTTTGTAAATTGGGGTTTGTAAAAGGGTGAAGTTCGTTGAGGGTTGAGGGTTGAGGGGTCAAGGGTTAGGGTTTAGGGTTTTCGGTTTTGGGTTTATGGGTTTTGGGTTTAGGGTTGTTCAGGGTTCAGGGTTGAGGGGTCAGGGTTCAGGGTTCAGGGTTCAGGGTGTAGGGTGTAGGGTTCAGGGGTCGGGGTCGGGGTCGGGGGTTTAGGGTTCAGAGTTTTGGGTTCGGTTTTTAGGGTTTAGGGTTTCGGGTTCAGGGTTTAGGGTTGGGCTTGAGGTTGAGGGTTAAGGATTGAGGGTTAAGGGGTTAGGGGTTAGGGGTTGAGGTTGAGGGGTTAGGGTTGAGGGTTGAGGGTTCAGGGATAAGTGGATGCATGTAGGATTAAAAGACAAAGTTTATCGTATAGTAGTTAGCCCTATTATACTGTATGGATATGAGTGTTGCCTTATAACAAAGATATAGGTTCGAAGGTTGATGGTAGCAGAGATGGTGATGATTAGGTGAATGTGTGGTTATATGAGAATGGATAGAATTAGAAATGGACTAATCAGATACTCAATTAAAATAGCTCCCATCGAAGATAAGATGAGAGAAACAAGACTCAGATGGCTTGGTCATGTAAAAAGAAGGAGTGTGGACGCTCTAGTGAGGAGATGTGAGAAGATTAACATCTCCGAAGGTAAAAGAGGCATGAGATGAGCACATAAGAGTTTAGACAAGGTGATTAGAGATGACTTGAAAGTTGTAGGATTGACGGGGGATATTTTTCATGATATGAGACTATAGCGGGATATGATTAGGATCTTAGATCACAGAGAGTTGGCCATCTAATTTGGTTGTGATTTTTCAATTGCAATATGGTAGGTTTGATTGTGGTTTTTTTGTATGTCCTATTTGCATGTAGGTGGTACATACATCAGGGAAGAGACATCGTTTGCCTACTTCTGTTTATTAAGGTGTAGTGCATTCATCTGCTATGTTGTACTTATGTTTACATAGTTATGGCCACCTGATTTATTAGTATTTTTTAATTCATTTCCTACTCGTATCTGTAATTTTTTTCTATTAAATGTTTTCACAAAATCCTTCTTCTATAAAATATTTTCACGAAATCTTATTTTATGGGTCTCTTGAATTCAATCTCTCTACAGGTAGGGAAGTCGTTAGAGATAAGACTGCCTATACATCTAGATCTTCACAGACCCCGCGAAAGCGGGACCTGCATTAGAAGGAGGTGGTGGTGTTGTTGTTGCATGACCTCTATAATACAAGAAAGTTAGTTCTTTTAAGAAGCGTTGGGCCTGTCAATTTTTGTATTTATTTGTGTGATCATCCTCGTAAGCATCAAAGTAGATCAGTTTTGCATATGCAATTAAAAACCATCATTTTCTAAAAAAAGTACTTATGTTGATCACATCAATTCGATTTTTGATTTTTTTCCCTGTTTTGTTTCTCAACTTTCCATCGATTATTTGACAAGTATATTCACCATCAATTTTTTTGGTCGACATTTTCACAAAATTCTTATTGTGCATATAGGTTATTATGGGATTAGGCTACTGATTCTGGTGTATCATCCGGACCGGAAATAAATAAATAAATTGTACCTTAAGATCTGGGCCAAGATGGAAGAAAAACCTTCACGGAAATGTTTGAGATTATATTCCCTGAACAAAATGAATGAAGGTATATTGCTAGAATTTTTTTTTTCCGACATTTCACAAAATTCTCATTGTGCGTAAGTTATTAGGGGATGAGGGTAGTGATTATATCGTACTATCCTGAACAAAAAGTAAAATAAATTGTACTTTAAGATTTGGTCAAGACTGAGGAAAAATGTTTGTGAAATATTTGAATTATATTCCCTGTAGGCATAAACTCTACACCCTAATCCCTCAATCGTACACTCACCACTAAATGCCAACCTTAACCCTAATTCAGTTTTAGTAAACAGGAGCCACGACTAGACCAATGGGAATGACAACATTTAAATTTGGTCTAAAATTTTTTAAATATCACCGAACCCGTCATGATATTTGCATCAATTTGCATGAACTCTATAATACAAGAAAGTTGGTGTTTTTAAGAAGCGTTGGGCCTATTGATTTTTGTAGTATTTGTGTGATCATCCTCATAAGCATCAAAGCAAACCGATTCTACACATGCAACAAAAAACCGTCATTTTCGAAAAAAATTACTTTTGTTGATCACATCAATTTGATTTTCATTTATGCCATACTTAATTTCTCAACTGTCCATTGATTATTTGACAAGTATATTTATCATCAATTTTTTTGGTTGGCATTTCAGAAAATTCTTGTTGTGCATAAGTTATTCTGGGATTAGGCTACTGATTCTAGCGTATCATCTAGACCATAAATAAATAAATAAATTGGACCTTAAGACTTGGGTCAAGATGGAGGAAAAACCTTCACGAAAATGTTTGAGATTATATTCCCTGTAAACATAAAATCTAGAGGAAATGAATTTTAATTCTCTCCCTCAACTGTAAACCTAAACCCTAAAATATGTATGACCAAAAAAATTGGCATAGTCAAGATGCTCCCTAATGCTATCCTCTCACCAATCTAATAATCGCCTCCATCTTCGTAAACCATTGCTGTTCTCTTTGAGCGTTTCTTTTGTGGGCTGGGAACGACTATATACGAGTCCTGCCTTCTTTTTCTTTTGTACTTAATTGTTGTATCACATTGTACTTGCAGGTTATGAACTGAATCCATGCATGTGTGTTCGGAAGCAAGTAGTTGGTAATCCCCACATAATTTATATATTTTTTAAAGTCTCCCCAACTGTGGACAGTTATGTGCAGATATTTTCGTCGTTCTGTTGGTGTGGTAGCAGTTTCCTGTTGTCCTATTAATACAAGCAAATCATCTTAGCATTGTTGCAGGGCTCATTAATTGTGTTCGACGATTCCAACACAATCTTGTATGTCAAAACATTACACATAGTCTACATTGGATCAATAGATCTAAAGTATGAAGAAAAATACGCCATATTCCTCGATCTTTTCCCTTAGCTTTATTATGAAGATCCGCCAGTTTCAAGTGCAAAGACAGATTCTTCATATGTGTCAAGATCGATTTCACGAAGTTTGAATTTCAATTTGACATTGGAGATTGTAATCCCATTACTTGAACTTACATTGTCAATGACATATTTATGTTTCATGAATTGTTCCTTTCTGTCCCCAGGGGAGATCACTTTTTTTTGGAGAGTGTTCTACCTGCTCACTTTACAGGTGTCGTAGATTTCACTACATAGAACTAGAAACTCTTTTTTTTTTTAACAAAAAAACTAGGAACTCATTGATATCATCATAGTAAACTTTTTGCTTCAATTTCACCATGTAATTTTAATACATAAGGACCACGCTCGTCAACAGAATAAATTTGTGCAATCTATTCAGCAGGAGGGAGAACAGCGTCTTGCGAAGATGCCCCCCTACTTAGTCATGATAGCCATCATTTATCAATTCTGAGGCGACTACAGAGATAACCAAGTTCAGGTCACGAATCCATCCAATTTGAGAATGTAGTCTCACCCGTGGAAGCACAATACAAGTAAGATCGGAACGTTATTAGGAAAAAGTATCTCATGCGAAATTGAACAGAGGGGAACACTATGAGAACAAACGTGAAACACCTCAACAGAAATAAACAAAACATGAGAAGCAAAATTTTAAGTTCATACTAGTCGACCAGAAGTGTTCCCGCTCTCTATCGTGCGGTTTGAAATGGGTATTTCTCCACTTCATATCAACCGTACATATCACTCTTAGACCTTCAATTTTTAATACATATTAATATATATCTTGATTATAGTGGCAGAAGGTAGAATACTTGACTAAAATATCTGCTCATTTCTGTTATACAATAGTAGGCTGCACAATAATAGGCTGTCAAAGAAAAAAGGGGGTAAAAACAAAAGGAAGCATCTAGATCCGGTTTTTTTCGTAGGTAATTTTAGATTTATTAATCTCAACTCACTTCAACTCACCTGAAAAAAATATCTCAACCCACTTCAACCTATCTCAACCCACTTCAATCAATTTCAACCCACTTCTTCATAATTTCATTCTTATTATTTTAACTCGTTTCAACTCATCACAAAAAAATATATCAACATCAACCAACCTCAAAAAATAAATACCAACTTCAACCTACCTCAACCTACCTCAACTCACTTCACCCTTTTATCCACCCCAATTTAGCTACAAAAAGAACAGGCCCTTAGAGGCTAGAACGGGACCAAGGGGGTCATATTCGCTGCTTGGGAAATTAATACAAGGCTGGGTTAGGATACCGTAACCTAGGGGAAAAGGCAGCCACTGCTGATACATTTATGACTGAACACTGCTGGGTGCTGAGAGCATTTCCAAATAAAGATTCACAGATTCAAAAATAATTGGAGATGGACGCGCCGTTGAACTTCTCAGTTTCTTACGGGTGATTAGTGATTGCTGCTGTTGGGGTTGGCAATGTTTGTTTGTAATACAGACAGGATCAAAGCAGTCACAGCTCTCCCTTGGTCCACTATCACAGATCGTACCATAGGTTGCATATGAAATTTGATAAAATGAACTGACTTCACTAAGACAATTTCCCGAGCCGTTAATTTTCCATCGGTGAGCATCCAGACATCAAGCAATAGTTGCTTAATGCATTTCTACACGCCTTCTCTCTACAAGCATCCTTCGCAATCCACAGGCAGAGGTTGCAAAGGCCCCCTTCCACCAGACAGACCGCTCTCTCGATGCTAAATCTTGTCCGCCTTAGTCATAGCCATCACTAATGGATGTCTTTGCTGATGAGACAACAGGAATCCCATAACTCATTCTGTCCCAAAGATCATCTAATGGATGTCTTTTTGCACTCCTCAAGAAAGCTCAACATAAAGATAACCCCCCCCCCAAAAAAAAACCCCACCTACAAAGATTTGGGGGGGGGGGGGTCACCTTTTCTCTCATTTGTTTTCTGAGTCCAGAGCTTATCATTGCAAGAAATTAAAGATATTTTGAGCTTATCATTGCAAGCAATTAAACATTGTCTGGGTGCAAAAGTCTAAAGGCCCTTAGTCATCAAACAAGGAAAATGTTAGAAATTACCCCCATATTTAACCTCTCTGTCAATGCCAAATCCCTTAGTCATCAGTTTAGTCTTAGTCATTATTGTCTGGCATCCCTATTTTGACGACAACCAAAATTTCCTCTTCTAGTACAATGCAAGCTAGCAGCACAACTGATGAGAGAACAGGAATCCCACATAATTTATTCTCTCACAAAGAACATCTAATGGAAGTCTTTTTCCACTCAAATAAGCTCAAGACACAAGTAGCAGCCTTCCCCCACCCCACCTACAACCCCGGGGGGGGGGGGGTTCACCTCCCCTTATTTGTTATTGGTAGTTTAGAGCTTATCATCGGAAGCAATTAAAGATATTTTGAGCTTAGAGCAATTACAGTGGTAGGCGCGCGAGGAGCAAAAGGAGGAGAGAGAGAGAGGGATGTGAGGTGAGGCAGAAACTCCAACTACAGCCTCATGCCTCGGGCCTCAAGGGGAACCTCGGCAAGCTGAGGTAACTCGTGGAGATTTTTTTTTTTAAATTTTTTATAATAGTTTTTCTTTTTTTTTTAATTTTAAAAATAAAGTTGTGCGTGATGGAGTGTATTTATAAGTGTTATTTTATTATTAGATGTAGGATTTATTGTGAAGAAAAGTAGTAAGGCCCTGTTTGGTTGCATCAGCTGTTTGATAAAAAAGAGCTGTTTGGCACCTCTTTAGCTGTTTTGACCAAGTCAAACAGCTAAAGAGGTGTTTGGTAAACAACTGTTTCAAACAGCTGTTTTACCCCAAACAGCTCCTTTTCAAACAGCTAATCTTAATAGCCTTTTGGGAACAGCTTTTTATTGAAATTACGATACTACTCAGAAGTTCAAGAAAATTACACCCATGCCATTAATTAACATTTCCTCTCCCTGACAGTTCATTTGAACATAGGGGCAATGTTGGAATTTTATCAAATATACATTCCAGAAACAGCTAACTTTACCAAACACTTTTTTTGCAAACAGCCAATTCAAACATCTAATGCAAACAGCTAAATCAAACAGCTAATAGCTAATAACTAATACAAACAACTAACAGCTAACAGCTAACAGCTGTTTACCAAATAGGGCCTAAGTCTGTTATTACAGAGAGTGAGAATTACGAGATAAAAAATTATAAAGAGGGTTGATATAATAGTGACAGAATCTGACCAATGAGCAAAAAAATGACTCCCATTGTTTTTGCTCTTACGAGTAACTGAGTGCAAAAGTGTACAGGTCCTCCGTCATTGAACAAGGAAAATGTACGAACTGCCCTCATATTTAAAATTTTGGCACGTCTTCCGATTCTCTGTGTATCCTCCTTAGCCAACCATCATCATCATCGCTGCCACAGGAAATAAATGCACAGCCATCTTCGCTCATTTTCATCCCCCCCCGAAGAACCCCCTCTTTTTTCTGCAGGCCAGGCAACAGGGGGTGGGGCAGCCAGCAGCCCAGCACCAGTAGACCCGTGAAAATCACCCCACCTCATGACTCTCTCCTTACCACCACAACTTAACAATCACCTGACCTGCCTCTTTCTACTATCCGCCCCACCTTCTGGAACCCCAGCACTCCCAATCACTGCCTTACTCGTCTCCTTTGTTCTTATTTGGCATGGAACAAAAGTCCTGGCCACCGTTTCACTTTTACCTGACTAAATCAGACCTCAATCCCTCATGTGTGTGCGTGAGAGAGAGAGAGAGAGAGAGAGTGGAGGTTGGACACAGGAGAAATTGGTTGAAAGTTGGCAGAGCAACCAACAGCGAACAATGGGTGCTGAGAGAAAAACAAGAAAAGAGAGTGGACTGACACCTACATAAGATAAACGAAGGGACAGAGCTCCAGATAGAGGTGAGATGACGCCTCAGAAACCCTGCCCTGCTACCATCACAGATCACCTTCACAACCTTCAGCAGTGGTGGCCTGGTGGGATTAGCCCTCGTGATGGTCGCAGATAAGTGATAGCTGCAAATTACAGAGGGAAGACCTGCAAGAGGGAAGTCATAGAGGAAGGACTACAATTTCATCGATTATCAGGTCCATGTTCTAAACACATGTTTATGTCCTACAATAAAATGACTAAAGTCACCTTCACATGAACGGCATATCTGCCCCCGCCCCCTCTCCGCCAAGAAGCTCATAAATAGCCCACAACTCCCAATCCACATTCATCTCCCACCAATGAGTCTGTTAGCAGCTCCCTCGAGAGCCCGTACCCAAATAAACGTGCAACCACTTAATCACATACACAACCTACAACGATAGTAAAACTTTCATGCATTGGTTGTCATCAACTTAAACCCAAAAATAGAACGCTTTGTCGTTTGGGTTGGGGGTATGGAACCTTATAAATTTAGTATCTTCACAAATTGTGAAAAAGAAAAGCATATTGAGGTAATAATGACTCTTGCTAGTACCCAACAACCTTAAACCAATTTTCCTCATGCCTCCTGCACTTGAGCCACTTTTCAATTAGTGAAAAGATTAGTTAACAACACTAAAAAGATGAGAGCTGCCATTGGACAAAATTCCTTCCCTGTAATCAACTTGGGCCATTACATGCCTTTCACCTCAATGAATATCCTTAATATGTATTAGTTGTTTATATGATTAATTTCCTTTACTTGGACAATATAATGCTATCTTTGTAATATAAAGCATGGGTGTTTTTGGGTTAAAAGTTGTAATGCTTGATTTTCGTATGGAATCATAGTTTTCAATTTTTTTTTTTTTTAAAAGCTCGGGTTGGGGAGGGGGGGGGGGTGTTTACAAAAAGGATGATAAAAGGAGAGAAAGAATTCAAGGATATGGCCGGGGGGAGAACCCATGTAGGGTCGCCAATTGTGACAGCCATGTATGACATGATGTGATTGAGCATTGGCAGAACTGGGGGCTACGCAATGGGGGGTGGTAAGCGGGTAGCTTGAAGTTTAGCATATCTTATTATTAAGTTTTAATGAAATTCTGCCAATTGCCCATTTTTTCCAATTTAAAAATACTCAAGTTAGTTTTCATTTTTCATTTTCATTGCCTCCAAACTTTGCAATTTCAATAAGTAGTTTTATTTTTTTATTTAATTTAATAACGTTCTCAATCCCCCCCCCCCAAAAAAAATTGTAAGGCATTTAATTTTTTTCCCTTTCTGTCTTATCTTTTCTAATTCTAACGAGTATGCCTTTCCCCGTATGATGTATGGGATAGTTTTTGAGTTTTTCACCTTAATGAATATCCTTAATGTGTATTAGTTGTTTATATGATTAATTTCATTTACTTGGACAATATAATGCTATCTTTGTAATATAAAGCATGGGTTTTTTTGGGTTAAAAGTTATAATGCTTGATTTTCGTATGAAATTATATTTTTTAATTTTTTTTTAAAAAAGCTTGGCCTGAAGCAGCCAAGTCAGTGCCTTTGAGGGGATGAAGTACGCCTTACTTTATCTTCTTTTTCTTGCCCCTATCTTTACCTTTTTTCTTCATTTCTTTCCTCGGGAGAACTCTAGTGATACTATAGCGTATCTTAAGGCTATTTGCAGTATTAGTAGTTATAATGATGTTTGTCCACTTTTTCAATGCATTTGTCTAATTTGTTCCTACAGAAATACATTCTATCAAATGTGATCCAGTGATACTACAACATATCTTAAGGGTACTTGCAGTATTAGTAGCTATAATGATGTTTGTGCACTTCTTCAATGCATTTGTCTAACTTGTTCCTACAAAAATACATTGCGTCAAATGTGATTGACTTTTGAACATTTTTACATAGAAGTAGGGTTTAGGGGTAAGGGGTTAGGGTTCAGGGGTTACGGGT
>JACYFF010031955.1:117633700-117646668 GCA_017589665.1 Selenicereus undatus | reverse complement strand
AGGCAAGACGTCAATTTGATGTTGGATTAATACTCCATAAAGGAAGACTTCATCCCTCATATATTCAATATATTTTAGTGAGCATACTATGAACTTGAAAATTAATGATTTAAGACCTGATTAGGTCAGAGTTGGACAACATGAATACAGCCATCAACAGTTATACAACTGTAATTTTTTGTCTCTTGTTTTTCTCAAAGAGAAAGAGAACATGATAACCTAAGCAAAGAGGGCTGATGAAATTCTTTTTGCGCACCATACACAAAATAAACCTCAACTACATATGATGCTTGGATGTGAGAAAGAGAAAAAGACAGAGACAGACCTTGAGCTGGAGTATTCAAAGAGCTTGCCAGTAGAAGAGAAGAGAATAAGGCCAATTCTACCATCACAGAGAGTACAGAGCTCCTGGGCTTTCTTGAATATGCCTCTTCTTCCCTTGGACAAAGCCACTTCCCTTGCTATTTGATTATCAATCCTCTTCATCTGAATTTTCTGCCTCGTCATTTTTCAGTAACTTTTAAGTTTGCTGGTGGGAGCCATTACATTAAAACCTCTGTCTTTTACTTTTCTCTTTTTTCTTTTTTATTGGTTTTTTTGTGCGATGATTCGTCGTCGACTAAGCACTCAGATTAATGGCTTCACAAACACGGAAACACCATAAAATAAGCCCTCCAATGGAGAGAAGACAGATGATAGAGAAAAAGCTGTTGAAGTGAGGGAGTGATGAGTGCGCAGGCTGACAAACTCAGAATCCATGTCTTCTCAGAGCTGTGAGAATTAAATGCCCTTTTTTCCCCAAGTCTCCTTTTGTATTTTTGTGCTTTGCTAGTATGGGAAAAGGGCACGGCTTCTCTGCATTCCCAAAAATTGGATTTCATAATAGCTACGTACATGGAAGCATATACATGACTTCATTTCATCATTACATAGCAGCATCATTACATAGCAGAATTAGGTAAAATTGATTCAATATAATTACTGATTTGAAATTGAGATAAAGTTTACTGAGTTTCAGTATAAATTTTTAATTTATTTAATTAAATAATTTGATACGTTCAACCTGTTTAATTAAATGGGTTAAGTTCAGGTTGAGATTTTCAATATGAAAAAATATCTATTTAATCCGTTTAATTAAATTGATAAAACATCAATTCATTTTTTTCATTTGTAATTAATTCGTTTATCTTTCTTCTATTAGACAATGAAGAATACAAAATTTTCAAAAAAGTGAATTACGATGAATCGGGGAAGTTTACAGAGTAATTGTTTAATGTGATATATACACTTAATTTTTAACGTTGTGTAACCATGTATCAATTGAAAATGTTAATTGCATAAATGAGTAATTAGGTGACTGAACCCGGTCTATTTATCTTAAACAAATTAAGGGGGTTAAACCGTTTAACAATTAAATGGCTACAGGTCAAAACTTTTCAACCGGTTTAATAAACGGGTTATGGTAAGGTTGAGGAATTCTCAACTCGTTTAAATTCAATACGAACACGAACTCGACCCAACCTGATCCAGTACCCAACTTTACATAGAACTCCTCCCACGTGTATGCGTGGATGACTTCACCATAGGTGTGCAGTTGATTCCATCACTGCAGAGGAGCTCCTCCCATGAAAAAAAATACTACAGATTTTCACTTCCATTGTGTTTTTTTCCCCTTTTTCGTGGAAGTGTAATTTGTACAAATCGTCATGCTTAGATATATACGCAAACCATGGCCGAAAATGCCCAACCACTTGAACTTTTGATGTATCTTCGTATCCATCATGCTATTAATCCCTGATGTTGGATAAATGGATAAATAGATAGGTGTTTGATTCGAAATTAAGCTTAAAAAACTATACAATATTTGAGTTTTACATTTGTATTTTTAATTTTTAAAATGATTACATTAGAATTCTTAATTCTTCATGTTAATTATCCTATCGAATTTATAAGTGCATATCTTAAGTAGTTGATAGGAAGAATTCGAGTTTTAAAATTTGTAACCCCAGGTGCAAGGTTCTACTGTTGAGTGTTTTTCACTGGGAGTTAGGTTTTCAAGTACCAAAATTAGCTCGAGTGTTTCAAGCTAGGTTAAATAAAAAGGAATGAAGGAGAAGCTAAACTAAGCTAACAATCACACAAAAAGAGGCTTGTGATTGTAATTGGCCCAATTGACGAACTAACTAATCAAAGTGAATCATAACCTACCCAGCCTCTACTAAAAACAAGTGATGGTCGGTTGCTATCGAACGCCACTCAAGCTCTCTCTTAAGAGATATGAGCTAGTTTAATTAGTCTAACCACCTATTTTCATAGGGTTAGCCCAAATAAACCACAAAATTAGCAACCCTGGGATTTAACTAGGATCGGGACCATTTTCATGTCCCAAGCCTAGCTATCCTCTCCCCCACACTAGCTAATCAACATCGTCTCTCGGCATAAGCCAATCATCCAAAAATAAAGATGAAAGTTCTCTCAAGCATTTCAAGGAACATGTGGCGTGTATGAGAGAAAACTCTAAGTACTACGTATAAATTAGGTATAGTTAGGCCTAATCCTATACTAATTAGCTATCAAGAGGCTAATCACAATCCAAGCCATTCAAAATCAACAACCAATCATCAACAAAACACAAAAACTCCAAAACAAACCTAAACTCAACAAGCATGAACATGAGAATTAATCTAATCTAACAAGGATTAAAATAACTACTGAACCCAAAATCACAACAAAAACTAAACATTTAAGCTAAATTTAATCTAAACTAACAAGATTAAACAAGAGAAAATAAGAACAAACATGAAATAAGAAGGGAGACAGAAAGGATAAAACTTATGGATTGCTTGGGTCAACTTGAATGTACAATGCTTGAATTTTCTCTACTTTATTTCCTCCTAATGAGGTTTTTGAGGCTAAACCCTAAAATACACTAGCCTAAAAATCGCCCAAAAGAACCATAAAAGTTCCCAAACACAAACCCTTTTAAAAGGGAAACAAACCGAGCAAAACAGCACGGGGGGAAGCAACGGTCGTCGCCTGGACGACAGCCCGTCTTGTTCAAGATAGGGTAGCTGTCGCCACCCCCTAGCCATGATTGTAGGGTTCTCCAATGGCCATCGTGCCTCCTCCGGCTACCCGTCGCCCTGCTGCTTTGTTTTCTTCTTTTGTTCCTCTTTTGCTTCTTTTCGCGGCACTTAATTCGTTGAACTTATTACCTACAAAAGTAAATAAAATAAGTAAAAATCATAAAGATTATGTTATAATACGAGCTAAAATTAGACAAAAGAGCACTTAAAATACAACAAATTAATTCTCAACAGTATGACTAATTGTGTTTTACAACAGAATCAACAACGGATACAAAAGCAAATGTTTTCCAATATTTTGATACAATTAGACTTGATCAAATGGAGGTTCGGAATTGATTAAGGATCGGATCACGAGCGTCGGCTGGCAGCGTTTTCCCAACCCTAATCCTATGCAACCCTCCTGCAAGTCTACATTCTCTTAATCCTGACCTCCGCCCTATAGGTACTTTCGAATCATCGGGTTAGACCCAACTCTCAAACCTTCCCTATATTGAAAATGAGATTTTCACTAAGTTTGATTTTCATGACAACGTTCAACACTAAACATCATACTAAACAAAAGCCTAAGTGATAATATAATGTTTCAATGAAATGTATTGCAATTATAAACATTCTAATGTGTTATCTGGGGATTACAACGATTACCTCACTACAATGACTACTCCAAACATCAGAGACGGAGTGTTAAAATGTTAAGACTCAATGATATTTGGAGAAATGAATTGGGGGTGGAGGCTAACAGAAGGCGAGAAAGTAGAATGCAAAAAGTATATTTCATTTTGATTTCAAATTCTAAACTTTAAACAAAATAAGGGTTAACAGGCCGGGTCAAAGGGTCAAACACATCTACCCCTTCCCTACTCCCTAAAATGTAAACCCTAGACCCTAAACCCTTGAACCCTGAACCTGACCCCTAAACCCTAAACCCTACCTACTTGTCTCCCGGGTTAACTAACTTATTAATTTCTTCTTTCAATTTATATTTGTACTATAGTTGGCACATAATACTCTTTCAATTCTAACTATCCCTGCCAAAAAAGGGGCTGTAATTCATTAGCAAATTCCCATCCTACAAATATATTCTCATTTTCACTTATGAATTCCCATGTTCTCACTAAATGATACCTAAAGCCTCTAGTCCTCAACATTAAGTGAAGGCCTAATAAGTTATTTACAGAGTAAATTAGTAACACTACATACCCACTTACATAAATCAAATAGCAAAGAAAGTATGAGCAAAAACCAGCAAAAACAAAATTACATTTTAATTAAGACAGCCTCATCTGTCTATTGGATGCCCCAAAACTAGTAGTCTACTAATATGTATAATAATATTTGATAGTACTCAACGGGACCTTCTTCTCGCCCTTCCATTTCAATTCATTTTGTGAGGTGGCACCCTCCTACCTAGGGTTCGTTAAACTCAACTTTGACAGATCGCTCATCAACTCCTCAACAATAGGAGGTTTTACCGTACGAGATTGGACTGATAAACTACTAAAGGGTGGCACAGCTTACTATAGCAACACTTCAGTACTAGTAGTACAAGCTAGAGCACCACATGATGGCATATGGCTACCTATCCAAGCGGTTTTTTTCACCAATTGAAAATTATTGAAGGTGATAACAAAATAATCATCCAAGCTTCAAGGGAAAGATTCACATTCATTGGCAAATCCATAATATTATTACGGATATTCAAGTGTACAGAAATCAAAACACTCAAATTAGCACCAACTATATATTCAAATAAGCTAACATGGCAGCAGTCTGACTCTCACATTTGAGCACTCCATCACGCATTCATTCTCATCTGATCTATGTTTCTCATCGATTCGTAGGACAATTCTAGCTGAGAATGTAGTTTGACGTACGCTTACAAAAAGAGGCATCTAGCAGTATGCTAACAAAAACTCGTAAATATTGGAGGAAATGATATGTGTACATTACCCCCATGTTTATTATGATAGTTCAGTCATACTCGTTTATCAATCTGTCAATTCGGATGGGCGGGTCAAATATAGATCGGGTAGAGTACGAGCAAAATACAAATTGAGTGTATTTTGAGTTCGGATAACATACTTGTGTGTGCAAATTCTGTTCTGCAGTTTTCAGGTCAATCCAATAAGGTCATAACGCCTTCTCCATCAACTATTTTTCTTTCGTCAATTACCAAAAAATGGCATATTTATTTTTGAGAAGCTTATCTGTAATTTACGGAAGAGTACATCAATTGTATTTTTGTAAAATATTCAAACTTTTCATGTCATATGTTGCCATGTACAGTAAGCGACAGGACAAACCCAAAACCTTTTTTTAAACCTTGAACCCTGACATGATTGAAATCACAAAATTATGGCATTGATGTTGACCAAACTTCGACTTTCCTTAATTTAGCATCCTAACTTCGCCCCTGAGTATAATCTTTTGGGCCCTAGCAGAGATCCAATACCTATGTCTTAGGTAAAGTACAAGATTCTAAGTTTTAAGACTGTAGATATGTGGAGTTGTTTATTGGATAACCTCAACCTCTGAAACGACAAGCTCCCTCCTTCAAACAACTACATTACACAATCTTTTTGGTCCCCTCTTGGTAAGGGTTTCTGAATGTTAATGTTGATGCATATTTGATTGAGGCCTAGGAAGCTTGTTCCACTCGTTTTGGTCTTGAAATTGCATGCCGGTTAAACCTAAAGAAGACGAAGTAATAATTGGATTCATAGTTGGTTGCCCAAGCGCTTAAGCCAAGGGTACTCTAGAGGATGTCCAACTATGTTGATGAATCATATTGTCATGTGTAAAATAAAATAATTCTTATTTAGCCAATCACAAGCTACCATGTGTCACGGATAAAAAAAGTCCCACATCGGAAAAAGTGTGGGAGGATCCTGGGTTTATAAACGGTGACGTTGCACACCCCATCAGATCGGCATCTTGGAGAGAGGATAATGGCCTCGTGACAAGTGATATCAGAGCCAACCCAGACCCGACTCTGATGTCCCGCCAAGCGCTCCCACAGGCAGGGTAGGCCAGGGGCCCCATCTGTGACGAGGGCGTCACCGGATTGGATGGGGGAGAGTATCACGGATAAAAAAAGTCCCACATCGAAAAAAGTGTACAAGGATCCTGGACTTATAAACGGTAGCGCTGCACACCCCATCAAACCGGTCTTTTGGGGAGAGGGTAATAGCCCCGTAACACAAGG
This sequence comes from Selenicereus undatus, assembly GCA_017589665.1. Taxonomy (NCBI): domain Eukaryota; kingdom Viridiplantae; phylum Streptophyta; class Magnoliopsida; order Caryophyllales; family Cactaceae; genus Selenicereus; species Selenicereus undatus. Next base: position 117,640,374 of record JACYFF010031955.1, on the reverse strand, counting down.
CCTGTTAAATTGAATTTAATTGGAATTAGATTCCTACCAATTAGCAGTTGTCAAATGTCATTTATAATAAGAAAATAATAATTATTTCTTTACTTAAAATCAGGAGATAATGAGTAACGTATTGCCGAAAGCCCAAGGCCTAACTCGAACCTTAGTTCAAGGAGCCTTGGGCTACAAACAGGGGTTCCCCTCCATATTCCAAGAAGCTCAACATTCAGCTTTTCCCAGTTTCAAAAGCACGGACTATGAATGACATCCAATTACGAAGCCAACCAAAATGAAGGTCACTCAGTGAGTTTGCCCCATGGTCGATTTCAAAAGTAAAGAAAACATTGTGTCGACCATGAAAAACAAATATTTCTTTTTTTGGGGGCGGGGGGGCTTTCTGTTTCCATTTTCCTTCCACAAGTAGCTGCTTTGACTTCCAGGAATCCACCGAATGCTGGGCCAACAGATCATTGCTGCTCACTCATGATGATAGAATCTTTGGATTAATTCAGGATAAATCTTGCACGAAGGTTCTTAAACAGCCGTTTATAATGCGGGGTGCTGCACCATCACAAAACCGTTTTGCAAGATCCACGGCCTTCAAAAGCAGGAAACAAATTTCGATTCAACACATTTCATACGCAAAAGCATTCCATAGAGCGAAGAATAATGTACCTCATTAATGACAATTTGGTGCTTTGTTCCAAGTACTGATATTTCAGACATTGCAAGATGGAGAATTGAGAATTCCAAAATTCTTCCAGAGGGCTCAACCTAAATGTTGGCAAAACAAAGTAATATAAGCATCAAACACAACTGAAAACCAACACATTTCTAGTAAGCAATAAGGATTTTTTGTTTTGCGCCAACTGTCATGAAACTGAAACCACAATGTAACAGGACAATGGGATTCCAATGATACCGAAAAAAGAAAACAAAAAATTATGCAATATGTCAAAATAGATCCAAATATGCATAATGGGCAGGTCTTTTGTCAGTTACAGCCTAAAAGAAAAGAATGACAGTTGATAACCAGATGACCAGCAGATAGCCGACCTTCCAATTCAGTGGGGTAACTTTGTCAATCACAAGCACATGACTATCCCATCTGTCCACCACTGCAATTAAAAGTTTCCTCGTGAAACTGCAGAGACAAAATGTGGCTCAGTACTAGTAGTTCCATAATATCACAAGTTGAAACACAAGGCATCAAATTTGTGTCCAGAAACTTGCCGTAGAATTAGTTTGCTGTAAACCAGCTTCGGAGGAGCCGAAAGAACTGCTTCTTCTGCCACATTGATTCACAGTTCACACAGTCAGTTTCAAAGTCCGAAAAGGAACATGAAGCCCAAAACAAATTAGGCAAAGCTACCAAAATAGCATCAGAATTTTACTAAAAAAAAATAAAAATCATCTAACTTGTATGCAAAAATACTGAAGATCTAAGGTTCACCAATAGCTGTCTCTGCTTCAAATTCACTAAGAAGTTGCTCTTCTTCTTCCATAGTGGCTGCACGAACAGGAGACCCCCCAAAGCTCATGTGGTTGTATTGAAGTAAGGACCTTCGGTCAAACTTGTATTCTAACTCTGATTTATAGTAATAAAACAATGGACAAGAAACCGAAAAAAGGGGAATCAATAATGAAATGTAGATTCAATGTCCAAGTCATAGCTTTGTAAACATAGGTCATTCACCTTTCGGAGCATTCAATCGAGTGTCAAACAAACGAACCGGGTCCGAGCCTTCTAAACACGAGGCATATAAAATCACCCTGTCCAATTTAATTTCTCCAGTCATACAGAATTAATTCCCAAAAAGCAAACTAATAATTCAAACAAAAAGGAAGTAGGTATAACATCACAGTACAGAGCAAGCTCCCGGGCAGCTCTAGGACTGCAAAACCTCCCACTCTTATCAATTCTGGGCAGTGTGCGGGTGTCATCGTCTTTACCAGTCACTGTAGATGAGCAATTGGTTTCAGTTTTTACGAGGGCAGCTGCAAGTGTGAGGTTCTTATTCGTACAAGGCTCAGATAGGCAAAGCTTGCTTTTATTTATTATTTTTGTGGCACGTTTATCATGTTTGGGCTTCCTTCTCCTGCTACAACTCAAATGTAGGCAAGAAGGGAAAGTTTCTTGCTTAGGACTCAGAGAGCATAAGAAATAACTGTCATAAAAATTGAATTGGAATTTTGAGGAGCTGGTACTGCTGCAATAAGCCGATATCAACGACATTCCCTCCACCTTCTACTACGTCTGCAGATAAACAGAATTGGTCATGCTTCCTCACTCTTACACAGAACTAGTGTCATGCACATGTGTTGCATGGACGAATAATATACTCGTCCAATAATTTTTTATGTGAATGATAAATGTTTAATGGTTTTGACAATTATAACTTACCTTTGTAAAAATTTTAACACCCCAACTTGTAATAAGCTTATTAGCCTTAATTAACCAATCATTAGTTATTTACACAGCTGAAGACTTGCATTGGAGCATTACGGCCGTCCAAATAATGGACAAGACTCAATGTTAGTAGGTAGTGGTCTATGCTACTCAATAGTTCTTATAAAGATTTCAACAATTAATGCCCTAAATATTTTTAACATGGTCCTTCTAATTCAAAATTTGAAACATAAATGCTTACATTCTCATGTCTAGCCTAGAAAAATCAAACAATCGAGAATGGTCGAAACTTTAATAGACTGTCATTGTAAGCTTGCTAGACTCATTTGCCAAAACTTTATGACATCACTTTCAAGTAGGTTGAGGGTGAAATCACAATTCACCTGAAAACATGAAAATACAAATGTTCGAAAAGTGAGCTAAAGCCCAATACGTTTACCCCATATAGTATAGATCAACATCTGCCATTAGGAGCTTACATCTCAATTCATTGTAGTTGAAAATAGGGGAAGAATATATGTAGAATTATTGGTTGAAATTGACTGAGGACATGTCTTTTCCATCTTATGAAAAGTACTTACTAGTGTTTATTGCTGAAAGATGATGAATCTTACTAAAACATACTGAATCATACAGAAATATACTAAATCATTGCAGAAAATATATAAAGGTATTTTTAATAACTCACTAGTAATAAATAGTGTTGAATTATGCAAAATCATGCTAAATTGTGTTGAAATGTCCTGAATGCTTATGATAAGTACTTACCATAAGTTGAAAAGAATATGACCTTATCTAGTTGATACATTTTATTCGACTTACACTTATTTACTTGTCCCTTTTATTTATGATTTAGCCAATCCAAAGTAAACCTTGCGTTTAACTAAAAATTATTGCTTTACAACCACATATGATCTAGTTTGGTCTTTTCCTGCTTCTTTTTGTTGATTATCATTTAACATTTCGAAATTGGATATTAAAACTGATTAAGTAAAATAAGTAAAATTTATGCAAACCACCCATAGTTTTAACTTCCTCAGATGTAAATAAATTATAGCGATAAATCAGGCATTTACAATGTGTAGTTTGTGCTGTAGTCTCAATCCCCATGTCTTTACATTTTTTTAAGCAGTCATACTTTTTACATATAGTTTCTATTCTTGGGATCCCAAGCTTCCAAAACTTGTAATGGTCATTCAGTAATTTCATTAAAGCTAAGAATGCACCTCCAGATTTTCCACTCGGCCGATACACCACTATTTGTCTCCAACAACAATGCTCAATGTTTTGCATTTTTCTGCTTTATTACTTTTCTAACCTAAGAAGTGTGTGATCTCAAATGGTAATATTGACCACTATTTGTCTCCAACAACAATGCTCTGTACATTAAAATTTTCCCAGTTGAAAACTTGAGTAGCATGTGTGATAAACATAACTTAGGTCCCGTATTCTCCAACTCCCAACATTCAACAATTAAAAACCTCCACAAAATTCATAGTTTAGGCATAAATAGCTCTAGAATTTTTATAGCTATGTTATAAAATTTCAACCCACCATATATTCATTTTATTCTAAAGTTATAAGTTCAAATTGAACTTTCAAGTATCAGTTGAGATAAGAAATTTCCCCTCTTCTTATTCTCTTCCAATTCATCAGGCATATACGCAAAAGTCACATTATGCACCCTTTATCTTCAACCAATAGAATAATTCTCCCTTACTAGACCATTTAAATGCATATTCAGAGGCACATGTATGAAAATCTAGATCTCAACCTCATCTTTAATAACTTACAAACCCTAACAAAATCAATCTTGTCCAAAACGCATAATCAACCGCAATCAAGGCTCAATCACCGTAAAAACAATGTGCAATCCAACTTCAAGACTATTTTCAGCATATTAAAGAGAAAGCAATAGGATATGATAAAAAGATTGACAAGGATTTGGGTAAAATACCTTGAGAAAATGAGCAAATTAGTCGAAAAGGTGATAAGAAGATGGGTTGGTGGCAGTTGGTGGTGGTGCCGTTGGTGTTAAGTACCGTACGGCGCGCCTACGGTGGCCGGAACAGGGGCGGACAGCGAAAACAGCAGCAGCAGCAGAGCAGCAGAGGGAAGCAGGGGAAAGAAGGAATGGGCATGCATAGAAAAAGAAAGAGGACGATGTTATCTACATTTAATTCTTTCTTTATCCATTTTTTGCCCCGTTTCGTGCAGATTTTTTTATGCCTGGCTGCTTGCGAATCAGAGCATTCTCAGCCTGAATTTTTATTTATTGTATTAATTAAGGTTCTGTTTTATTTCACGTTTTTTAGGATTTAGTTGAGAATTTATATCTTCTTACATCTTCTTATATTTTTTTACAACTCCTTACATCTTTAACATAATCATTAGATTTTCTATAACATTCAGCAACTCCTTACATCTATCTTTATAGCTCCCTACAGCTTTTTTCAGTTTCTTACAGCTCCTTACATTTCCTTACATCTATCTATTTATCTAAAACGCAAAATAGAACAGACCCTAAAAATGTTCTTTATTTTGGTTCTACTTATCATTTGTTTTCAAATTTAAGAGGATACATATAAAATTTGAACTATTTCATCACATTATCCTACCCTAAAAGGGAAAAGGGTGATGATAAAACCAAATCTGAGGCAGTCAAGAAAACTGTTCTTTTGTTCTCATTCCCATATGGTCGAATGGCCCTTGCTTTATATTACAAATTATGCACACTTTGAATAGGAAACTACATCTCTACTTTATCTAATAAGGAAGGTGAATAACTACTAATAGATAACTAGATACAAAAGATACCTAAAGATATATTCACAATATAATTGAGATTTTATCTCCTTAACACCCCCCCTCAAGGTAGAGCATGGGGGTCGATCATGCCCAACTTGTCTCTCAGAAAATGAAACTGTTGTTTCCCGAGCGCCTTAGTAAAAGTATCTACAACTTGATATTTTGAAGATATATAGCCAAGAATAAGATCACCTGAAAGTATTCGTTCTCTTACGAAATGACAATCTATCTCGATATGTTTGGTTCTTTCATGAAACACTGAATTTTTGGCAATATATAAAGCGGCCTGATTGTCGCAAAAAAAGACGCATAGGTTTATCCAAAAACATCCCCATAGCTGCTAAAAATGATTCTACCCAAATCAGCTCACTAGTGACAATGGCCATTGCTCGATATTCTACTTCTGCGATGAACAAGACATTATCCCTTGCTTCTATGTCTTCCATGCAATTGGAGACCCCCTGAGGGTGACAAGATAGCCTATGAGGGAATGTCTAGTAAGAGGGCATGCCCCCCATTCAAAGTCACAATAAGCAGTAACATGTAGCTCTGAGTTGCTTCGCAAGAAAATCCCTTTCCTAGGATTTCCTTTCAAATATCTCAAAACTCTACGAGCCGCCTCCATATGATCTTTTTTGGGATCATGCATAACGTGGGACAACATATGAACTGCATACGACAACTTCAGTCGAGTGACAGTAAGATAAATTAGTCGCCCTACTAATCGAAGATGCTAAGTAGGATCATGCGGACACTTTCCCGAAGCCAGTACAAGTTTGTGGCTAGGTTCAATGGGAAACTCCACTGGTTTAGATCCAGAGACCACACTCATCAATTATTTCCAAGGCATATTTTCGTTGACATAGAAAAAGACCTTGAGAATTGCGTGCAACTTCAATACCCAAAAAACACTTAAGAGCACCAATGTGGAAGCATTTATCCAAATAGGCCTTAAAGTCGTCACAGAACTTGGAATCATTACCTATAAGAACAATATCGTCCACGTAGACAAGCAATGCCATAAACTTTCCACTATTATTGTAAGTAAAGAGCGAATAATTGGCATAAGATCGATTAAAACCATATTCCAATAGTTTTGATGAGAGTTTTGCAACCATTGACGGGGAGCCTGCTTTAGACCATAAAGAGACTTACGTAATCGACACACCTTGTTTGGATTATATGTGCGAAAACCAGGTTACATTGTCATATAAACCTCTTCATTGAGATCTCCATGCAGAAAGGCATTGTTCACATTCATTTGATGTAAATGTCATCCCTTTGCCACGGCGACTGCAAGAAATGGTCTTACGCTAGTCATCTTTGCTACGGGTGCAAAGGTTTCATTACAATTGAAACCTTCTACCTGCTCATCTCCTTAATCACCAGATGAGCTTTGTATCTTTCTATGCTTCCATCAACTTTGTACTTGAAGCGAAAGACCCATTTGCAGTTAATAGGCTTCTAC
>JACYFF010031955.1:117623146-117633300 GCA_017589665.1 Selenicereus undatus | reverse complement strand
AAAAAAATGCATCTCCGACTTCTAGCACCAAACTTGTCTTTAGGTCTTTGAAAATTATACGTGTAACACAATGAGCCAAATATACGCAAATGATTATAAGAAGGCTTATCATGAAACAAACTCTCATAAGGAGCTCTTCCTTTAAGGACACTTAAGGGGGTTCTATTGATCAAATAAGCGGCTATTACAACACATTCTCCCCAAAACTCTAGTGGAAGATGAGCTTGAAATCTCAAGGCTCTTGCAACATTAAGGATGTGGTGATGCTTTCTTTCAACTCTACCAGTTTGTTGAGGAGCATTGGTACAACTTGTTTGGTGAATAATTCCTTTTTCTCAGTAAAATGTTTTCATAGGTTTAGATGAAAACTCATGACCATTATCGCTTCTAACAATTTGGACTTTAGCACTGAATTGTGTGTCAACCATAGCATAGAAATCCATCAAAAGTTATGACACCTCACTTTTCTCACTCATCAAATAAGCCCAAACTCCCCGGCTAGCATTGTCAACTATGGTTAGAAAAATATTGAGCACCAGAAGATGACTTAACAGAGTATCCACTCCATATGTCACAGTGAATAATATCAAAACAGTTCAATACTTTATTTTCACTAATAGGAAAAGACATACGGGTTTGTTTGGCACGTAAAGACACATCACATAATCCATGTTTGTTTTTATTACTACCAATAATAGATAAATTTGATAGAGCCTGACTTGATGGATACCCCAATCTGCAATGCCACGTAACGTAGGAACTCACCTTGTTAACTTGAACACTTACTGACAATTAGTGCTTCTAGTAATAAACCCCTCTTCGTGGCTCACCCACTCCAATCAGGCTCCTCATAGTAAGGTCTTGTATGACACACAATTGCTTAGTGAATGTTACATCGCAAAAAATTTCGTCAATTAATTGAGCTATAGATATTACGTTACAACTTAGTCCAGGAACGAACAAACATATGATTTAGTTTCAACTTTGAGTTTAAGGAGATGGATCCCCTTTTTCTGGCCAAGGTTTTGGTCCCATTAGGAAGCTCAACGGGTATGGGTTCCATATCATGCACATCATTCAAGTTTTCCAAAAAGACCCGTCATGTGACACAAGGCTCTGGAATCAAGCAACCAAGTTTCCTTACCTGATAAATTTTCGTGGCTGGACTTCGGAGTCTTTATAAGACTCAAGAGTTGTTGTACCAATTCGGGAGTAAAGCCGATCAACGTTGTTGCTTTGTGGTGAGTCTCCCCGGCTGCCTTAGAAGCAAGATGCATTGCCGAGCTGCTGTGTCACAAAACTGGTCTGGGCAGCATATGCTACCTCGCATCCACGTCCTCTGCCAACGCTGTTCCCGCCTCCTCCCTAGCCACCGCAAGCTCTTCCTCTTCCCCCTCGACCTCTACGATTACCCTACCCAAGCGGTTAACCAACCAGTTCATAGCAATTTGATTCTTCGTGCCCGGTTTTCCCAAAATGTCTGCAGCTCAATGTCTGGGTTTGTATTGAGCTTGGTCAAGCAATGTGTGAGATAGCGAAGGCTGCCATGGTGTCCTGCCTTGTGTCTCGGGTTATCATCACTTTCTTATGGTTCTCCTCTTGTTGAACCATATTCAATATTTTGTCAATTGAGGGAAGCGGGTCAATAGAGAGAATTGGACTTCGTACGGTTGAATAATTCTCATGGTCAAGACCCATCAAAAATTGATGAACTTTCTCCTCTTCGTTCATCTTGGCTATGTTCTTTGCCGCATTGTACTTACATTCGGGAATCTTGACATAATTGTCAAGTTCAGTGCATAGACCCATTAGCCTTCAAAAGAAATCCAACACTTCTTGTTTGTTTTGCTTACATGATGGTATCTCGACTTTTAGTTGATGAATGCGTAGGACATTAGGAATGGCATAGCGTTCTTGAATATTGTCCCACATTTCTTTGGCTAAGTCTACGTATGCAACACTTGTATGAAGCTTTGAATCTATTACGTTTAAGATCCATGACGTTATCATGGAATTAACAAGTTCCCATGCATTAAGTTCTTCTGGATCTAGTCCCGGATTAATTGTTGGCTTTGTTATGGACCCATCGATAAAGCCAAGCTTGTTTTTGGCTTTCATAGCGGTTCTCACCGCTTTCTCCCATGGATCATAGTTCTTCCCATTGAACTTGATTGATGTTATCACGGCCCCAGGTGAATCGTAGGGATAAAGAAAATATGGGGACTTGCTATCTATGCTGAACTCGTTAGGAGTTTCACTCTTGGTCATGGTGTGGATGGGAAGAGAAGCTTAGTAATTATGTTTGTTAGCATTGAGGATTGCTCTGATACCATGATAAAATCAAATTTGAGGCAACCAAGAAAAATTTTCTTGTAAGACCCGCATTCTTTGTCTACAGTTAAGCTAATTGCATTGTCTTTTTAAGTTATAAAATCGTATTTTAGTAACTGTATGAGTTAAATTATTATCAATGTGCTTTTGGGAGCTATAATCGTTAATTCGTGCTATTTGTGCCTTTAAATTATATCGATAGTTTAATTTAATCGTTATTCGATTTGTTTAGTCGATTCGGGTCAACCTTAGAAGTCGTTCGATGTTTAATAAATCGAACCTTTATATATTTAAGAACGAATAGTCAATAGAGGGCTGTATTAGCGATTCGGGTTTAGAGTTCGGGATACGAATTAGACTAGAGGTACCCATTATCGATCAGCTCGATACACAAAAAACAAAAAAAATGATATATATATATATATGAAAGGGGCCGAAGCCCCTTAATTTTTCTCAGCCAAAAATCACAAAAAGGGGGGGGGGGAGGGGTTCTTCGAGCTCCTCACGACCCCCTGACCACCACTTTGCATTAGCGAGTGAGAGATGAGAGGGTGAAGGAGGCGGGCCAGCGATGGCCAAGACGACGACGGCAGCCCAACGGCGGCAAGCAGAGAACAACAGAGAAGAGAGAAGAAGGAGGTCGAGTTTGAGCGAAGGGGAGAGAGAGATGGGGGGTTTGTCGGCGACAAGGGGTCGGTCAGGCGCACCCCTGATGCCCGGTTTTCCGTCAACCACCGCAGGGAGAGGTCGAGCAAGTTGAGGGAGCGAGATTGAGAGTGGGGGCTCGGTTCAAGGGTTGGGGTTTCGAAACCCTCAGCCCCACGCCACCACGGTCATTGACGGTGGAGCCCACGCCGGCGACCGCTAGTAGCGGTAGCAACCTAGCAGCAGAACTGGGTCTAGGGCATGCTGATTTTGGTCTGTGTCGGGCTAGGGTTTCAATCGCATCATTGGGCGTGCGTTTGGAACTAATTGGATCGAGGATTGAGGTTTTCCGACCCTCAAAGTCGAGCCCAAGCCCTTAGAACGGGTCCTCCAGCATGGAATCGAGGTGGGTGTTTCTCGCCTCCTAAGTATTAGTAGTTTCGAAATCGTTTTAAGCTATAAGTTGCGATGCATGCTAGGTTTAGTTAGTTTATGCCTGAAAATGACTTCGAATGGTTAAATGTTAGTTTAGTTGATTAATACTCGAAAGTGGCTTGAATCGATACATGCTAGTTTAGTTAGTTCACGCCTGAAAATATAGTTCGAAGTGAGTTATGTGTGTTCAGATTCGATTCAAGTAAATTCAGTTAATGCATGCCTGAAAAGTTGACTTGAATAGTAACTTCGATGTAATAAATGGATGCCTAAAGTCGTGTTATGTTTAAATGGCATAAATAGGTTCGAATAGTAACTTCGATATAATAAACGAATATCTTGAACGCATTATGTTTAAAGGGGCCTAAATAGGTTCAAATAGTAACTTCAATGTAATAAACGAATCCCTTGAATCGTATTATGTTTAAGTGGTTTGTTTAGCATCGAATAATGACTTCGATGTAATAAACAAATGTTTGGAATCGTATTATGTTTAAATGACTTATTTAGGCTTGAAATGTAACTTTGAGACAATGAATAAACGCCCCAAATCGATACTTGTTTATTTAGTTGAATTATGCGTATGAAATAGGTTTTGAAATAATATTTGAATGACGAACTGAGCATGTTTACATCCCTTGACTACAATACATGAATGTAATCGTGTTTCATGCTTAGTTAGTTTAACTTAGCTTACTAAATGTCCGTTTCAAGTTAAGGTCGTATGAATGCCTATATATATGTGTGTGTGTGTGTGTGTGGTTATAGCCGTTGGTTGCAGCGCACTGCTATTGTTAGTTGCTTACTCGATAAGTTAAGCATGGGTAAGTTGTGTAAGTTTATATATCGCTTTTCAGTATATCATGATGATTAGAATGCTAAATTATGAAATAGAAACCGAGATGGTAGTTGGATGGTTCGCGGTAGAACTATGAGTGGCTCGAGGTTTTTGTGGTACGGTGCTTGTGAGGAGGGAGCCTGGGTTGTGAATTAACCGCAATCGTGTGGATTGCGAGGGCGTGTGTGGCTCATTGTGTTGTTGAAATGATTATGAAGTGCTTGAATGTAATACGTGCAAATCCCTCCCCTTTTATGTTATTAAGATGCATTATGCGTGTGAGTGTGGTGATTTGACAAAGAACATTTCTCGTGTTTTCAAACAAATAATAGCCATGACTAATAGCAAGCAATGACCTATTTTAGCTACACAAACATTATTTGGGAGTGAGCCTGCTTAAATGGGAGAATCCCTAAAACGTTTTATAAAGGTGTGAGTTGTATGATAATTGATTTTACCAGAACAAACAACAAAGTTATTAGCCGTTATGGCCAAACGCTTTAAATTGGCTGAGATAATGTGCTTCAGACAATATGATATGAATGATGTTAGCATAGGGGATAAGTCCTAGTACTAGGAAACCCTAGAGACCCTGACGAGGGTAATGTAATGGTCTGATATGTTATATGTAATCATCCCGGAAGTAAGAGCTTAAGCGTGAGCGTTATGTCTCACTATGGGGCTGAGAATAGATCTCACCCAATTAGCACCCTGTAATGATCTTATGCCAAATGTATTTTCCTAATAAGCAAAGAAAAGCAATTGGCATTACGCCATTTCAAGTATTTCATGAAGAATTTTTTATGGGCCGATAAGAGGCCAGATGAATGAAATGTGAAAAGTTTATAAGGGTCAGTTTGTGATTGATATGAAAGAGATTTCTTTTAAAGAATATGAGCCTCAAAAGGCTAAGAGAAGAGTTTTTATGAGCCTAAGAGGCTAAATGAAGTGTTTTCAGTAAAAAAAAAAAAAAGCTTCATGTGCATGACTTGTGCATATCATATAAATGAGATCTAAGTAAAATACGTTGATGAAAATAAAAGCGTTATGTCCATATTCCAAGTATAACTTATGAATGAGATGCTAAGTAAGATACGATTATGAAAAAGAAAGTCTTATGATCATATTTCATGTATACCCTATGAATGAGGTTTGAATGAGACTTGAAATTTGTGTGTGCCTTACGCATATCATATGAATGAAATGCCAAGAGAAGTGTGACTATGATAAAAGGTAACCTTATGTGCACATCATATAAATGATGTTTTATGTATAGTTTGAATGGAATGCTAAATAGTTATGTTTATGAAAAAGAAAGTTCCTATGCTTAGCCTCGTTGCTTGCTTATGTGAATTGAGTGCTTTGGTTTTAAGAAGTTGGTTATTTAGGAGCCTAGAAATATGTTCGAGTGGTTAAAATAAACTTTATGTTTAGTGATCCTTCCGTAAGGGTTTTATGAATGCTTAATATGATAGTAAAGTATGAATACGTGGTATGTGACTATTAAAGATATTATTGCCTACAGTGGTTTTGTTTTAAGGGGGTCGGGAGACACTCACTGAGCGTGTGGTTGCTCATCCCACTACTCTTTCCCCTTTTCCCCCAGGTTTTGTTTGTGACAGGAAGAAGTTGAGTCACCTATATCAAGATGGAGTCTATTCTCGCTTGCAAGGTGTCATGTGTGTCTACTTACGTCTTTAATGAAGTCATGTAATCTATTCTTAGTTTGTAAACGTATGTAAACCAAACATTCTAATTCATGTAATGTATATGGTATAAAGGTCGCTCTGTATGGCTGTATGAGGCAACCATCTAATTAGTTAGATGTCTTCTTCGTTAAAATTAGTTATGTTTTGGAATGTAATTCCCAATACTCCGATTGTGTGAACCGTTGAGTTGCATCTTTCATTTATTCTTTATTAATGAACTATTCTGTTTGCTGTTCTCCGAGCGAGTAGCCCGTTGAGTTATGAACTCCGGCATGTAGCCGTTGAGTTTCTTTTAAAATGTTTTACGCTTCCGTTGATCTACAGGGGTTATTGTAAGACTTTTCGCCTGAAAACGGTAAGTTTTTAGGGGAAACTTTACCCGTTTCGCCTCAAAATTTTAAGTAAGAAGTTAAGAAAACGTAACTCTCCTGGCCTAGGGGCTCAGGGTGTTACAGTTCTCTTCTTCTCATAATTCCCATATGGTCGAATGGCCTTGCTTTATATTACAAATTATGCACACTTTGAATAGGAAACTACAACTCTAGTTTATCGAATAGGGAAGGTGAATAACTACTAATAGAAAACTAGATACAAAAGATACCTAAAGATATATTCACAATATATCTCCTTAACAATTTTGGTTCTAGTTATCATTTGTTTTCAAATTTAAGAGGTTACATATAAAATTTGAACTATTCCATCACATTATCCTACCCTAAAAGAAGTGAAAAGGGTGATGATCAAAATCACAAAACAATCAAAACAAAATGCGAAAAAGTAAATGTGGACAAGGCACAAGTATTTTTTTAACGAGGTTAACCTCAACCAAGTTTAGTCCCGACTTAGAGTTCTCTAATTCTAGGATTAGCTCAATTTTATTATGAGAGATTACACAACTCTAGAGTACATCTACTCTAAGTTCCAAGCCACAAGTTGGCACTTCAACAAGTCTTTGGTAGAATTGACTCTTCAACTCTAACTATCCCACCCGATTACAATCTAAACAATACGACTTAATAAACTAATTGAACAAGAGAACGATATTTGCAACTGTATCTCTTAGTAATTCTGAGGTGAATCCAATTATAAACATTCTATATTTAAAAAATGGTAATTCTAAAGTGGACCTAATTATAAATATACCAATAAACCAACTCTTTTTTATCTTTTATCAAAACATATTAATAAAACTCATTGTCAGCTTAAAGGAAGCTAACAAGTATTTTTCCTGAAAATAGAATGCATGTTCTTTATTTTTCTAGCCTGGGCGCACCATTGGAAAGAAGTACTGCAACAAAATTTGCATGTTTGTACGCTCGCTTCATTAAATCATATTTTAGTTCTTAAATGGTAAACCAAATATCATTATACTGGTTGTACACTTTTTGCGTAACAAAACACAGTTGTTTCTAATAACCTTCATTCCTCTCTTCTTCAACTGAGCGCCATAATTATTGATGAAATCCCATTCATCTTTCTGCATCCTATCTTTACTGCATCACCTCTGGTTTTCCTTAATCTTCGGGTTTTGGGTTGACCCATTCTGTTGAGTGAATTGATGAACCTGAGTAAGGGTTTCTTTGTAAAAAATTTTAAAGAGCATTGGTAAAAATTGGTAAAAATCGATAGAAGTTAATAAACATCGGTAGAAATTAATTAGAGCTGCAAAGAATTGGAACTTTTTTATCATAGTTGATAGAAGTTGATGAACGTTGATAGAAATTAGTAAAAATGAATTTCCAACAAAAAAAACATACCCTAATTATGGTTTGCCTGATCGATAGGAAATGACATAAACCAAAAGACAAAAACTGATGTAGTTAGCTTAGGGCCAATTCTTTTCATTGATCTTTTCCAAGTTACCAACCTCAACTTACTGCAACCCAAGGTTGAGAGAACCGACCCGGAAATCGAACCGGTTGGTTGAGTGGGTCGATGGTTCAACTGGTCGGACCGTTTGGACTGGGGTTGGACCGGTTGACCTGATTTACCGTCAAACCGGGTTAAATCGGCACAACCCGGTGAGCCTGAGAAATTTTTCCAAATATATTTGTTATATTTTTTTTTCAAATTTTACTACGTTGTTCTATACAACATAATTGTATGGCATAAACATGAAATTGAGTATTAAAGGCTCAAGTTTTCCACACAGTCGAGTTTTGGGCCAAAGAAAGCAACACGAGTTCTTAGCCAAAAAAAAAAAGGATTTCTGGCCAAAAAAAAAAAACTGGGAAAATTCGGTCAAACCCGGTTGGACCAGGTCGACCGGGTCAACCGGGTTTGACCAGTTTTTCCCGATTTGACCTGCAAAACGGTTCTGCATAGTTTTCGGACCGGTTGACTGACCGGTTCTTGGTTGAACCGACCGGTCCGGTCCGGTTCTCTCAATGTGGCTTCAACCAACTTCAACTCATTTCAACCAACTTCAATAAAAAATACCAGCTTCAATCCACTTTAACCAACTTCAACTAATTTCAACCCACCTCCTTCAAAAGTTTGTTCTCACTATTTTAACCAATATAAAAAATACACCAATTTCAACCAACTTTAGTCTATTTCAACCAAAAATACCAACTTCAACTATTTCAACTTTCCTCAACCAATTTTATCCTTTTACCAACAAAGAGAACAATCCCTCAGGGTCTGTTTGCTCCTTAGAAAATTTGGTAGAAAGAAAAGTTAAAAAAAAAAATATAAAGGAAAAAAAAGTAGAGAGAAAATGAGTTTTTTTCTCTTGTTTGGATTGAGGAAAAAATACAAGAATTTAAATGAAAAATTTGAATGTTGATGAACTACTTGAATCATGTGATATCATTTAAGCAATGCAAGGTCAGAGTTCTTCACAATTTTATGAGAAAAATGTTATCTTTTGTTTCTAATAATTTTTCCATCTAATTTTCCTCCATATTTTTTTTTCTTTGTGATTTTCTTTAAACCAAACACAAGAAAAAAAATAACTTTTTAAAATTTTATTCTTTCCATCAAACTTTCCTAAGTCCAAATGGAACCTTAGTGTTTCAAACTAGAAAATCTCACCCTCACAGCCCCAACCACCAAGAAAAAATAAAATAAAACAAAACAAAAGGCGACAAACACCAACAAAACACCTATATATTCATTATATTGTTACATACAAATTAGATTCCCAGTAGAGGTCGACAAAATTAATTACAGAGCTTCAAAGGAAAGCGCACACAAATCTTCACATTCACATATATCCTTCGGAAACAATCCCTCCAAAATATCCGGGCAATAAAAACATACTCTAAGGGGAACACTTGCCAAAAGTACCTATAGAAACTAACATTTGATCCTGCCGTTTTATCATAAGGGATCAAAATTGCAGCAACGTTACACAAATCACATTTTTCAGAGATGCATCCGACTAGGTTGGGCCTTGGTCATCCGTGTCTCACCATAGGGCTCATCGTTGTCCATCCTTTTATTGTTCCGAAGAGCAGCATAGGCAACCACATAAAAGATTACGAGGAGGATGAGCACAACAATGTTGATGACAGAGACCTTCCGCCAGCTGTGCTTAATGCTAGCTAGCACACCAGCCTTGCAGGAGTCGCAAGCATAGCACAGTAGTTCCTGATCGTTGCTCCACCTTGTGCAATCTGGGTCTCCTCCAACGAGTCCGCCTCCTGTAATCCATATTGTCTCGTTTACATATGTGAAACCGCAGTCTGTTGGTGGCTTGCAGCATCCTGACTATTGTAAAGGCAAGAGGAAGTTAGAGAGCTGACTGATAATACGAATTTGGGTAGAAATTTTCCTATTGGGAAGTAAGGTTAGACAATTAAGCCTTTCTAACTGCAATGGACAACTAGCATGCCTTCAGGCTTCCGCCAAAACATAATTTGATATCGCAGTCTAGAATCCATGGGCCAAATCATAGGTACATCACCACCCCCCCAAAGGAGGACTATAAATCTAAAATCTAAACCCTCCAACATAGTAAAACCAAAACAAAAAAATCATATTTAATTATCATTTTTTTGGGAGTGGATCAAAATTAATTAGCAATCTTAGTATGCCATAACTTGAATCATTAATTTGTATTTACATACAGTATGTAAAGGACATCATAAACTTTTATTCTACATTTCATTTTTTTTTTTTTTGAAAAACTACATTTCATTGATGAAGTATATCATATATATATATATATATATATATATATATATATATAT